>CM055405.1:9545016-9578979 GCA_029228625.1 Pseudolycoriella hygida | reverse complement strand
ATGCACAGGTCCCGGGTGTACGTCCTAGGGGTAGGCCAAGGAGAAGGTTCATAGACTCAATTAAATCAGATTTAGAAGTTAGGGGGCTTTCACTGGGCGAGCAAACTATCTCCTTGGCAGAGGATAGAAGGGTATGGAGGGGGATGGTCAATGACCACCGGGTTGCGGCTTAAAGACCCCACACCGGAAGGTATAAACGGTCTATAAAGTTTGATGATGATGATGATGATGAAATGAAATCATGTGGCGTATTCAAATATTTTCTTTGTAAGGAATTATTTGTATGGAACGAAATTATGCATTGATTTTGTTTATACATTTTTTTGGTTGGTGAAAATGTCGGGCAGTGGGACATTGGGTCAATTTTTATGTTTTTAAAAATATCTTGGAATGTATGCGAGTTGGGCGATAGGTTTCTTTGGCAAAGTCTTAGAGTTTTGTGAGTAGAATCTTTATGAATCCTAAGAAAATGGCTGCCACCTGTGAAAGTGACGCCATCTTGGATTTTTGGTATTTTCTGAATGAGAATAGTTACGCCTTTGGTTTCTTCGGGGAAGTTGTTGATGTTGATGAGTAGAACAAAGTAGAACAAAGCTGGACAAAGTAGAGATAATTTTTGAGTGCCAATCGATAGTGGAGGCTTGGGCAACATATTTGCTGAACAATGTTGGGTGAAAAAGTTTCAAACTACCGAGCTATAGGTAATTATTTGGCGATTTTATCCAGAGCTGGAGCACTTATTAACCAATATCTCGGCCGGTAGTTGCCGGAATGAGGCCAGTGAGGTGTCAAATGAAAGGTTTCGACAGTGTGAAGGTAGCGGAACCGATTTTAAGAAAATCGGTCGAGCGGTTCGGTGTCCAGGGTCGGTCAAAGGAGGCAAAAATGGGCAAAAAATTGCTCCGCTGCCCGAAAACTATTGAAAAAAATACTTTTTGATATGTTGTCGGGTATGCACCATACCAAAACGTCAAGAAAACACGTTCCGGGGTGGGATATTGTTCTGAAATGAGGGAGTTATGGGTAAAAAACGGGTCATAATTGAAAATCGGCTAAAAGTCAGTCAAGATGTCGTCTTAGAGATTTGTACGGGGAAGTGTCAGAGTAGAATACATAGCAAGTGCAACGCTGAATACGGGGAACTTGAAATACGGGGAACGTTGAATACGGGGGAAGTGGAATACGGGGGAAGTGGAATACGGGGGAAGTGGAATACGGGGAACTTGGAATACGGTGAACGTTGCATACGGTGAATGTTGCATACGGTGAATGTTGCATACGGTGAACGTTGCATACGGTGAACGTTGCATACGGTGAACGTGGAATGCAAGGAAAGTGGAATACGGGGAACTTGGAATACGGTAAACGTTGCATACGGTGAACGTTGCATCCGGTGAACGTTGCATCCGGTGAACGTTGCATCCGGTGAACGTTGCATCCGGTGAACGTTGCATCCGGTGAACGTTGCATCCGGTGAACGTTGCATCCGGTGAACGTTGCATCCGGTGAACGTTGCATCCGGTGAACGTTGCATCCGCTGAACGTTGCATCCGGTGAACGTTGCATCCGGTGAACGTTGCATCCGGTGAACGTTGCATCCGGTGAACGTTGCATCCGGTGAACGTTGCATCCGGTGAACGTTGCATACGGTGAACGTTGCATACGGTGAACGTGGAACACGGGGGAAGTGGAATACGGGGGAATTGGAATACGGGGGAAGTGGAATACGGGGGAAGTGGAATACGGGGAACGTTGCATACGTTCCACGGAGGAAGTGGAGTACGGGGGAAGTTGAAACATTACGCATCATTATTTAAAACGAAAAAAATATGGCTCTCTGAATAGACAACACGCGAAAATGATAAAGCCTGCGTAGCCCCTAGGGGCGGGGGTTTCGACTACGTAACCTACCCTTTAATGTTAAAGCGAAAATGACAAGGCCTGCGTAGCCCCTAGAGGCGGGGGTATTTACTAGTTACTAATTATAAAAGTCAAAAGTTTGTCTGTTTGTCTGTTTGTTTGCCTGTCTGTAAATTGTCGGTCACAAATTTTCAGCGTGAATCAACATACGTCCGACCTGCTTGACGAGTCCAAAGGGACTGAATTAAAATGTGGTTTTGCATTGCCTTTTATAGCAATAAAACCATTATGCTACCTAGATTTCAATTGAAATTTTTTCTTGATGTAATTTTAAATTTTTTTTTGGTTCTTTTGGACAGTTGGTTTCTTCGGGAAAGTTGTTGATATTGATGAGTAGAATCTTTATGAATCCTAAGAAAATGGCTACCAGCTGTCAAAGTGACGCCATCTTGGATTTTTTGCTTTTGAAATTATTTGGAAAGGTATGAGAGCCAGACCATTGGTTTCTTTGGCAAAGTCTCAGAGTTTTGTTAGTGGAAGTCACCAGCATTGGTGAAAATGTCGGGCAGTTGGACATTGGGTCAATTTTTATGCTTTTAAATATATTTTCGAATGTATGGGGATTTGGGCGATAGGTTTCTTTGGCAAAGTCTCAGAGTTTTGTGAGTAGAAGTCACCAGTATTGGTGAAAATGTCGGGCAGTTGGACATTGGGTCAATTTTTATGTTTTTAAAAATATCTTGGAATGTACGGGAGTTGGGCGGTAGGTTTCTATGGCAAAGTCTCAGAGTTTTGTGAGTAGAAGTCACCACTATTGGTGAAACTGTCGGGCAGTTGGACATTGGGTCAATTTTTATGCTTTTAAAAATATCTTGGAATGTGTGGGAGTTGGACGATAGGTTTCTTTGGCAAAGTCTTAGAGTTTTGTTAGTAAGTCACCAGAGAAATGGTAGTGCGGGGAAAACAGTAGTGAGGAGATAATGGTATCACGGGAGAAACGGTTGTACGCGAAACAGTAGTACGGTGGAAACGGTTGTACGGGGAAAACAGCGGTGCGGGGGAAATGGTAGAACGGTTAAATGGTAGTACGGGGAAAACAGTAGTGAGGAGGAAATTGTAGGACGGGAGAAACGGTTGTACGGGGAAATAGAAGCACGATGATAACGTTCGTACGGTGAAATGGTAGTACGGGGGAAATGTTAGTACGAGGAAATGGTAGAACGGTGAAATGATAGTACGGGGAAAACAATAGTGAGGAGGAAATTGTAGGACGGGAGAAACGGTTGTACGAAGGAAAAGTAGCACAGTGGTAACGTTTGTGCGGGGAAACGGTAGTACGGAGAAAATTGCACACCCTTGCATACATTTTAGTATTAAAGTCGCAAATCTCCGACCTAGCGGACAAGAATTCTTAATGTCCGCGTAGCCCTTAGGGGCGGGGGTATTTACTAGTTAAAGGACATATTGCGTCTTCCTAGCTTTGTATTGCTTGGAAATTTACCAAAATTATTTATTTTATTTAGAGTTGAAAAATTTCAAAAACAACTTTGCATATAAAAGGACATAATTCTACACGAAATCGGTGTACTATTGTTGAAAAAGTCATTTTGGAGTCACAATCTAAGGGTGCTTTGAAAATCCAGAAATCCTTATATTGTACTAACTAAAAAGGGCCTAAAAATCCCTATTTTGGGTTTTCACTCAAAAAAAAATTTTTTTTTGAACTTTTTGGACTCCTGCGATTTTTTGTGGGGGGTAACGAGATCAACCTGTGACTTTCCTTTTTTTTCGTGGACCACCCTAATCTTACATTGAATCTTAGGTATCTTCGGGCAGGCAAAGTGTTTATCACAGTGAGCCACCGTCACCTTTTCTTCTATGCGATGACCCCAGCTGATAAATGTAGAATTTAAAAAACAACTGCGTATTTATAAGTAAACAAAATTTAATATTATAATAATTAAAATCCATATTTCACATATATCTTGCTTCATTTTACGATTGTTCATAAATATTTTAGATTAGAATGAAAAATAGGTGAAGGAAACATTTAGAAGTTCTTTTGGAGCCAGTTCGTGTGACAACAATTAAAAAAAAAAAAAAAAAAAAACAAAGTAAAAATTCGTGATTTCACGGATAGCTTCCTTTTTATGAACAAAACAGAAATATGACAGCCAATGAGCGCAACATTTTTTTTTTTGCTCAACTGAATAATTTGGTAGAGTTATCTTTGCGATTTTATTTGTCGATTGTAACATATCAGTATTTTTGCTTAAACAAAACCGAAATTCTTCGTTTTGATTGCCAGTAATAGCTTGTGTCGTAGTACAGCCTTACTAGAATACAGGGGAATATAAAGTCGAGAAATACATGTGTTGGCTGTGGGCAAATGTGCGTCATCAGCGGGTCGTATTGTGACTGATGGCATTGGTTGGAACCCGTCTTCCGAAGCTGGTAGGGCAGGGGAACCGGTCCAGAAGTAAACCTTTGAAAAAAAAAAATCGTTCATGAATTTCCTGCAATCAAAGCCCTCGAAACAAAGATTTTTTTTTAAATGAAATAAAATATGAAATCATCTTACCAAATCCTGCCGTTCGACATTGCTCATCTTTTCAACAATACTCCAGAGCCAACGTTTGAATTTCAGCAATTTATCGCCACTTTCGCTTGATTCATCGTTGAACGTTGTGTACGAAATTAATGTACCAACATGAATATCACCAACGCCATTCAATAATAATCTTAAATCTTCACCAGTTAGTGACTCTAGTGCGCCACTAGGTAGCACATCGAATACACCGAGACGTAATGCCTGAAGGATAAACAAAATATTATTGAAGATTTTTTTTGTAGACCGAAAAAAAATCGATTCTCTGTAATGGTCTGAAGTGCTGCATTTCATAGTCATGTATGTGAGTGTCCGATCGTTTTACATACCTCTAAAGCTTTTTCTTGAGTTTTGACCAGACGATAATTAGCATACATTCGTACATAGTCATACAAATTGGATTCATTGACTTGGACATCACGTCCACCCGGCACCAATTCAACCGAATTGCCACCTTCTTCCGGCAACAAACTTATTCTAAAATGGAATTTAGAATTCAGTAAATTGCAAACCACACACTTCAACGTTTTCACTCACTCAAAGTTTAATTCCAGATCTGACAAAACACTAGCAGCATTTCCGGTTGCATCCGTAACCAATTGACGTAAACTTTCAAACACAACGGGATCAAAGAAGGCCAAATCATGGAATCTAATGTTTCGACCGAGGATATACTTGAGAACGTGTCGTTGCAAAAACAATGGAAACAGTTCATTTTGCAGCAAGCAAAGTCCAATAAGTCTGTGAATGTTGAAGTTGTTGATAATGGAAAAGACAATATTATTGTTGTGTTTCTTACCGTCCAACGTTTCTAAATGCATTGATTCTTTCCGGTGATGCCAGTCCTTGTCGTGGACTGTAAAAACCACGTTTACCGGGAGAGTAAAACAGCGGCGCATTGTCTTCTAGTTGACATTCTTCCAACACAACAACCGGATTCAAACGTTTCGAAGATGTCGGATTCGACGTTGATTGCGTGGAACCGGAGCTGCTATTTAAATTCTTTTCGATGAGAGCATCAACTGTAGACAAAATATGATTTTTATCATCACCTATGATTTGTTAGTGTTACAAATTCTTACCAATATCCGATCGCTGTCTGTACATGATAATGTCCATCGCCTCATCGGATCTCAAGCGAAGATTTTCTTCTGATGCAAGTATTGACAGCAGCTGTGAATGTGGTATTTCCAATAACATGCCGGTAATTTTTTGCGCATTGGCAGGGTGCAAAGCGAACACCTTAGGATACAAACGTTCTCCAAGTTGCTGCAATTGTAAAGGTAATTGGTCGTTGGGATTGGCAGATGATGTTGAGGAATTGCCAGAAGATTCTAATGAAGGAACCAGAAAAAAAGTTGGTTGCTGTGTGAATTGTAAATTATTTCTTTTTGGCTCACCTTGAGCTGGCTTGTACGGTCTTGCGTCATAGTTTAATGCTCTACGTGGTTCTCGACTTGATCTCCATAAAGTCTTACTGCCTGTTATTCGTCTCGATGAAGAAGGTGATGGGACATCACGAGAATTACTGCCACGGTGACGAAGCATGCTACCGAATGGTGCTGAATATTTGCTAGCATTCGATGTACCAACTTGGGCTGCTTCTAAATTTGGTAATTTTTCATTTGCCAATAATGCCTCCGCAATGGACGTGTAAAAACTTCGAGCCACTCCAGATCCCTCACCAGGCTCATCTTTAAACGTTACTTTGACTCGATTAAATGCGAGTGGTGGGTGAATACGCCGATTCTGATTGCCGAAATGTGTGTTCAATTCTTTAAACGTTTGAACCAACAAACTCGTTCGATTTCGTTCCATTTTCGACAATGTCAAGTCACGTTGTTGTGCATTACGTAATTTTTCCATATGGCGCCGGAAACGAGACTCCTTAACCGGAAATCCACGCAATTCCGACACGATAGAGCCTGGCTCTAGGCCAACGTCTTCCATAAACACACGACCGAATAAATCCAGTGATAAGCGCCAACGTCCGAGTAATAAATCCCAAGTGGGTGCATGAGTCGCAGTACTTGACGATCGGAAGAATTGACCTCGTGGTGCCATCTCTTCGTGAGCACGACTCTGCAAATCCGGCGTCGTTTCGATTGTTACGTGGGCTGAAATTTCTTGTGTGTCCATATTTTCAACGTGTTGTAACACTTCGTTTGGATTCGAGCAGCTCTGTTTAAGGGAAAATTAAATGTTTCATCGATTTTAGAAATAAAGCATGTTTTGGCGAATAATAAGCAAAATGCCCCCAGTGAGCTTTGCAGTGCTTTTCGTCAGTTTGAAGCTAAAAGCTCAGAGGAGCTTTCAACGATCTTAGTGTGCGCTCCGTATCTGTTCATAAGTAAAGGCTTTACATCTTATGATCATTAAAAAGTGCTGTTTCTTTTATCTGTGGGAGTTTCAGTGAGAATCATCAAAATGGATTTTGAGAATCCTGTATCTAAACCCCAGGCAAATCGGTCATTGCAACCAAATAAAATCTCGGAAAAAGAAACAATTTCACTCACCTTTTCAATTTTTTTCCCCGCTCGAACAATGACACTTTTTGACGGCGATAAGGAACTAGTTCCTTGAGACACAGCCATGATATTCAAACTATCTCCGACAGATGATCCTGATAAAGCCGCCAGTGGAAATGATATTGGCAAACTGGTGATCGGAGTATCAACTGCAGCCGCGCATTCTGACAATGAACTTTTCTTATTTTTAGCTAAAACAGCAGCAGTCACCGACTCGATAGCAGCAGCTACTTTACGTGGTGTTACAATGATTTGTGGTCGAACTGTCAGTGAGTCGTCATAGACACTAACATTGGAACTGGTGCTCGGGACGGATACAGTCGGCAACTGTTCCGACGTTGACTGGCTGCCACTATCCGATTCGATTGTGAAATTCTGTGCGCTGTCGCTGTCAACATCCATTTTACTAGGTGATTCCTTAACGAATGACAAATCTTGTGGACCTTCTTTTTCATAGCTTCTACTGTCGTCTTCACTATGATCGAAATAATTCTTTTTCTTCAATTGCATATAAATATTGCCATAGTTTTCTGGTGGTTCAGATCGTTTTCGCTTTCCTTTTGAAGTCGACGGTATTGGTTCTAATTTTGCATCCTGCACAGTTTCTTCATCAACTTTTTCAACAGTGGGAAATTTATTATCACTCTGTTCCGATGGACCTGTCTCTGCTTCCAAATCGGTAGCATTTGGCGCCGTCGATGTGGAGGCTGTATCATAATTTTGAGCAATGTTTCGATGCGGTGAAAGGCCTAACATTGTTGGCGGAAGTTCTAACGGTGAATTAACGCCAGGTGGCTCGGAACCATTCGATGGGATCGTAATGGCTTGTTTAGGAATTCCGAACAGATCTTCGCGCCTAGCATTCGGTTGCAGCAAATGTGGTTGATCAGCTAACGGCAATGATTCACACATTGGTGTATTGAATGGATCGGGTGGTGTAGATCCCAGACAAAGTGTTGATTCAGATCGTTGGAAAAACGAATGACGTCGTCCTTGTTGCGAGCCCAACACGTACGTAGCACTATCGGACAAGTCATCACCGTCTAATGGTTCATCTTCACCATCGTCATTTTCATTTTCGTCTAAATCGGCCCAGATGTTAAGATCACTTTTGTCAACGTCATTCTCTTTTC
Organism: Pseudolycoriella hygida; assembly: GCA_029228625.1. NCBI lineage: Eukaryota > Metazoa > Arthropoda > Insecta > Diptera > Sciaridae > Pseudolycoriella > Pseudolycoriella hygida. The sequence goes on along the minus strand of CM055405.1, from coordinate 9,570,850 downwards.
CAGCTCTCATATAAAAAATAATTCCATCCAAAACATAGGCAATATGACGCAACGCAGTAACGTCCAATACTGGCAATGAGTCTCTATGTTCGGAACTATGTGATCGCATCAGTGACAATGCATAAGTCAAAAATTCTCGACGAGCTGTTTGTGCTACGCCATCTCTGTCGAAATTGCGTTGATTATCGGTTCCTGTTCCTGTGGAAAAACCTACGATGCGCGTGTGAGTGCCTGTAGTGTTTTGACTATTTTCTAATGTACCAGTTCGACGTGGTTGATAATTGCCTGAAGAAAATTGAATTTATTCTCTCATTTAAAAATGGAAAATGTATTTCGCTTACTTGCTGGTACACTTAGGTTGCTCACACTCGATGTAGATGGTTGCGATGGGTTTAGTGGGTGTAACGGATGCAACGGATGCGATGGATCTGTTGAATGTGTCAAAGAAGCACCAAATCTTAGTTGAGCCTCGGTAGCATCCATTACAGTTAACATCCAGTCCCAAGTCGGTTTCAAACGCGTTTCCATGTCCACCTGGAAATTTAGTTCAATTTTTGTATTGCATCGATTTCAACTTATTTTAACATCTTACGTGCAGTTGATTAGCTTCCTGATAAGTGATGTTCATACTGTTGTTGCTATGGAGAAGTCCATTGCTGTAAAACTCAGTAATTGTATTGAAAAGTTGACAGACTTGTCTCAGTACAATTCCGAACGCTCTTGCCAGACTGCTAGCTGTTGTTGCCATCGTATGTGGCTCTTGGGCAGCTGCAACGGCAGCGTTCGCAGTAGTTGTTCGGCGCAACGCTGATGGATCGATGAATACCAAACTGGAATTGCCAGTCAAACGTACGGAACGATTTGTGTCACGGCTACGAATGGCCCATTGCATCGATTGCGGTGCTAAATTATTTCGTTGCGTTCCCGTTGTGGTTGTACGCCGTTCCAGTTGTTCATCGTTGGGATTGTACTCCTCTTGAGAATGTTCATCACTTTCACCATCCTCCGAACCGTCTTCGTCCGGTTGACTTGAACCATCCGAATCGTCTTCATTTAGCAACAGAATTGAACCACCGCCTAAACGTTGTAGAAACATCCAAATCATTTTGATAAAAACATTTAAATGTTTTGTGTTGTTCAATGTGTTCATTGCATTGGAAGCAAGCGGGTAAATATGAAAAGAACATGAAAATGAGTTAACAGTGTTGCTGATTGGACCGATTCAACTGGAAAATTAACTTCTAATGGGATTCGAGCTATCGTTCTAGAAAGATCTGACAATTTGAAGGGCGACATGAATTAAGGTGCATGTCGTCACACCCCCCCCCCCCCCACCCCGGAATTTGTGCTGAGGGAAAATTAACGTAATGATGCGCCTGAATTTGTGCTGCTCTGGTGACCCACCACAAATTCATCAAAAAATGAAATTTTTCTGTTCAAGTTTTCTTCAAAAGACCACACCACTAAAAATTTGTGCTGAATTTGTGCTGGCGATTGACACCAACCCCAAGATTTTGCGACATCTGGGCGCAGAGCACAAATTGAAAAACTGACCGAAATTTTCATTTTTCGCTTTTTATGTATGGAGACCCTCTCCATTTCGAGTTTTTTTCAAGAAACCTTTACAACACGAATTTGTGCTGGCGATTGCCACTGACCCCAACATTTTACGATGACTGGTCACAGAGCACGAATTGAAAAACTAGCGGAAATTATCGTTTCTCGTTTTATGCAATTCCATTGAAAATTTCTCACTTTTTGATGCATCACTTCAACGGTAAAACGATACATATTTTTGAACTGTCAAGACTCACAGAGCATCTCCTGGCACGCACATAAAGCAAGACATATTATGTTATGAAAAATGTAGGACTTTTTTAATCACTCACATAGCTCCTTAGACCACTGATTTCTATATAAAACGTGATGTGAACTAAATCTGACTACCTTGTTCAAATGACTTTTTGGAAGGAAAGTTGAGTGATCTGAGAGTGTTTTTTGTAAATAATGCATAAAAAAGCCCTAGGCCTGATGGACAATTTCACATCTAGTGCATTAACATACCCCCTAACGCAACTCATTGCATAAATAGCTATTTCGTACTCTGTAGAAGGAAAACAAATGTCTTTGGGGTTCTGCTAAGTATTCAGACCCCTGCCAAGATAGATTTTTGGCCTTCTGGTGCGAACGGTGTTAAATCTACTTTGCAATTTTTTACAGTTTCTCGAGTTGAGCCACCCATAAATTTCCTTTTACCATTATTCAGCACTATTACCTCAGCGCTTTTATAAAAACGTTTTTTAATCGATACAGAATAATTTTCTGAGCCAAAAATTATTCTACGGCATGGCATACCTAAAAAATGCTTCGTTGATTTTATATTATTTTTTTAAAAGTATCCTTCACATACAATTTCGAAACGGTAATTTTTATGAAGCAACAGACAAGAAACAGATTACCTGAAAATATACTGCGAAATCAATGGTTTTTTAGAAATCTTCATACAAACGAGATCAGAAGTACACCGTAACATTAAATGGTGTTTCTTTTAAAAATTATATAAAATCAACAATAAATTTTCGAGACACGTCGTGGAAGACTTTTTTGCTCAGAATTAAATTCTTTATCGATTTTATAAAAAAACGCCAATGTGTCAAAAATGGTTTTCTGACGTTTTTTTTTTTTCAATTTGTGCTCGGTGACCAGATGTTGTAAAAAGTTGGGGTTGGTGATAATCGCCAGCACAAATTCGTGGTGTAAAGGTTTCTATAAAGGGTCTCCATACAAAAAAAGCGAAAAATCATCTCAGCACAAATTCAGTGGGGGGGGGGGGAGGGTGGTGGGGTGGGGGGGTGTCGGGTTGACGACAAGCACCTCATGAATTAACGCCTGGAGAATTACATCCCGGAGCAGAGTTTTAGGGAATTATAATGATCTCGTCGGGTATGTCGTTCGATACCAGTTAGTCGATACCATTATTTTATGAAATAAATGCAGTCGTCTGAGAAAAGTTTCATCTAGCCTTCACTATTTTGTGCTATCTACAAAATACGATGGGTTTGGTTGAAATAAGTTTTGGCTAGTCATAAAGTAATATATGCGATCTAGTTTATTTCAGCCGAACCCATCGTATTCTGTACACAGTAGAAAATACCGCACAACCAGCAAACTCATTTGCATAGTTGTCTAAAGAGGTCGACCCATCGCATTTCGTAGATGGCACATAATACGTGAGGAATAGACGAAACTTTTTTCAGACGAGTGCATTTGGGCCATTCCATCGGTATTTTTACTCTAGAATTTCAGTGTACACCATACCAAATATACCATCTTGCATAAAACAATGGTAACTCCAGGCTAATTCCAACGGTATGTAAGGAAGTTTTTGCATCTTTTTTACTCTTACTACATGGGCTCTTAAAATTGAGACAAAACATACCGTTCCTTACATTACAACACATCTACTTTGTAAACTTTGTGAATTTGCCTGCGTTCACCATTGTTTTCCATACAAACTGGTAACTTTTTTATAAAAGTGAACAAAAATACGTTTGTGTACACTCAGTTTCTATAGCATTTACATTGCTGGACAGCAAGTTCGTAATGGTAACACCTGTAGGGTAAAATAAGTTGTTGAAAGATACGCTTTGTTTTAACTCAATTTGACATGAAAATAACGTTTCCTATTAACATACAGTCAGACAATTTATAATTTAGACATGAAATTCTCAACCAACTGATTATCAGCTGAAGACTCACACACCCAAGAAGATGGACAGATTTAATGTGGCAAGTAAATAACAAAACTCTTAGAAATGGTATATATCGATGTGTATAATTATTTCTAACCTACCGAGGGATACTTACGTCGATTTAATTTCATATGAAAAATCGAAAATCGCATGTAGTGATTACCCCTTCACATCGAGAACAATGTATGTGTCTAAGTACACGTATTTTTAGGCCCGTACGAAGTAAACAGGGCACACATGTTTATCACGATGTTTGTGACCAGTCGAAATTTGACCTGGGATTTGAAGTTTTTCATTTTGAGAAAGCGTCCGACAACACGTGTGTCCTCTCTGAAAGTTAAGCGCCAAAGGATGTCAAAACCACTTTACTTTCCCTTCGGCGAAAAAAAAACTATTTTGCCCGTACATTTTGAAGAGTGAAAGTGATGAGAAAAAAGTGTTGCTGAATGCTCCTTTTATATTTTTTAACGATAAAGATCATTATTCTGAACAAAAAATTACACATTTTACATTACAGCATTTCCATAAAATTGAAGCTTTTTTATAAAGTTAAGTGAGGGTCCTATTTCAGTAAAATTTTCATCATCATCGCTTTACAAAAAAACCTCAACCTGTCAATGAATGAAAAATATAAAAAAACCATTTAGTAGCACTTTTTTGTCATCAATTTTAGACTACTCTTCGAAATGTACGGAAAAAATTGTTTCCTTTGTGATCGACCGACTATGGGGGTCGATCTACTTATTTTGAGGGGACACTGTCATATAAACTTATTTCTATTCAGGACAACCGTGAAAATCGGTCAAGAACTTCAAAAAATGTACCCTGAAGTTTGGCGAAATTCCCTTATATCATCGCGAATATTTGTGAAAACCGGTTCAGTTCTACTCATTTCATGAATACTTCGTTAGTTGCTTTTTCCTTTTTCTATCTTGCAAAGAAATTACATCGAAACATTTTTGTTCCAAAGTCTGTCATTTACCAAATATTCTTTTTTTTTCTAATTTTGTATGAAAATTGAGGAGGCCATTTTTCATTGAGACCTTTTTCTATTTTTCTAATATGCCGTATTTCGAGGCGAATGATGCCGAATCATGGGATGTTCAATTGATGTTCATTTTCCAATTTGTTTCCTTGAAGATTTGAATTTTCTTGAAAATTTGAAATTTTCTTAATTGAATTATTATGAAAATTCAAATTTAAAGCCAGCTCTCGTTATGTTTAATATATCAAAGGTTATTTGTTAACCGAGGGCGTGTGCGAAAACGAGTCTTTTCATAAAAAAACATATGAAGGGACCCGTACGTATCAGAATAGATGTGGCAAACAGAATAGATGTTGCAAGAAGACTCGGACGTAAAATATTGACCAACTCTTAAGTGTATGAAATTACGTCGACATTAAATTGCAGTGGAAATTGCCGAAAGGGCGATATTGAAAAACCCGTCGGAAACGCGCAAAAACCTCTCTAAAATCTTAAAAAAATCTCAAAATTTAAAAAAAAATTGCACTGGGGCCGATCTTAGAATCGACCTAGAGCACGTAGGAGAGGCCTCTGACCCATACTGCCGTAAACGAAAATCTTCGCATCTATTTTCTCTGCAAAACCGCACAAAAAACCTCATAGTTAAAGAAATTTTCACGAAAAATCACCAAATATCGTATGTGGTCACGTAGCGTGAGTTGGGCCCACACTTCAGCCCAAACCACTCAACAGATTTTCACTAATTTAATTTTCTTGATTTTTTGGATGTCCACATCTTTCATTCAACACCTTGAAGAGCGATTTTCGTTCTAATTTCGCGGAGATATAGGTAAAGAAGCTCCACGAACCTTCAAAAAACCACTTTTTCGACCGTAACTACGAAAGTCTTCGACCGAATTTGCCCAAATTCAATCCCGTGATCAATTTGGTGACTACCTTTCAGGAGAAAAAAAGTTTTTGAAAATCGTATAAGTCGATAGTGCCCAGATTCAATCCCAAAAAAAGGTTTTTTAATGACCTTTCAGGGAAAAAAAAAGTTTTCGAAAATCGGTTGAGTTTTATTCAAGTTATTGCTGATTCGTCATCTAAGGACCATGATTGATGCTCCCCACCTACTCCCCGGTCGAAATTGGGATGGTTACAAACGTCATTGTAAACGCATAACACCCCTTTTCGAAGAACTTCGTTCTTTGTACGGGTCTAAAAATAGTAGGGCCCTAGTGGGACCGCTTCATTAGAGCTCTAGCTAGGTCTAGCGACCCAAAGAAAAAAATTTTTTCCATAAATTGTTAGCCATTCTCAGAACTTTCGATTGAGTTTTTTTTTGAAAATCGGAAAAGAGTTACTCGAGTTATGTACGAAAAACACGTTTGGCCCTAGCAGAGACTCTTTTTTAGTGCTCTAGCTAACGCCTAGGGCTCAAGATACTGGCTCATTCCACGTACCCAGGGGCGTGACATTCTTTTGTTTTAATCTTTGCAAGTAATATTCAACGTGAAGTTAGTTGCAGTTGCGACCGTAGCTAACTTCATCGCAAACAAAATCAGCTGATTTCATTCATAAATGTACCAAAACCAGCTGACTTCATTGAAAAGTTCAAAAATCAGCTGATTTTTTTTGTAATGAAGTTAGTTTCGGTCGTAACTGCAGCCAACTTCACGTTGAGTATTACTTGCAAAAATCAAAACAAAAGACTGTCACGCCCTTGGCAAGTATCGACAAACTGGTGTCGGATAATATACCAAACGACAACATTACATTTGTGCTCTGAACAAACTTCAGCCACCGAAAAAATTGAAATTTTCACCCGGGGAATTATCGCCAGCGCAAATGTGACAACACTTTAAATCGGGTAAATACCCAATTACCCAATACCCAAATGTCCTTCCGGGCGATCAATCTTCGGTTGATAATTCCAATTTTTTCGGGCGATAATTATCCGGGCGTTAGTTCCCGTCACCATTTGGAGAAGCAACTTCTTCATTATATTTCACAGCTAATTGACATTTATGTAACACATTGACGCAGCAGCTGTTCGGCATTGTTAAATGTTTAGTTTTTCGCAATTCGTTTGAAAAATGGAGATCAGTTTACTATACTTCTTGTGATTGTGTTCGTAGATTTTCTGAATTGTATTCACGAACATTTGAAGCAGACACTTACTCAGTACGATGCATCTGTTTAAATAAGATTTCGTACATCTGTTCTGCGTGTACTAATTTAAAAAGGTTGTTTATTCAATAGAATAGAAGGCAACAAATTGGTAAGTATTCATTCATCCATCCATTGGGGTACCCACTCTTTTTTGATATTTTCATATAACCTACGCCCCTGACCTGTCAGTTTTAGATGTGGGCGGACCTCCTGAAACTTGAAGAAACGTCGTTTGGGAAGGATTTGAATTTTTATTTTGGATCGGGTCGATCGGGTTCGGTCTGAATTGTTATTTGGAATCGAATTCAGTTCGGATTGATCCGCAATTCTCAGTTTGGTTCTTGAAAAAAAAATGTGGAGCACTTGCAATTTACGAGCACCTTGCAAAAATGTGAACTGTCAAATTTGCGATGTTTGTTTAGAACAATATTCTTCGTAAATAACAAATTATTCAAAATTATAGCTCATGTACTGTGAGGGGGATGACCCTTGCGTAAAGCACAAATGAATCAGAATTCAAAAAGTTAAAGTATGAAGGTATAAATTTGCTCTGGAATAACATCGCAAACGAACTTGGAATGCGATGTTTTTTCAGAGCAACTCATACTCAAACTTTTTAAATTCTGATTCATCTGATTATTCGTGTATATGGGCAGCACATCGACTATAATTTTAAATAATTTGTTATTTACGCAGGATTCTGTTCTAAAAAACATCGCAAATTTGATAGTTCAAATGTTTGCGATGTGCTCTTAAGAGCCTGTCAGATATTTTGACAGTTCTATGTTTTGCGATGTTTTTTCATTGCATATTTCTAAGACAACGATCATTAATTTTAAATTCCAAAACATCTACTGTTTGCATAACACATCCCTTTATAGATTCTCTGAATCAGAATATATAATTATTGAGTCTTAGTGTCAAAATTTGATCTGAAAAAACATCGCATTGTATTATGCAGCCGAGTACTTTGCGATGTTTTTTCAGATCAAATTTTGACACTAAGACTCCATAATTATATATCCTGATTCAGAAAATCTATAAAGGGATGTGTTATGCAAACAGTAGATGTTTCGGAATTTAAAATTGATGATCACTGCCTTAGAAATATGCAATAAAAAAACATCGCAAAATATAGAACTGTCAAAATATCTGACACGCTCTTAACTTTTTTCAGCTAAAAGTGAGTGGTGTTAGTACGAAGCCAATGCCTCTCGTTCCGTCAGAAAGAAAACATGTTAAATCTACGCAACTATTCGTTTTAAGAAATTCCCAAGTTATTTAGAATTTATGGTAGAAATAGAGTTTTGTAACGGATCGAATATAATAAAAAAAAATTCTTCACCTGTGTCTGAGCCAGCTGTTGCACCAGTTTGAACACTTCTTTGAGCATCTTGAGTACTCTGATTGTCGTCAGAATCTGATTCTGTTTCAGCTTCATGGAAATTAAATTCATTGTCACTTTCTCCTTCCTGTAAATAAATTACAATAATTTAGGCGCTGCTCGCAAGAGAAAAGAATTATAGCTGTATATTTACCATCACCGCATCTTCATTGCGTAATGGATCTGGTACATCTTCATCCAAATTATTGGATGGTCGAATGTTCGATCGATCACGTTCATTTGGCATGTCATCTTGTTCAGATATGTCTTCATCATCTTGGCCATTGTCAATGGCTGCATCATTTTCTGCAGCCTCTTCCAACCGTCGCATGTGATATCGGTTGATCGGCGACAAAAAGCTTGATTGCTGGTCAGCAACATTACGCGATCCAAGATTATAAACTTTATAACCCTGTCGAGCATTGGGAGCGTTAGCTGCATTTCGTGCTACAGAGTTCGGTGTTAATGGCTCAACGCTGAACAGATCGTCGGAATTCTAAAGCGAAAAAGTATTGAGATGCTTGCGAATTGTTACAATGACACTTACATCTACACTCGAAGATGACGACATAGAAAATGGAGCTGTTGGTCGTACCACTCCCATTCGTACCGGTGCTATCAACGCATCCGCTATTTCTATCAACTCTTCAATCGAAATTTTCATTAAAGTTTGAAACACTCGTCGGCAAGTCTGCAAATGTTTCTGTTGCGTAGAACTGAAATAAAATTGATTTGCGTAAAAAATGAGGAAATTCAGTAAAATGCTAGTTTTTTATACCTTCGTTGCTTGTCTGGGTTTGGTAAACGTTCCAAACTAAATATCACAAATATACGAGAGACTGACCGAATGAATCGTCTAGCCACAGTTTGGGCCTCTTCTGCTCGTACAGGATCTTCACTTTGTAATTCTCTGGTCAGTGTGCTCAGCAAAGTGTCCAATGGATCGTTATTACAGCGAACGAATAAACTGTGAGTGAATTTGTCTAGCAGAGTTGTACCGCTTTGACTTTGTAAATAAATGTTTTGGTCGTTGGATTCATTGTAGAAAATTTTATTTTCAGCAGACTGAGTCCCTTTCGCCTGTACATCAGAACCTGTCAAAATCATTGCCTTTACTGCTGGCCAATCGACCAACAATCGATCGAGAGCTTTTCGAGCAAATCGTGGCGGCTCTAAGTCATGATCGGGCATGTCATTGTCCACATCTAACGATGGGGTTTTACGGTTAGCAGTTGAACTGCGAACTCTCGATCGGTACTGGCGTTGTTCAATAACTTGGCGACCAACTGTTTGGATTAAAAACAGTAAAATCGGTTCACCGCGTGAATTCGGTTTTGTCACCAGATCCGTATCGTTGGCCAACTCACGCAACAAATCAAATCGTTTCGTTTGATTTCCAGCTATCAATGCCTTGCATTTACATTTCTCCCAACAATCGCAATATGCAGTCGGTGACGTTCGCTTCAGCTTGCAATCGTGTCCTTTATGACAAACTTTTGCGCATTCGGTACAACAACACAATGAACCGGTTAGACCGCATGTTTTGCATTCAAAAATGTCTTGGTTGATGTGATCAGCACCCGTCCAAGTGAACGAGCAAGTGTCATTGCAACACAGAACATACAACGGCGATTGGTCCGGTGCTGAGCCCGGTGGAAATATCATTGAATCTCGATCGACAGGATCACCTTTTGATATTTCAATAATGACGTTGAACAGAATCAATGCGGCTTGATAGGCACGAGATGTGACAGCCAACATGAACGGTGTCTGTCCCTGAGCATCTTTAGTGCTGAGAAATTGTTTCAAATTCGGTCGGAAGGCTGAACTTTGGCACATTTGCAATAACATCGCAATACTATTTTCTCTTCGTTCCGTTGGATCCGATACATAGATAGCGCTCGAAACCAGTTTGCTTGCAGATGATTGAGAATTTTGTCCATTCATGCTATCGTCATCTCCGGAGTGTGATTCGTATTCGGAATTCGTTGGCCAAAATGTGACCGGCATAAAGACGGAATCTTCAGCTGACGCTGGTGGTGGATTGTTACTTGACGCAACTTCCATGGAACTTTGGGTTGCTCGTCTCATCATTTCACGGATGCTGACACGATTATCCGTACGCGATGTGCTTCCGCTGCTGTTTACATTTATGCAATCCATGCCGACATTTCCCACCGAATTCGTTGGCGCTGATCCAGAATCTGGTTCCTTGTTGCTGGTCGGAGTACACATCGACACACAAGCGTGAAAAATGTTTCGATTTCCATCGCATCGCTCAGACAAAACACTTTCCATTTGTTTACCATCAGCTTCCAGTTGTGCAACAGCATTTTTGAAGCCTTTCAAATCACAGCGCAAAATTCGCGGCATTAGAAATTGAACCTCCGGCACAAATGCTATGATAGCCACTTGAGATTTTAAATTTGCCCCTACAGAATTTAAGGTTAACGATGCAGCGGCTAAACATTTTATTGGCTGCAAATCAAGCCATTGAGGATCGCGAATCGCATCGGCACAGTCTTTAACCAGCGGATAAATGGCATTGTTGCCGTCACGCAAAATAAGAACACTTTCCGAGCACTCGTTTGCGCAGGTTAAATTCACATTCGACTGAGACATACCGAAAAACGAATTAATGTCCGTAGGAAAACCGCTGTCATGTTCTTGACGTCCCGTACTCAAATTGAACAAACAGTAATGAATTTTCGTTCCCGTTTTCATTATCGCATGAATTCCCTTGCCATCTACGGCCAACGTGAGTAATTCACTTGTCGATGTTTCGTTTTGAGTGAGATTTATGCGGCGCGGTGTCTTTTGAAAACAATCCGGAATCCGTGACGTTGTAGCTGTTTTCATTATCTATAAAGTTGAATATTTAGCGTCCTGCCCATGAAACAGACTGAAAATGTCTTACCTGTAAATCGTCTTTCTTCATGAGACGACAATCTTGCCAGTCTGGTTCATCTTTGATTTCTGTTCCATTCGCCGGTGGAAATCTAACAGCTGCATATTGTCCGTCAACTTTGAGAACACGTCCAACTGGTATCGATCTAACGTCTTCGACGAACACAACATCGCTAAACGTAAGAAAAAATTTTAGAGAAAAGAGTAAAAATATTAATTTGGCAAAGCAAATACCGAAGCATCCACGATTCTTCATCTTTTTTGGAATCATTGTCTTCCTTCGGAGCAGCTCGTTTGTTCGTCCTCTTATGTGATGTTACACTACCAGTATCGCTGCATGTACTTGATGCAGGCGAAGGAGGTGGTGGCATGTCCAATCTGTCAGCTGTTTCTTTGTTGCTACCAGACGACTTCGATGATGAACCGGATGAGACCGGAGTGGATGGAATAATGTTTGACGATGGCATAGCCGACTTCAATAAATCTTTCAAATCATTTGAAGTAAGGCTGCTGGACGCTGGTGCTGTACTTGGTAATGGAGGTATGGTAATCAGTTTGAACCGGCAAGTGTCGGTTAGATCCCATGCAGCTGTCAACAATTGTCCGACACGTGGCACACCATTCGAAATAGTGAAACCAATTGCCCCTGGTTGATACATCGGGCTACTTTTCATGCAGACTTGAGCGCCAACAGTCACTTCCGGTGAGTTGGCATTAGCTCGTACCGGTTTCTTTGACTTGGCCTTATGTTTGTCCCATAAACGTTTTCGTTGTCCGAATGGAATGACGCCCCACCAAAACAATGCTCCGCTATCCATTCGAGCGACGGTGTACAATGTGCATGTGTACAAGGAAACAATTTTCTCGAGTGAAAATTCAATAAAACTGGTTGCAGGATGTTCCAGTTTACTGCCGGCGGAACCCAGTAGCTCATCCATCCATGTAGCGACACGATTTTGTTCTGTGGAAACGGTACAACGAATCGACGTTGCTGAAATGTTTACAACACGTTCGAACGTCAAATTCAAGAACTGCGTCTTCGGATGGAAAACGTTTGGATTTTCATGATGGCGATACGGCTCGGTGTCAGCCCAACGCCATTGATGCAGTTCTCCCTTCACCGACACTCCAATGAATTCCGAATGAAGAGCGGCAATATGCGTAAATCTGATGGGACCATCTCTCTCTGGCCAAAGTTCTAAATCATCGGAAATCCATAAAGGCAAACCGGAGCCGGCGTCTTTCTTTTTAGTATCTAAGAAAACGAAGAAGTTAATTTACTTTCAATCCATTGATTTATGTCATTTATTTACCCGGAGCATCTTTGTCCCATCCTGACTCTTCTCGGGATGTCTGAAACCAACGTCTTGGCCCATAATATTGACGGTCTCTCCAACGGCTAAATGAATCACGATCACTTGGCGTAGAGCCTGGATTCAAGCTTCCACTACCAGATGCTGGTGCACCACTAGCTCGACCAGCTTCCGTTCCTGTTCCACTAGTTGATCCGCTATTGGATTGGTTACGTTCACTACGTACTCGACTATACAACAAACTTGTTTCAGAAATGTGAAACAATTTCAAATTGGATTAGTTTTCACGCAAAAATGGAAAAAAAAACGTAAAATACAACGAATTTGGAGGCACAAAGAAAAGACAATAGAGAGAAAAAAACTTACTTGCGAATGCTTGAATAGCCAAACATCTCTTCAGGAAACATGGTGTCAGTGTCTATGATAACACTATTGTCAGCAGCATGGAATCCACTATCTAGAAGAGAAATCAAGTCTTCTGGAACATAGTTGTCACTACTTTCTTCAGCATCTTCTCCTTCTTCGTCATCTCGAGATAACAAATTGTTAACAGCTAAATTAACGTCGAGATTCGTACGCTGAAGTTCGCGAATGATGATATTACGGCTCTTGCCTTGTAAAACGACTTGGGCTTGAGAAACTAAATCCTCTGGCACAAAGGGTGCAGGAACCGTAACCAATGATCTTCCTGACGAACTGCTTCCAATTATCACCCCAGTGCTGCGTGATTGCACTGAACTTTGTGTACCACTGCTACTGCGAACTTGTGCTCCTGCTCGTAATATTCGAGCTCGAGATCTAGCCAATTGTCTAGAAGTTGCTGTGTTTTTTGAGCTTGATGCATTGTTCGAAGTAGATGGTCCACTACCTCCACCACCGCCACCACTACCTCCGCTTCCGCCGCCGCCGCCGCCACCACCGCCTCCTCCTCCTCCGTCACCACTGATCCATTAAAAAACCATTAGAACGTCGCAACGTAGATGAAAGTACATTTTATACTTACGGTTTTGACGGCTCTTGTTTGCTCAAATCCAATCGTTCAGGAATAACTGAAAATGCAACACGTAAAGCTCTTCCATCTTCAAGTAAAAGGCCCAGATGTGCAGGACCAATCACAACTTGTTTTACAGGTGCTTTCAGTGATTGCAGTATTTGAGGTGTTTGGGAGCCATATTTGTTGATTTTATCGGCTATTTCACGAATTCTAAATTACAAATGGAAATATTTTCATAATCATTTTTTGGACAAGAGATTTTGACGGGGGAGGAGGATATATATATGCGATGGTTTGGACACGTTCAAAGGATGGGTGATAACAGGCCGCGAAAAAGGATCTTCTTGCTGTCTCGCCTGGGGGTAGACAAAGCAGAACGTCTATAGATTCTCCTACATCAGATTAGAAGCTAGAAGACTTTCACTGGATGGGCGGGTAATTATGACTCAAAACATTTTTTAAATGAAAACGTCGAAAGAGAACCTCGAAAATGCTTTCCTAGCAAGTGACACCGATAGGCGCTTAATAAAAATATGAAACGATTCGAAAGAAAAAAGCGGAGAGTTATTTGTAAAATATTTCAACTCTTCGAAAAAGGTATGTCCTAATCATGCCCCTTGTCGTTGGCTGAATTGTTTCCAAGCTCAGCGTAAGATGAGGGCTAGGCATGAACCGAGAAGAATTAGTTTATTCATGGCGTGACAATTATTGCATAGAATGAGTCAATACCAGTGCTAAGAACCGCACATGATATGTAAACAAATATTTCATTTCGTAAAAGTTTTTACGAATTGAACATTTTACTGTCGAATGATTTAGCTTTGAGAAATGCAAAACTACTGCTTCAAGCGAATAAATGTATTTTGAGTCACTTAGAGTATTAAGCAAATAATGCGCACAAGACGCATATCCATTTTCCGAGTGTTCATCTTTGAACAGTCGAATATAATGCACTTCGTCATTGCTTTACTTTCAAATTGTTGTGTAATGAAGAAATTAGAATAAAAAATATTGGAATTGTCTCACATACTGTCAAAAATTCGTAACATATGAATGACCAAGTAAATTGCAAGCGACATTTCCATCAAAACTGATATCCGGAAATGAAATTTTCCCTTCATGCGTTTGATTGAATTAGGCGAATAACAACACCCGAACGAATCACTCGACTTTCCTTTTTTTCTAATTTCATTTTCAGATATTGAATGAAGTCATTAGAGAAAATGTCACTGCAAGTACACCATCTTCTGTGATTGGAAAATAACTATGGTTGTCGCTCTGCATACAAATGGTTTCACTTTTTACAGAATTATGCCGACATTTTCATCTAAAACGTGGTTAAGCAGATAAAATATGTCGTTACCGCATGGAAATGATTTGTTTTATCGATTATAGAGGCCATTGAAACAAACATGGAGTTACGGAATAAAGATTTTTGAACATAGGAATCCACCATAATGGAATAATGTTCGATAAAATGTACAAATTTCTTCCATCTTTACTTACCTATCATTCAACTCATCAGTGCCAGGCAGTGGATGAACAACAAAATGTAATGAAGACATTACGACAAAACCTTTACGGTTACTTAATTTTGAAACTTCAGTCCACAGTAAATCTTTTTATATAATTTTTACACACAGCATTACAAAATTAACTATTTAATTTTCGATTTTAGTGTCCGTAGCATATTTCAGTCACTGAAACTCAATATTCAATCGCCATTTTGCGCCGTGTGTACTAGATGCCAACTAACGTTTGTAAAAATTACTGCAGTTACAACACATTAGAGGGTTCTGGTTTGTGAATGCGTTTGATTCGCCCATGTGGTCGAAGTGAAACGTTTCATACGGTTTTGGATCACAAAGGATGAAATTATAAAAATTCAACTCTGTGCGAGAGTTGCTGCGCGCGCCGAGGGCAAGTGCTGCATCGCACAGGTTGAATTTTTATACGTCATGCGTCATCCCTTGTGATCCACGTAATTTTTCATCACGAGAGCCGCGGAAATCGTAATTTTTCACTTCCCAAATTCAAATTTTCAACACAACGAAATTGCTGATGCAATCATTATATTGTTTACATCAGTTACTTTCGGCTATCTTCTAAGAACCGAAAATACTTTCGGCCCTCTTTAGAGAACCGAAAATATTTTCGCATCTCTTGACTTACTGAGGTCTGCATTTTTTCATTTTCGATTTTTACGATTTTCGTGGTTTGAGTGATGAAAATGACTATTCCTTCACGGGGTGTCATAATTCATATCATAATAATTATTCATTATTGTCGAAGAAGAAACAATCGATTTGTAACTCGATGCGGCCATGCAACGCAATTTGTCGATGTTGCCGAATCCTATAACAAACTGAAAATTAAAAAACGGCATCTATAAAATGAAGACAAAATTCAAAAACTCCAAAAAATCGTGTAAATTCGATATAAATTTTTATAGCCTCCTTTTCATGTCGTGATTTAATCGCGCTCACAATTTTGAAACGAGGTCGTCCTAAATTAACGTGTTTTCCAATTTCGTCTACATTTTTTCATTTTCAGATTTTAGGTTTCGGCAACACGATACCCTTACTTCAAAGAGAGAAAAAAACGAGACGCAAACGAAGAACTCATTACAAAACACAACCAAAGACGCGTACGTATCAGAATAGATGTGGCGAACCGAACTGATTTTGCAAATAGATGCGAACGTATCAGAATTGCAAATTGTTGGAAAGTTGAAACATCAGAATTTGATTTGTCGAAAACCCTCCCAAGTTACGGCAATTGTAGAAGTGGATATATTCCAGGATTAAGTCATTTTTCCTTGAAGTCCAGAGTGCGTCCGATAAAAACGATATTTCTCCAGAGTAACTTTTGTTAAAAAAAAATGTCAAAAAAGTGCCTCAATAGCTGTATAAAATCATTGTTTTTACCTAGTAGTTGAGCAACTTTTTTGAGATGGCCTAATTTATTTTGACAAACCTTTCGCTAGAAGATAAGTCTACACTTTCAGAACACTTGGTGCTGAAAGTGCGACAATTAAGGAAGTAACGAGTACATTACATCGTATTAGTTCATAATTTGACACCTGGCTGCGTACTTGAGCCTATAATCTGCGAATAAAGAAGGCAGTCTGGTGCTGAGCATCTGGTTTTACCTAAGAATAGAAGCAGGGTTGTGCTCGCTAATGACTTTTTTTAGCGACGCTAACGCTAACGCTAATTTTAGAAAATATTAGCGTCGCTAACGTCTTTCGCTAATCGAAAAGAAATTAGCGCGCTAATAGCGACCGCTAATAGCGGTCGCTAACGCTCGCTAAATAGAACTTTTTTTTGCAAATTTTCTATTCATATTCACGCTGACAAAATTCGCATACGTTTTAAACGCATCACTTTTTCCCGGTAATATTTGTTTGAGCTACAATTTTTCTGAAGATCTACAGAAATTTTAACAAGGCAGCCTTGTGTCAAAAATTGATATAAAAGAAAGTTGAAGGCTGTACTTTATGAATACATTTTAATTCCACACCTGCCTGTGTACTTTGTCATGGTTCAATGTCATAAAGAAGGCAGCCTATTGCCGAAAATCGGAGTATATCACAGTGACGGTATTGACGACGGATTTCCATCGCACTAATTTTTATCTTGACACCGGGCTGCAGAAACGTAGATGGGAGTAGCAGCCTGGCGCCAGTATAAAAATTATTGCGCCATATAAAGCTACTGTTAATACTTTCTCGCTGGTATACTCCATTTTTAGGCACGAGGATGGCTTCTTATGACAGAGTCCGAGGGCACAAGTACGCATCCAGGTGTCAAGTTGAAAAGTATTGTGCCACAGAGTACACGCTACTGATTTCAAATTTAATTTACATCACTTTTTGACATTAGGCTGCATTCTAGAGTTGGTTGGTAGGACCCCACCTTAAATGTAAAGAATGTGTAGACTTTCCGGGTTCCCCTACCACATAAGCTGTCAAGAAAACACGTACTCTGCTAGACTATGATATGTAATTCCTTAGCTGTTCAGTCTCTTTGTTTTGATATAAAACCGTCTTTTACTTTTACTGGACTGAAATGGAGCTGAAAGCAACGATGGCAACGAGACTGCAACTTTTTACGAAATCTAATAAAAACAAAAAAAAATCAAACGATAACGCTACAAGTCGGAACTTAATACGCACTATTATATTAGCGAATGAATTAGCGACTAGCGAAATTTCTTCGCTGATCGGGTTTTAGCGAGCGCTAGTCGCTATTAGCGAGCAATTTCAAATTTTAGCGTCGCTATTAGCGGCGCTAGTAGCGACGGTAATGACTAGCGGCGCTAATACAACCCTGCATAGAAGATAGTTAGATCTATACGACATATAAGTTTCAACTCGCCACCAGGCTGCGTCCTTGCGCTATGACACTTTGTATGCAGAGGGCAAAAGCAGCCTGGTGCCGAACACTTTAGTAACTGTTTAATTAGACAGCGACGTATGCCAAAAGATTCATCGAAACAACACCAAATGTGAAATTTGTCTGATATGACAACGCCGAATTTCATTCATAAAAACCTAAACAACTGTCAAACTCGCGTCGGCAAAATTGAATTTTTTCACCTTTAGCCTCCGTATCTTTGACATACAGCAATTCAGCACACAAGAAATGTAAACAAATTTAATGTTTGGTCTGTGATGTTTTCTGAAAATAATGTTTCTACATAAATTGAGTGCGTTTTCGTGTAAAAATTATTGAAAAAGTCTTTATTAAGTTGAATTAATGCTAGAAGTGACTAACAGTGGCAATTGAATCCTAAATTTTTTGATTCAAATTGTAGTGAAAATTTATTTGTTTTTTGAATACATTGAAATACTTTGAAATAGTATTGTGAGTAAATGGACATCAAATTTTAGTATCAGAAAAGTGTTTCTTAAGTTATTTTGCCATAGAAAAATAAATTCATTCAAAACCGAACATCACAACCTGTCAATCTCGCGTTGCAATTCAGCAACTGTCAAACGTACATACGTCGCTATCTAAATCCACAGTAAGAAAAGATGTTCAGCGCCAGGCTGCCTTCTTTTTTCCCAGCTTTAGGTCTCCAGTAGGCAGCCTGATGCCGACTTCGATGGTGTTACTAACTAATAACCTCACGTGTTCTTCCATTTAGGCGTTGTCAGAATTTCAGCACCAGACTGCCTTGATTTACATAGGTTTTCCTTTCTTCAGACGCCCTCTGAAACACGTGTTCCCTAAAATTGTATTCTCTACAACTTTGCCTTTGACAGTAATGCATAGTTAAGATATTGACGAAAAAACATCTGCTTTCGCATATGGCCAAGAAACTCAATTTCATCTAGTGCTCTATAACCACTGACCCGATTTCCACAAAAGACTTTTCTCAGTTTTCTCAGATCAAACGATTTCTTTCGACATCAAAATGAACAATTTCGGTGCTATACTTGGTGAGATATTTGTTAAAAACTTTTACCGACCTTCGAAAAACCATGTTTTCGGACACTACTTCGACCATATCTCCGGGACTACTTGAACGATTTTGCTCATCTTCGAACTTGAATCATGTGACATGTACATTTCAGGGAAAAAAGGGTGATCGGTCGAGCCGTTTGGAAAAAAAAAACTCCTGCCTTAATCTACAATGTTACAATAAACTTGTTTCTAGTAAACGCATAGGACCTTTGTACTTCGTGCGGTTCCAAAAACTATAAAAATCACTTTGTCTTTGTCCTTTTCATAGCAACTTAAAAAAGTCATGCGTTTCATGCATTTGAGAAAATAAGGTGATAGTGATTCAAATATTTATATTCTTGCCTTCATTTTTTACCGATCAACGACAATATTTTGAGCAAAAAATTTATCTACTGCATTCTTCAGAAAGTTTTTATTTGTTAAAGACAGTCAAAAATGATGGGCTTACTAAATATAAAACCCCGATACAATATTGTACTTATGCTCTCAATCTATGCACGTACTTTGTTTAGTACTTAGTACGTGACCAATGTAATTTCACGAAGCAAAGTACTTTTAAGTTAATTTCAGGAGGCTAACGTATATGTATACTTAGAGATGGAGGGCAGGAAGAAAATGTCATACATTTTTTATAAGTATGTACTTTTAAAAAATGAAGGACAAACGTATACAATCGTATGGATTTGAGAAATTGTTGAGTATGGCTCTTGAAACTACCCTATTGCATAGAGGTTCGTAGTTAATTTTTTCATGTTTTACATAAGGAAAACGTCAAAAAGGAAGCGGAGAATAATACAACACAAAAAATTGGATAGACTTAAATTGATTTATTTATTTAGTTCGCAATACGACAGAATGTTGTTTTAATTTTGCCTTTGATTACATCGATATTATGCGTGTAATTTAGGTTCGAAAAACACAAACAAAACCGCGTTGAGTATCACGTTTCAGATAAAGTCGATAAAGTGGATGGAATTCTCAAAAAATCTTTTCATCACTAGAAGATGGTGGCGCCTTCATTTAATTCATTGTGATTTATCAATTTCGATAAAATGCTATAATTACGTGTTTCGAATAAAATTTTAATTGTTGTAACAATGATGAGTTGATTTTCTACTGACCGAGAGTCATCACTGATCATGATAGTGTCAATCAATACTTGCAATTTAAATTCAATTAATCAATTTGTTTGATCGTTACATATGAAGAAGAGTTAAGAAGATTTTTAATTATAATTAAACTGCATACTTACCTAATGGTTACTATCAATGAAATAAGTGGGTTTTCTAGATCTTGCGTAAGATTTAATCATCGAGTAAAAACATGATGATTTAGAGAAGAGCTTTTAGATGTAACCATTTGATTATATTTCTGCATTATTGTAGAGCGAAAGATGTAATTCTTTCATTCCTTTTGATCTTGGATTTGAACAGTGGGATTATGGAAATATTACAGAGTTTTTATGTTTCCTCCCACATCAGTCTCAACAGCAACGACCTCGGCGATTTATAGGTAAATTCAGGGCGGAATTTTTAATAGCCAACCCCAATGACAATCGATGACCTTGCCCATTCTGCTTCCACAAAAGTAAAACGCTCTCGCTGAATGCCAGCTTCACATATCAAAAGATCATCCGAATCTTCACAAAGCGGGCACAGCGATCCCCCGAATTTGACAACGGATAAAAGCGAAAAAGGGACGTCACCTCGAGTGAACGTGTGGAACGTGTAGACGATTTGGATGAGTTTCTGCAGCCGCCGCTTAAACATGTGAAAGCTCGGAGTGCTCACTACATCGTATGTCAGCGATGCACAGACAAAGTGTAAGGGGTATAACGACCTAAAGGTCCATTATTCACATTCCCACAAAGAATGTATGCCTGATTTTATGACTGAGCAACTGAGTGCACCCATGTCCGGCACATCTAAACCTAACGTAAAGACCACAGACCAAACATCGACGAAAAATAACGACGATTCTTATTTGTTTAGGTGTCGCGTCGCGACATGTTCTAAGTCGTGGGTGCAACGCGGTAACGCCACCAGTATTTTTGGAACGATTCCAAGCGGGGAATCGTTAAGCGAAATTTTTTATTTGTAGTTATAAAAAAATCAAAATAAAAAACTTATAATAATCAAAACAAAAATACAAAGTGGAAAAATAGAATTATTACAAATACTACTCCCATGTGAATCAGATGCGATTCCCATGTGAATCAGATGCGATTCCCATGTGAATCAGATGCGATTCACATGTGAATCAGATGCGATTCCCATGTGAATTAAATGCGATTCCCATGTGAATCAGATGCGATTCCCATGTGAATCAGATACGATTCCCATGTGAATCAGATACGATTCCCGTGTGAATCAGATACGATTCCCATGTGAATCAGATACGATTCCCATGTAAATCAAATGCGATTCCCATGTGAATCAGATGCGTTTCTCATGTGAATTAGACGCGCTTTCTATGTGATTCAGATGCGGATCCTAAATAAATCAGAGATCATTTCCATGTGAATCAGATGCGATTCCCATGTGAATCAGATGCAATTCACATGTGAATCAGATGCTATTCCCATGTGAATCAGATGCGATTCCCATGTGAATCAGATGCGATTCCCATGTGAATCAGATGCGATTCCCATGTGAATCAGATGCGATTCCCATGTGAATCAGATGCGATTCCCATGTGAATCAGATGCTATTCCTATGTTTATAAAATGCGAGTCTCATGTGAATCCGAGGTGATTTCCATGTGAATCAGGGGTGATTTCCATGTGAATCAGATGCGATTCCCACGTGAATCATATGCGATTCCCATGTGGATGAAAGGTGATTCCCATGTGAATTAGAAGCAATTCCCACGTGAATTCTCATGTGAATTAGACGCGAGTCTCATGTTAATCAAATTTATCGAAATAGGACACCGCAGTTTCTATAAGAGAAATCTGCAAGAAAAAATTCGGTCTGTCTTCTATTTCCACAGATTTACAATGCGAAAATGACCCAAATCGGTCAAGAAGAAGTTGCTATCCAAAAAAGTGATCGAAAACATTCTCGAAAAAAAAGTTCAACTCATTTATATTTCGTCCCGAGTGGAAATTACTTTTGAATTTTGTTATTTTAATTTTTTTTTTTTTGTATTTTCCTCTTTAAGTTTCAACGGCACCCACCTCAGTTTCATTGAATGAGTTTTCCTAATCTTAAGATAACACACGCCTTATCATTACAAAATGTTTAAAATTAAACTAACAGCCAGATTTATTATCTGTATTACTCGGGCAAATCGTCAGACTTAAACAAACCTCCTCGCCGATAGATTCGTTCTTTTTCTGGCAATTCACCGATTTCGTATAGCTTCAGTGATTCGATAGCTAATTTTGAATGGCCACGAAATGCAACGCTTCCATCACGACCGGCATATTCTAGAATCATTTCGATTCCACCAGGGTGCTAATGTAAAAAATGCATCAAATCAACAAAGGTAATTGAAAAAACGTCAAAATAATTTTCTAATTACTTGATGCAAAAATTCTGTGACATTGTAGACTCGATCATATAAAACGATCCAACAATCGTCGTAGGTATCATGATCCGCTACTTCGCTAAGAGAGTAAATTGGCCGGCATTTTTCCTCATCCAAAACTGTGACGCTGTCCTTCGGTATAGTTTTATTCAATCGTAACGTTCTCAATGCCATTGTCAGCATATTTTCAGCATTGTTGATTTCTACTTTCCTATTACCCGTATCAGGCACTTCACCGTTTGCATGCATTTTTGAAAGGTAAGTTTTATCGAGTGTGTAAGTGTCTTAAAAAAATCCGTTTATCGTGATAAAAAATCACTGTTCTGTTTTCCTGAACATAAATTTTTCAACTTTTAAAAGCAAAGTATATTGTTGACAGTGCACTCAAATTGATACTGTTGAATCAGCACTCATTTCTGGCATTTATATAGACATCCAGTTGTTGTCTTGATATTTTAATCTTTGCTGTCGTCGCAGCACGCGTTTATTGCGGTGTAGTGGTGTGGCGAGTATATATTTTCAAAATATTATCAACACAATCACATGCGAAAATTAAAACTGATAAAGTGGAAAAAGCGGTGTGTGCCCATTGTCCATTGTCTTAATTTTAACCTCGATGTTAGAGCGTTAAACAATGGGCACAGAGGTCCCTAGTAACTTTATAATTTTCGTTATTAGCGTTACGTTAGGAACGAACATTTTTATTAACGTTTTCCGCCGTAACGAAATTAATTTCGTTATTGGAATAACGTTATTCGAATAACAAAGTTTATTTCGTTATTCGAATAATGAAATAGAAACTTTTGAAATACCAGAGAAATTGAATTTTCGATAGAACAAATACAATTCCGAACTTCTCAATTGTAATTAAGCTTCACTTGCCTGCAACAAGTAAAAAAATCTATCATTGGCTTCTCTCTCTCTCTATCTCTCTCTCTCTAGCTGAGTACGTACTTTTGCTCTTGTGTATTTGCAATCAGTGATGTTGTAAAAGCTCGGTATTGCAAAAAAATGGATTTATAAAAAAATTGGTATTCCGAAAATTACAGTAACGTTATTCGAATTACAAAATCAATTTGGTTATCCGAGTAACGTTATTTGAATAACGAAATAAATTCGTTATTGGAATAACGTTACCCCAATAACGAAATTAATTTTGTTATTCGAATAATATTAATTCCAATAACGAAATCAATCTTGTTATTTGAATAAAGTTATTACAATAACGAACGAAAATGGATAATGCTAGTAACAGAATAAAAGAAATGAAAAAAAGAGCGGGTGATACAAATAGAAGAATAATAAGATCTTATTATTAGGATTAAGATCTAAAGAAGAATATCTATCACAACAAACACCCTTTTTAAAAGGGAAACGTGACGCAAGTCCTCGTCTTTTCCTCGTAAACAACTGATATCAAGCGTCACTTACAGCTCCGGAACGCAAAAAATTCTTTTGAAATTTTTTCATTTTCGTCTTTTATCAGTAGTTTTGGAAGAAAAGAGAATACAAATTTTGGAGAAAAAAAAATTCTGCGTAAAGAATTTCCGGCAAAAAAAATTTTCATCGAAAAAAAAATTGCAAAGCGAAAAAAATATTGCCTCCGGCGAACAAAATTTCTCTCGTCTGTAAAAAAAATTAGCAGCGAAAAAAAATTAATTAAAGCGAAAAAAAATTTTTCATCAACAAAAATTTCGGGGGCGAAAAAAATTTTTCATGCAAAAGAAAATTTTTCAACGGAAAAAATGTTCAGTGAAAAAGTTTGTAAGCGAAAAAATTTTGTCGAAAAAAATTTTCAGCGAGAAAAAGTTTTCAGCAATAAAATTATGCCGAAAAAAATTTTCAGGCGAAAATTTCCGACGAAAAAAATTTTCGTTGAAAAAAGTTTATCGTCGAAAAAAATTTCCTTAGACACGAAATATTTACCTTCAACAAAAATACCACCGTCGGCCATTTTGTTGGTCACCCTGACACGCTACACACCCAACCCAACAATTTTTCCTTTGACACCAAACATCTATCTCCATAATAACACAGTCCAAAAATTTTGCTCATGTTTGACCCATACTTTGAATACACTCACACACACAAACAAAAATTCTTTTATATGGGCTTTATATGGCGCCTTCTAAGAGCCCTGGCGCCCAAACGAGGCCGGTATCCCCCCCCCCTTTTTTTTTAAATCTCATATGGCGTAGGATACCCACCCGATGGTCCCTGCAAAATTCCAAAAAAAATTATTGAGCCGTTTTCGAGCACGAGCCAAAAAAATCGGTTTTCATACAAATGGCTCTGGAACTAACCCACTAACTAACGTAGGATGTTTCCATTAACTTTGGTTTCTATAAAATAGCACATTTTGTATGGAAAAAGACGATTTTCTAAAGATCATATCTTCGGATCCACTGGACCAATTTTAATGAGCAAAATGTATTTCAATCAAAATTTTACGTAGAATCCGAAAAACTAGGATTAAGGGGGGTACGACGCAAGGGTAAAAAGTGAAAGCTTAGCTGTATGTAGGGTTTCGAAGTCTACGAAAACAGTTTTTCCTAATTTTTTGATCGTATGGGGACTTGCGTCACGGGTGCATCGCTACCACGCCCATGATGTGTTGGAGATATACATAGTACTACATTTTTTAATTCCGGAAGAATTTTTTTCATCGCTCCACTCCGGTTCAATTTACATCTTACAGGTATGTTTTGCAGTATATCTTTTTCTTTGGCGATGATATCATGGTGATGAATTAAGGTAACTGC
Organism: Pseudolycoriella hygida; assembly: GCA_029228625.1. Lineage (NCBI taxonomy): Eukaryota > Metazoa > Arthropoda > Insecta > Diptera > Sciaridae > Pseudolycoriella > Pseudolycoriella hygida. The sequence goes on along the minus strand of CM055405.1, from coordinate 9,545,597 downwards.
CGAAGAATAATGTTAAAAGATGCAGAAGAGTTTTCTCATTTCCTGTACGGTCTCTGTACTGCTGGGGTCATACATCTTTTGGTTGTAGTCGGGAAGCCTAATTCGTAGCTATTTTTGCGTACTGGGCTCTAGGTAAAAAAAACTTCTTGCAAAGAAACTCTAAACATCCCGGTAAAAATAATCCCTGTCTAGGCGGACAAAAAATCCTGCAGAAAATTTATTTGGAGGGCTCTGCCTCTCATCCGCGATATTACGTGCATAAACTCAACAGGGGGATATTTGTTTTCGTATTTATTCGATGAACTAACAGGCAACATGCCCAATTACAAGTTTATATTCCCCCACGACTCCCTTTGTGAGACTTGACCGTTTTTTATTTTCCAATTTATTTCACGGCCTGCGACGCTGCTACTTAATGACACTATGTATTTTCAATGAAGATCATGCTCGGAACGGTGGCGGAGAGCGTGACGCAGTCCCCACACCCCAAAAAAAACGTCCACAAACCCAAAAAACTCCATACAAAAACCTTTGGGACAAAACACGATGTATAGGCAAACTTTTGAGTTTTTTCCCCTCGC
>CM055405.1:9489768-9544516 GCA_029228625.1 Pseudolycoriella hygida | reverse complement strand
TGCAGATGAATTGTCCCATCCACTAGTGACGATTTACTCGAAGTCATTAATGGAATGTCACTACCCTGATCGCTGGAAAATGGGTCACTTAACTCCAGTATTTAAGTCAGGCAAGAAGAGTGATGTCACTAATTACCGTGGGGTATGCCTCGCCCCTAACTGTGCCAAAGTGTTTGAGATTCTGATTGTGGAACATTTGAAGTACAACGTTTTCCCGCATTCAACACCGACTCAACATGGATTCTTCCCAGGTCGAAGAGTTGAATCTAACCTGATGGAGTTATCGATATTGGTTCACGAATCCTTTGACAACAACCAACAAACCGATATCTTCCTTGCTTATACACAAAGCATTCGACGTTATTTGTTCAGTCCGATTAGTGAAGAAGATGTCAATCGTCAAATACCAGCTATGCAATTCTGTGGTTCTGTTCCTTCCTGTCAGGCAGAAAGCAAAAGGTGAAGATAAATTCTTGTAAGTCCGATGCGATCGACGTACTCTCTGGGATTGGTCAAGGATCTGTTCTGGCAGCTCTATTGTTCGTTATCTTTTTGATGATTCGGATTGCCCACCTGGTCCTATTCGAGACATCAACTTTGCTGACGACAAGAAAATAGTTCACAACAGCATATCAACGATCGAAGATACTCACTCAATGCAAAAAGCCATAAACAACTTTATAAAATGGTGATCATATAAATGGCGATGTGATTGAACGTGTTAACTGTACGAAAGACGTCGGTGTAACGTATGACAACGACTATACTTTCAATGGACACCTTGAATTGGCAGTCAAGAAAGCCACGGCAATGCTTTCGTTTGTGAAACGCCAATGCTACGCTAGGTTCAACGTCGATACAGCCAAGATGCTATATTCAGCCATAGTCCGTTCGCATCTAGAATTTGCCAGTACGATTTGGTCACCGCACCACTCGGTTCACATCCAATCCATAGAAAGTGTCCAAAGACAGTTCGTTTTATATGCAAACCGTAATCGTCGAGTCGAAGGCGATTCTAATCCATATCGTATTCGTCCATATGCTGAAAGATGTGAAGAACTTCAGCTCGTTTCACTTTTGAGACGTCGGACCGATGCAGCGATATTTTTCATTCATGATGTTCTCACAGGGAATTTAAACTGTCAGTTTATCCGTGATAAACTCATATTGAACGATGGCACGCGAATTCTACGTAGATCTTCACTGATTAGAATCACTGGTAATTCCCATGAGTATTCACAATTCTCACCACTAAACTTCGCATGCCGACTATTTAATATTGCTGCCAACCACATCGATCCGACCCTTCCGTCACGTGAATTCAGAAGAGAAGTCCACAAGCTTGATGACTCGGTGTTCGGTACCTTCGGCCTTGTTGGATGATGTTGTGGTACACACATTAATCAAATCATCATTGGAATTAAAACGATTTATTTTGTATCGAGTCACCTTAGACTTTACTATATAAGCAATGCATTTTGTTCAATGTTTAGCATTCAAATATATGGTATCAAACTAGTAACATGAATTTGTTTTGACTAGTTCCCATATAATTGGTGACCCACGACTCTGAACGTATTTCAGATCGCAAAAAACATAAAGCTTTCGCTTTACAAAGCAAATTGCTAAAAATTTTAAATTTGTTTTTACTAACAAATCAAATTTTAGCGTTCAAAATTTGTTTCAACTTTCCAAATATTTATATTTGTGAGAACAAATTTTCTAACAAGCAAATTTTAAAAACATCAAATTTTTGCTTCTCTGCTAATAAAATGGCAGAAGGTGCAACACCACCAGCACCAACACAAAACCCTAACGCTGCAATCCTCGATGACGATTACGAAATCGATGGACAACAAAATTTAGCAGCTAATATTAATACGGGCAGTATTAACACCATCCAGATAAAAATTCCACCTTTCTGGAAAGCTGACCCTGATCTTTGGTTCCTACAAATTGAAGCTCAATTTTCAACAGCTGGAATTAGATCTGATATGTCAAAATACAACCAAATTGTTGGCAAACTAGACACAGACACTTTAACAGCAGTCAGTGACATAGTTAAAAATCCACCTGCCACCAACAAATATCAGACTCTAAAAAGTCGATTAACAAATCAATTTGCTGATTCAGATCGTAAAAAATTAAAAACTTTATTCAATGATCTTTCACTAATTGATGAAAAACCTTCCAATTTACTTCGGAAGATGAAATATAAGTCTTGTGGTAAAGTTGGAGACGACTTATTACTAGAGTTATGGACTAATCGACTACCACAACAAATACAAGCAATTCTATCTTGCTCAACCGAACCACTTGATCAACAAGTAACAATGGCCGATAAAATTTATGAAACAATCGACCAAAATTCAATCCAAACTTTATCTCGCTCCAGCGATTTCACAACACAGATTTGCAAACTAGAAGATAAAATTGATTCTCTTCAAAAAGAAATTAATCAATCTAAATCTCGCAACAGATCTGCTCAACGAAATCGTTCCTCATCCCGTTCGACACATTATAGTCGTTCCAAACCAAACTCAAACTATTGTTGGTATCACCAACGATTCAGAGATAAAGCCAAAAAATGTGATCCTCCCTGTTCTTATAACAACAAAAGGAACAGGAAATCAAAAAACTAATAAGAGAGTCAAGCCCAGCGCAACTTGACACAGACAAATTTATAAGTCGCTTATATGTTAAAGAGAAGAATTCCGGAAGGAACTACCTTATCGATACTGGTGCTGACTTAAGTGTTATTCCACCTACAACAAAAGAAAAAGGTCACACTTCTTGTAATTTTACTTTACGTGCTGCTAATGGTACGCCAATTAAAACTTACGGAAGCAAATCCATCACACTAAACCTAGGCCTCCGACGTAACATTCGTTGGATATTTGTCATTGCAGACGTGCAACAACCCATCATTGGATTAGACCTACTAACAAAATTCGATTTACTGGTAGATGTCAAAAATAGCAAACTAATTGATAATTTAACATCATTATCAACAAACGGAATAAAAATTGATTGTAATCCAGATCTAACAATCAAATCAATTTCCAACATATCCGTTTACCATCAATTATTAAACGAATTTCCGGACATTCTCGACATGTCTACATTCCACTCAGCAAAACGCAAACACAATGTAAAACATCGCATTGTAACCAATTGTCAACCAATCTTTGCTAAAGCAAGAAAACTAAATCCAGACAAATTAAAAATAGCTAAAAAAGAATTTGATGAAATGCTACGCCTTGGTATTTGTCGTCCATCCGACAGTCCTTGGGCAACACCATTACATCTAACTCCTAAACCATCAGGTGGATGGCGTCCTTGTGGCGATTACCGTCGACTAAATGCTAACACCTTACCAGATCGCTACCCATTACCAAACATTCAAGAATTTAACTATTTTTTGAATGGTAAAACGATCTTCAGTAAAGTCGATTTAGTACGAGCTTATCATCAAATTCCAATGTCCAAGAAGATATTCAAAAAACCGCAATTATAACACCATTTGGTCTTTTTGAATTTCCAAACATGACTTTTGGTCTATGTAACGCAGCTCAAACATTCCAACGCTTCATAAACGAAGTTGTTCATGGTTTAGATTTTTGCTTTGCATATCAAGATGACATTTTAATAGCATCAGAAAATGAAGAACAACATATACTTCATCTTCATTCACTATTTACACGTCTTAACGAATACGGAGTAATAATAAATATTGATAAATGTCTCTTTGGTCAAAAAGAAATCCAATTCCTTGGTTTTCAAATAAATGAACAAGGAACTAAACCATTGAATTCGAAAGTTCAAACAATTTTAAACTTTCCTCTACCACAAACCGTTAACAAATTAAAACGATTTCTCGGAATGATCAATTTCTTCTGCAGATTCATTCCTCATGCAGCGGAGACACAAATTCCACTCTTTTCCTGCATGAAAGGAAATATCAAAAATGACAAAACTCAAATCAATTGGACTCCTGAAATGTTAAGTGCAGTTGACAAATGTAAAAAAGAATTAGCAGATGCAACATTACTTGCTCATCCTGATCCTAATTCTAAAATTTCTTGACATGTTGATGCATCTGATTTTGCTATAGGAGGTGTCGTACTTCAATGGAAAGAAAATATTTGGCAACCGCTATCATTCTTTTCACAAAAATTATCACAAGCTCAAACAAAATATTCAACTTATGATAAAGAATTACTTGCCATTTATGAAGGAATTAAACATTTCCGATCAACACTGGAAGGTACAAATTTTACTATCTTTACCGACCACAAACCATTGACTCATGCTTTCAACCAAAAGCAAGACAAAGCTACTCCTCGTCAAAACAGACAATTAAATTACATTTCACAATTTTCCACTGACATACGTCATGTATCAGGAAAAAAGAATGTAGTTGCAGATACATTATCACGCATTGCAACTATTAATCAAATATATTCACTATCTTTTGAAAGTTCAATTGACTACAAACGACTGTCTGAAGCACAAAATCAAGACAAGAATTTTTTCAACAAACTTGATTCCAGTCTAAAAATAATTAAAACAGACTACAATGGCTCAAAAATCCATTGTGATATTTCAACAGGAAAACTTCGACCAGTTATTCCTCCAAGTTTCAGAAAAAATATTTTTGATAATGTTCACAAATTATCATATCCTGGAATCAAAGCTTCAACAGAACTTATCAAAAAAGATTTTGTTTGGCCAACAATGTCAAAAGACATCAAGAAATTCTGTCAATCTTGTATTGCTTGTCAAAAATCAAAAATCACACGGCACAATTCTAGCCCAATACAACCGATTGACATTCCAAATGAACGTTTCAATCATATCCACATAGATATTGTTGGACACCTTCCTCCATCCGAAGGATATAAATACTGTTTAACAATAATTGATCGCTTTACTAGATGGCCTGAAGCCATACCTATGAAAGACTCAACTGCTGAAACAGTATCTAAAAAATTACTTTTTCATTGGATCTCTCGTTTTGGTGTTCCGAACATCATTACTACGGACCAAGGTCCACAATTTGAATCAGATCTATTCCAAGAACTGAATAAATTACTTGGAACTAATAAACAACGAACTACCAGTTACCACCCACAAGCAAATGGTATCGTTGAAAGATGGCACTGTACACTAAAAAACGCTATAAAAACACATAAAAATCCAAATTGGATAAACTCACTTCCAATAATATTGCTAGGTTTACGATCAGTAATCCTACCAAACCTAAATGCTTCAGTCTCTGAAATGGAACAAACATCCAACTTCCATATCATTTCTTTCACAAAACTGAAACAAATACAACAAAAGACGCATTCACTTTTGTTGAAAAATTAAAAAGAATTATGGATGATATTCAGCCTATTCCAAGCTCCAATCACCATAAACAAAAGATTTTTGTATTTAAAAATCTCAAAGACTGCTCTCATGTTTTCGTCCGTAAAGATGGTTACAAAAAACCACTTCAACCCAATTACGACGGACCATATGAAGTCTTAAAACGAGACGCAAAATTCTTTACCCTAAAAATCAAAGGTAAAGAAAAAGTCATCAGCATTGACCGTCTCAAACCTTGCTTTGAAATTCCAGAAACACCTTCTGTTAAATCAATTAAGCAAACAAAAAAGTTACTTTCAACTTAGAAAATAACTTATTTTTCGAACCATGTTTTGAAATTTCTTCACTTGACAATCAAAACATGGTAACTCAAAATTAGACATTCAAAATTTTCGTCATCAAATTACATTGGTACAACTTGGCAAATTCGATTGGCTCATTTCCTCAAAATTCAATCAAATTCAACTCGATCAACCATCAACTATCAATTCAAAATTCGTGAACCCAAAATTCGTCAACCCAGATGGACATGACTCAATTTTTTCGACAGGGGGACGTATGTGGTACACACATTAATCAAATCATCATTGGAATTAAAACGATTTATTCTGTATCGAGTCACCTTAGACTTTACTATATAAGCAATGCATTTTGTTCAATGTTTAGCATTCAAATATATGGTATCAAACTAGTAACATGAATTTGTTTTGACTAGTTCCCATAATGTGTTTGTTTTGGTGCTTTCTTTTCACAAATATCATTTAAAACCGAAAGCACTTACCCGGTGATTAACCTTTTCTATTTATCTGATGTTTTCCAAAAAATTAAATTTATTTTCTGATTGCACAGTTTACTTTTCGCCGGAGTTTCTGTAATTGGCTGGCCGTTACTACATTCTGGCTCCACTTCGATGATAACACGACGACGTATTCTATGACGACTGATTTATTTGATACGATTTACGACGATATACTATTTTTGACGATACGCTTTAGTTGAATTTGCTTTTTCACTTTTGACGAATTTTTTTTCTTTAGATTTTTGACTTAGATTTACTCGATCTTAACTATTTGTTGTTTGTTGTTTATTGAATTTGATTTTCTTTGTTCTATCTATGTTCGCTTTTTAACGTTTTTTGATTTTTTACTTTTCGATTTAGACATTTGTACAGATACGCTTAATTTATTGTATTGTAACGTTTTGATGGTTTTTTAACGAGGTCTATGACAGCAGTCATAGACACTCTTTTTCCATCTAGAAGATAGAAGACAATAAAATGCAATTCATCATCACTTTAAAGGATCTCCGGACCCTGTGAACCGATTTTAATGAGTGAGAAGACACTTGGCCTTAGAATACCATGGCCACCGTTTTACCTACTTTTCTCTTTTCCTCAAATTCTTGAAATACCATGCCATTACTTTCACTTTCTTTAAGAACTTTCTACTTGTAGCCAGAATCGCATTGATTTTTTGAAATCCGGGAAATCGGTAAATCCGGAGATTATCCGTTCATTTCTGATGCGGCAAACACAGACGAATGATGAAATTAGATATTTAATTGCTCAATCAATGGCATTTCAAAAACAAAAATAAAAATTAAAAATATACAACAAACGTTTCAATTAAAAAACATCAACGGCAATAATAGTCCGTCCAGTTATCCAGTTATCAACGGCATTAAAGAAACTGGACACTTTATATGATTCACTGGACACTTTATATGATTCTCTCAGTCTTTCAATGTTAGTGTGAAAATGACAAACATAGTAGGTTGTCCAGTTTCATATGAATAGGTCCTGTATAGTCTGTGACATCTACAGGTGTTACTGTGAGTCTAACCGGCAGGGAGAGAATAACCCTGGCAAATCGTCCTCCTCCGATCCAATTTCGTCCGGTCGGGTGTTTGTCATTATTAAAAACACGGTCATTTTTTTCACCACTTTCTTGACCATAACTTCTAAAGTTTTCGACAGATCTCGCCCAAGTTCATTCTTGTAATCAATTTTCGTACTTCGTTCTCGTACGGGTCTAAAAATGTAATTTCAAAGTCACGCAAAGGTCATTCACATTTGCTCAGCTGATAACAAACTGGTGGAAGATACAGCATTTTGAAGTTCTGCAATATTACTGGTCAAACATGGCTCTTTGATTTTGCCTTGGGACTAAATTATCTATCTCCAACAGATTCTAAGATATTTGAGGTTATGCCTAATTTTTCACAAAAACCCGACTACAGCGCCGCAGCGACAAGGAATTCAAATGTAATATGTTCTAGAAAAGTGTTCCGAATCAAGTTCTGTATCTAACATAACCAAAGACCCGTACGTATCAGAATAGATTAACAAACAGAATAGATGTGGCAAGGTGACTCGAACGTACCTAAATAACAACAAAAACCTCTTAAAAGGAAGAGCGTGACGCAGTCCGTGAGTCTGCTTCCAAAATTAATGATATCGCTTGAGGTGACGCTATCGCTGATAATACGGAGAAGTTTGTTTGAATAGAACCTTGTGTTCAAAGTTTTAATTTTCTGAAAAATTACAGCGCTGTTTTCAAAACAAAATTACGTTGTGTTAAAAAAATTGCGTCACAAATGCCGGACCCAACGACGAAATAATTTTTCTGTACTTTCAGTTTTTGCGCTGCAAAAATTTGACTTTTGTTCCTTATTGTGTAGATTGCTTAAGGTAAATTTAAATTTTTACGTGTAGAACCTGAAAGTGTTGAAAAATTATTCCGCTGGTTTTTGTTGTGATACATATTGGCGAAAATTCAAGAGGCACAACTTGTTCATAGAAAGTAAAGATATTTGACATTTGAGCGTAGTGAAAAAAAGGAACATTCAAGAGGCACAAAAATCGCATAGAAACTTCTCCCATCTACATAACGTGAAAATCGCCATTAGCATAATGTTCAAATTGTCATTCACATGCACATTCCATCACTGCCGTTCAACTCATAAAAACCGTGCGATGAATGAGAGAAAAGATTTTGCATGGATTTTTTCATACGAAATCTTTTCTCTCTTTCATCGCAGAGTTTTTATGCGTTGCACGGCAGATCAGCATACTGCTCTGCCGTCATGCCGCAAAAAACTTAGAGAAAGTCTGAAGATTTTCAACGAATTTCGCTGAAAAAAAACAAATTAGCGAAAAAATTAAACAAAATAATCGCCGAAAATCTTTTGTATAATTTTGTCGCTAATTTGATTTTTTTTTTCGGCGAAATTCTCTGATTTATCTAAGTATTTTTCCTTATGGCGGCAGTGCTGTCAGCATTTATCTGACAACACTAACAGGCCAAATACTAGCTGCAGTATTCTGCCCTGCAACGCATAAAAAACTTAGCGACGTTACCAGATGAGAGATTTTCATATATTTTCTCATACAAATTCTCCTCGCTAAGTTTTTTATGCGTTGTATGGCAGTATTGCCTTCACATTTTCTCACTTCTTCTACCGCCAAGCCCGCCAGGTTTCAGTGACACTGTAAATATTAAAAATGTAGGGATATTTTGACAGAAGTTTTTTTGTTCAAGGGGTTATTTCGACTGTAGTTTTTTTTTGCCCGAATGACGCGTATTATAGAAGTGTCTGATAATGCTTCTGCCCTTGAATTTATTTTGATGTGTAAAAAAGTGGCGCTGTGTTCTATGTGAAACAATGAACAATGTCAAATTTCATACGTTTTTGATCCCCATAACAAATGATGGCTTTAAAGCCATCATTGAGGGATCTTATTTGACACAGGGTGTGCATCGTGGGCCAAAGAACAGATTTTTACGTGTCAGTCTATCGGTTTTCGCGAGCATTACTCTGGAAAGTCAAATGGTTTTACAAGTCAGTTCGGAAGTGAGTGTACGTGTGATTTCGTGATTACGTGAGATGGCAGATGGAAGAAAAAACTTCTTATCAACAAAAAGTGAATGTTATTAGCCACCCAGTGTATAAATAAAAGTACAAATATATGAATTGAAGCGCAAGGCTGAAGTAATAAAAAAAACTCAACAAATGTCAGCAATTCGTTAGCTGAATAAGACGGAACACAAACTGGAACAATAATTCAGAGCGGATTTTCAGCGTCTGTCCAACGTAACTTTCCTTCGTAGCATTTCAATTTCAGATCTCTTTAATGTTCCTGGAACCGTAAATATACTGTTGATGAACTGATGGCAATTTGTCACCGTCTGTCCTTTGAGCATATCACGAAACAAATTTGCCAAACTTGAGATATCTTCGGTCTGTAAAATCGCATCCTTTTGATTGAGCAAAAGTGTGAGACTCACTCGAAACAAAATCTAAAATTTATGAAAAACGTTTGTATCGTTCGCTCGAAGCCAAATCGGGAATAGAAAGCAAACCTTGTATCCTTCCAGGAAAAGACAATCCCAAACTCGTAAGACGGTTTCAATGGGAAGAACTTCAGCAAATAAACAAATTAACCATTTGGTGGTTATTACAGCCAGTGGCAATCCGAATTTATCCAACTGTTGGTTTATCTGCGGCACCCGTTTGTTTAACAATTCCTTTAAAACTTCAATGTCGGTGATGAGACCGGTCATCGTCTTGGTATGATATGACGACGCAATATCATCGACAATTACTTTCAATAACCAAAAGGTCCATTCTTCATCTTTGGTAACAATTAAAATCAATCCTGAAAAGGGATTTCTGAATTTTTCGATCATAAATTCATCGTGTGAAATGTACCAGCTATGTAGTTGAGTCCCTGACAGTATCCCACATCTTTGTTGTGGTGTGCATAAGCTATTAACACATTAAACAACTGTAATTTTATATTATCAAAAAATATATTGTCCGGAAACGTTCTCGGTAGATCTATTTTTATTGATTCAACTGAAACATTGCGTTAACCAGAAAAATTATTACAAAACAAATTGACTGAAAAAAAAATTACCGATTTCAGCGTCGAATTGTGTTTTTAAAAGACTTTGGTATAATTCAGGGTTCTGTTTTTGTAGCTGGAAACCACCAGAAATGCTCATCCAAACTTCACCACGTAGGTGCACTGATACATAAAAAAAGATAAAGTTTTAGTGGGCGTTCTTTATTTTTCGACAATAAGATTGACATGAATTTAGTTTTGAGATAATTGAAGTATGAACTGATTTCTACTCAATAAAAATAAACGAAAATGCGCCATTCGATCAAGAATAGTCGACGTTTTCCAAGACTTGTCCTTATATGAGGACAATCTGAACGTGTTAACGCGACAACATCTTCAAGTTAAATAACGTTAGTGCATTTTATCAGCCTCAGGAAAGACAATCCAACTGACGCTGTGACGCTGCAAAAGGCATAAAATAGAATCTTGGTCCCTGAGGGTAAGTTACTAACATCTGTTCGCCATCACTGCGAATAAAGACGACAAATTATAGTCTTCAAGGTTTAAAACGAAGTGGAAGCGTCTATGCCTCTTTCAATGTTTAAAAATGTCGCACTAAAAAAAATACCGGTGTAAGAGAAAATAGACGAATTCGCTAATTTATATGAATAAAAATGTATCACGTTTTTTTTTGCTTCGAATGGAAAATTGAGTCTACCAGTTTTAGCGACGGCATGAAAACTCGTTTCACAAAATAGAAATTTGCGTTTTCTTACCTGGAATACCTTTTCGCACATATCTCTTCAATTGGTTGCTGTCATTACGAAAAAGATTTGGTTTTTTCTTCATGTACCTGTCCCATTTAATACGACGATTAGTCAACACAGTTAAATAATTCTTCATCACAATTTCATAGCTTTTGTAATCGAAATCTTCGTCACGCTTAAAACCATATTCGTCGATATCGCTACGAAGGAATTAATTTCCATTCAAAAGATAAATAAAAATAAATTCAATTTACATTTTTCTTTACCTAAACTTAGAAGCAGCCATCGCCGAACGTCTTAAATCATTAAATTAAAATGAAAGGAAATTTTTTGAATGAAATCACCAAATGTAATTTAGAATTTCTCAATCAACAGAAAATAAATTGGCTAAATCGTGTTTACAAAAACAAAATAATAATAAGAATGACATAAACTCTAACGAGTGAGTTTTATTACTTCACTCTTTGGTGTGGATATTTCGTTCGGTAAAAGCATCAGTTACTGTACCAACTCTAATATGCCAAGTCACCTTTGTGTGCTATCAGAGAATTGATGTGTTGACACCGCTATACCCGATAGAATGCGCATGTAAATAAAGGAGTTTTAGAGAGCGGTTTCGGACCACTTTAAGGCTGGATTTGCAATCACTGCGTTTTGAAACTGCGCATTCTATTATTATTTTGTATATTCATCTGAAGCTACTATTTGTGAAAATTTTTTGCAAAAATTCCCTTGCAGATCTGGGTTCTCGTTTTTCAATTTGCTGTTAACACACTTTTTATTTATTAAAATTAATTTGGAATCGATCTGTAAACAAAAAAGAAGCATTTTTTTCTTCTTCTTTGAATAAAACGTTCGAAAATATTGACTGCTGAGTTCGAAATTAGCGCTATGACAGCTTCCGCAAATGACAGCGCGGGTAAAATGCCTTTCAAAATTTGAATCAATTTCGAGTATACGACGGTTGGTGTCTCAGATATCTTCGAAACTTCGCTAAACAGTATAGATGGCAACAGTCATGGGGTTGTGTCTAAACTAAATGGTATGGTGTCCGAGCTTTTAAATAGTTCGCTCATAATAGCTTGATGTTTACACCCTTCCTGTCCGTCCGTCCGTCTGTGCACCGTCACAATTATGACGTCACACAAATGACGTCACAAATATGACAACGACATCATAAAAATTATGGACAAATATGACATAACAAAAATGACGACACAAGAATAACTTTACGAAAATGACGTCAAAAATACGACGTAACAAAAATGACGTCACAAATATAACCAAAAGTTATGACGTTTAATTCTTCAACAATAATGTATTTCTACTTTTAAACACCCATGTTAATTGAGAGTTGAAAAGAGCAAAAATTCTCTCAATTTTATACATATATTTTCAACGCATTGGTTGGATTCGATTCATGTTTTCTTTCAAAGTTCATAATGCATACCTCGCACAGTGGCAACCCGTGCGCCGGCGCAAACGCCGCCGGAAAAAGTGTCAAAAGAGTTCCAGCGCAAAAAATGGCTTTTGCTATGTTGTAGAGAAAATTGAGGAGAACATTTTTCTCTATTTGGGGGTCAATTTAGTGCTTTCGGAAAGTTTTTTTACGCTGCTTCTTCGGACGGGTTTTTCAATATTGCCCTATCGGCAATTTCCAATAGAATTTAATACGGACGTAAGGCAATATTTACTTAAGATACGTTCGAATCTTTTTGCAACATCTATTCTGTTTGGCACATCTATTCTGATACGTTTGCATATGTTTTTTATTATTGATTCGTCATCTAAGGACCATGATCGATGCTCCCCCCTACTCCCGGGTCGAAATTCGACTAGTTACAAACGTCGTGGTGAACGCAATAGACCCCTTTTCGAAGCACTGCGTTCTTCGTACGGGTCTAACTAGTTCTGAGTTATGAAAAAGATATGTAAATGGTCCTAAAATTATCTATCTGACTCAATGAGTCGATATAGTGGCGTCTTTCTCTTCATAAAAGAAATATTGAAATCTTTGCGCCACGCCGACGCAAGCCAAAAAAAGCTGGGAAGAATAGCGCCGCCAGCGAGACCCGGTTTTCGCCGTCACCGAGGAAATTGAAAAATCGCTTTTGCCGCCGCCGATTTATTTTGACCGACGCACGGCTGTGTAAACCGAGTTATCAATTATATCAATACTTCTCTATTGTGTGTGAAAAATTTACAATTAGGCAGGCGCCTGTAATTTTTTTTATTTTTTTATATCATTCGGTAGGTTTGTTACATTAATAATTTCGATAATAAAAAAATTTGGAATTATTGGGCTTATTTCATTCAATGCAATTTTGATTTTTGCTTGGCATGTTCATGGTTGCACTTGGCATGTTTGCAGTTTAGGCAGTAGTTTAATTTTCATGCAGTAGTTAATTTTTATGAAGGTGGCGATTCCGAGCGTTGAAGTCTTGTGACCTTGTTTACATTTTGTGACATTTTGAATGTTTCAGTGATCTCAACAAAAATCAGAGTATTATCAATTAATTAATTAATTAATTAGTATTTTTTGTACACACATGGGTCGTTTCCTTTTGCAAACCTTTTTTCTCCATTGTTATTCTTAATAGTTCATCGTATATGCAGCTGTCGGTAATCTGGTCAATTGTTTTTGTTCCTGCATGCTGCACGTAACACAACAAAACAGGAAAAATCAGAGTCGAACATTCGGCAGGGCAATGAAAAAATAGCACGCTGGTATCCAAAACTTGAAAGTGCACAAAATGCAAATTTATTCTCCACAAAATATCGACCCCGCAAAATGCTTCTTTTGGTTCCCAGTTAACCAATTCCAAAAGGGACTATAGATGTCAGCTATAGGTAAAGAATTTGGCTGAACACAAGTTTTGTCGTTTCTGAGGACCATTTTCTAAAAATATTTAGTTTCTTTGGCCACTTCATGTCCATTCGACATGTAAATACAACCCTCAATATTTAATATTTGGGTTATGTTATAATAGATTTTGTAAACAGCAATGGAAGCAGTTTTTTCTTGTTGTGTTGGTATACCTAAATCTTATTTTGGGAAAATATTTTGGCGGTTAATTTGTAATGTGAAATTACAATTTCAATTTAAAAAAAATATCGACACTTTTAATGATTGTCGTAGAACATTTTTTGCCTTAATATTATCCATTTTATCGAAATAAAATAAAAACCAAATAATTAGGCGGGCGCCTGTAATTTTTTTTATGCGATTCTGTAAGTTCATTACATTAATAATTTCAATATAAAATAATTTAGAAATTGTAAATTATTTTATTTAATGTGATTTTGATTTCTTCTTGGCATGTTCATCGGCATGTTGTAATCTGAATGTTTGCAGTCAATGAAGTTATTGCAGTTAGTTTTTATAAAGTTGGCAATTCTGATAATAGCATGTGCACTAGGGTGGTCCAAAAAAGTAAAGTGTCGAAAAGTTTGGGGCACCAGCGTTAAAACGAATCTAAATGGGTCCCTGATAAAAAGTGTCTATGGACGCAACTCAATCCGGAGTGATCTAGGGGTTCCGCAAAATCAAAATAGTCAAAAAATCTAAAAAACTGTGAAAAACGTAGACTTTTGCGAAATTGCATGAAACTACTACAAAGGGTAGGAGTCATGTTCAGGCAAGTTTAATAAAATTTATTTGGTTGCTTTCCTTAGGTAATAACTTTCATTTAAAACAATGGAAGCCAATTGCCATGCTTGTTTCGCAGAGATATATGCGAAAAAGTTTCAGATACCCTCAAAAAGCACCGATTTTGACCACTTTTTTGGTCATAACTCCGGTTTCCGTAGACCGATTTTGCTCATCTTCGAACTAGACCTTCCATTTTCGATTATCTTTTAGGGAATAAAAAGATGCGGAGCCGAAAAATTTCAAACGTAGGAACAAATGAATTCTTGCGGTTCTAACATTATCGTGAAGAAATATGGGTTAACTTTTAAGACACAGGAAACTTCAAGTTTGTGAGTTGAACCCAAGTGTTATTTTTTATAGTAGTGGTGTCATAGATAACTTACGAGTAGAGTAGAGTCTCTCTGACTATTTTCTTGACCGTGAAAACATAAAATTTTAGTGAAGTCTTTCCTAGATTTTTCGGTCCAATTGTTTGAAACTAAATGTTTATGAGACGTTTCGCATCTTTATTGTTGCATCTTCAGTCATCGAGCTTAACTGCAATATTATTTGAAAAGCTCATTAGTTTGGAGCTGTTTAATTTTAAAGACTACTTACAAATTAGGAGTTATTTTTCGGCATTGAAATCGATAATTTAGAATATACAGACTAAGTTGGTGACATATATAACACAACGTATTTGAATAAGTGACAAGAAAAACGGTAAGACTTTTGTGTAGGAGGGCTGGTTCAATGAATGCAAATGTAATGGATGGAGCTTAATCGTGCTTCAACGAACTCAATCAATCTTTTAATAGGCTGTGGTATGCTGCACTGATATTTTCTGTATCTTTTCTGAAGTTTATGGTATTTCTGGACAAGATATTTAGCGATTCTAGAATTTTGCGCTTTCCGTAATTGTGTTCAATGGCTAGTATGGAAATATTGTCAGTGTCCGGCACATGACCCGATTCGTAATAGTGGTGTACTAATGCTGTGGCACCATCCAAATCATTTGTGACATTGAACTTTTTAATATCGTCGATATGTTCATCCGTTCTGACATGCACTTTCCTACCCGTAGTTCCAACGTAGTCTAACTCACATTTTGATCGTCCGCCGTTTCCAATGCATGGGATGTTATAAACTACATCGTACATATGTGATATCGGTGTTTTTTGTTTTAGCTTCGTGAAGATGGTACTATTTTTAAATGTCGGTTTATATCCTAGCTTTACGTCTTGGATGTTTTTACAAATAATTTTACCGATGTTTTGCGAACAACATGAGTTAAATTGAAGCCCCTTATATCGTACTGAAGATGCAACAATAAAGATGCGAAACGTCTCATAAACATTTAGTTATTTTTTATATTAAAAGTACTATTCATTCCTAACATTTCCCTTAAATTAGTTTGCCACTACCTGATGTCGTCGTCGCGGTCTGGCGCTAGGAAAAGTTGGGTACACTCTGTTCTTCAATGGGCTCCCATGATTCCGACAGCGTGCGGAAACTCAAAGCAAGTCAAAAAACGTTCTCTGCGGAATATTCTGAACGGATTTCATTAAACTTGCCTGAACATGACTCCTACCCTTATACTAGTTTCATGCAATTTCGCAAAAGTCTACGTTTTTCACTGTTTTTGGGATTTATTGACTATTTTGATTTTGCGGAACCCCTAGATCACTCCGGATTGAGTTGCGTCCATAGACACTTTTTATCAGGGACCCATTTAGATTCGTTTTAACCGTTTTAACGCTGGTGCCCCAAACTTTTCGACCCTTTAATTTTTCCACACATTTTTGGACCACCCTAATGTGCAATTATCAGTTTATTTTGTTCTCTGCCCAGTGCACGTGCTTTTGTTTACATCCGAACAAAAGAAATTTCGACAGAAGACAACACCGCGTGCTTCAACAATGGAAGCAGTCTTTTTTTATTGTTCTATTAGTACACCCAAATGGTATTTACAGAAAATGTGAATGTCAAATTACAATTTTAATTTTAACAAAATTGCGACACTTTTAAGGGGTGTCGTAGAACATTGTTTTTCTTAATATCATTCATTTGATCGAAATAAAATAAAAACCAATTCGGCGCATTCCTAATTAGGAAACTCAAGTCGACCCTGTTGTGTTGCTAATGATGAAAAGAAATTAATTATCTGCAGCTTTTTCGCTGAGTGAATAGGGTGATTAGGTAGAGAGAAAGTTTGATATCGAATCGTTTTGAGAATAACGTAAGTTACTTTTGTTACACCAAAGTTACAAAGACTTTTTGCAACTTCATTTTTATAGCAGTTTTGATGGGGTGTTTTTCATGTGTGTCATTTTTGCTGACATATGTTTTCTACTCTCTACTACAGAAACTGACAGTTCATTATGACACATCTTTTTTGTTGTAGTTTCTCAGTTAAACAAAATTGATCAAAATTTGTACAAAGTACGACGCAACTGCTTTGTATTAGTTGAAACGCTTTTCGGAGAACTAAAAATACTCAGTAACGATGGAAGCACTTGACGCCATTGAAAGACGACTCGATAGTTTGAGCAGAGCGTTAGGTCCACTCCCTAATGAAAAGTCAGAAAACCTTACCGATTCCATACTTTCGGCTAATACGTTGCTGTCAGGGGCAACCAGTGATCGCCAAAAAATTGTCGATATCATCAAACGTTCAAGTGAATTGGAACATTATTTGGATCCAGCATTCTTGGAAGAAAAACAAGATGTCAAAGCCAAAGAAGTGTATGTGAATACTGTTGCCCCTGAGCTGGCTGCCAATTTCGAAATACTCGAAAAAATCAAAGAGCTGGAACCGACTTTGGGTGCAGAGTACTTTCGAAGCATTCCCGATGTTAGTGATAAATTGAAGGTGCTGAATAACGATGCAATGGAAATGTGTCAACGGAACGAATTGCTGGAAGAGACATTAACTATAGCAATGCAACGTTACGATGAAATTCAATCTGGCATCAAGGAATCATTGAAGAACATGAATGATCGCTTGGATCGACTTGAAGACAGGTTGAAACATACGACGAAAGTAGCTGGGGATCAATAGATGTACGATTTATTTATTTTCTTGCTTATAATAAAATTCTTCAGCTTAAAAATAAAAGTTTCATTTGATAAATTTGTAGAAAGTTTCTAGCTTTACCATCGTCCTCCACCTCCACGATTTCCACCACGACCACCTCCGCCACCACGACCACCACCTCCCCTTCCTCTACCAAACCCACCCCCACCACCCCTTCCTCCACCTCCACGTCCTCTTCCACCGAAATTCCCTCCCCCTCGACCGCCTCCTCCTCCTCTACCACCAAATCCACCTCTGGCCCCACCACCGCCTTTCTTTTTAGGTCTCTTAGGTTGTGCCGGTTTCGGTAAAAATCTGCTTAGTGGAAGTAGTTTTGCTGGATCAATAAACAACTGAAAAAGTAAAAGTCAAATTTAGCGAACACTTTCCAAGCGATCGACAAAACAAAACCTTACCTTCTGAGCTTGCGAAAAACTGTTAGCCTTCATATTCTCACTTAATTTCACTGTAACGAAGTAGTCGCGTAATGTTCCAAAAATTTCATCAATTTTTCCGATTTGTTCTTTGTTTTCCAAGAATATGGGAGCGTTAAAGTATGGAACATCTTCAATTTGTACTTTGCACACAAGATCACCCTCACATGGATATTCAAATTGTCCCAATGGTATCACTCGTTCTGGTGGTCCTGTGTCAAAACGTCGTCCACCGCCTCCACCACCAAAACCACCTCCACCTCGTCCACCTGTGAAGAAGACAACGAAAGTTAGTCAATTTAATGCAACTTTTTCGTCCTCAAATAAAACTTTAGACTGATTGTCCGAAGGAATTAAGTGCTACTGAAACCAGGCCCAAACTGGATACTTAGGGAGTCCTTAAGTATCCAGTTTATTATTGACATTATTATTTCCAATATGGACTGTTCACAATATGACGTCATGCTAAATATCGATAAAATTTTGTCCATTGTTTGTTAAACACTATATGTTGGGGAACAGTACAGGGACACTACCTTTTATTAACCGTTTTTCGTCAATCGTCACTTATAAATTCACAAAAATATTCTCCGTACACAACAACATCACTTCCCTACGAATAAACTATCCACTTTTTTTACTCGAGGAACTTTATGAAAATTTTAACTCCGGAGACCTAAGTGTGTTGTTTATACAAACACAACCATTTTTCTGCAAGGGAACAGTCTTAACCTATTTGTTTATTTTGAATGCTTTGAACCTAATTATGCCATGTAGCCGCGTGTCGGTGTCGCCATCAGTGTTTCCTTACCCGAAGATAGATTTATTGCCTGATGAAAAAGTGATGCACAACACAACCTATAGTAAAAACAGCCCCTAGAACCATTTACCTTTTCGAGTTCTTCAAGACGGGCATTTACTTTTCCTGCTTGCTTAGAGAACCGAACGTGGCAAAAATTCAGATTAACCACCCACCCCGAGTGGAGCGTTCCAATATTACGAAATAGTGCATTTCGCTTGGGATTTCATACAAATCCATACAAAATGGTCATTTTCGCATTTGTAAAGTAAAATGTTCGTCCCAAATAAGATTCAACAAGATGTTCACGTCATATCACTCTTAAGTTGCAAACAACAATATTAATCGCAATGAAAACTTACGTCCGCCGAATCCGCGACCACCGCCACCGCCACGACCACGAAAACTCATTGTAGCTTTTAAATAAACTTGTTGATTACAGTTCAACAGAAATAATTGATGATCGTCTTTAGTTTCTTTGCTTCTATTAAATTTTTAAGGTTATGTTTGACATTAGAGGTTTGTCAAAGGAATCACACGTGCTAAGAAGCAATGAGTTGATTTAATATTTTTCAAAATGCTGTAAAATTTTTAGCACACAGATGGTTAGAAGAAAACCTTATTCACATGATAACAGATGGCGTTGTGGAAATTCGATTAGATGAAACAACAACGCATGTAATATTTAAAACTCTCTAGTTCATGCGCTTTGCACCATAGAATTTTAAATATCATGTGCGTTGTTGTTGGTATGTATTGTGTGGTATTTAACCGAAAATTACATGAGACACAAGGACACACAGCCAAACTCACGAGTGTTTTTTAAGCAACAATCTTTGGAAACTGTTCCTTTGACGAGTGTAGAGTCGAGGTGAAGGCGAGGTATGCAACTACGCGAGTCAAAACAACAGTTTTCAAAACGAATTGCGTAAAATAAACGAGTGAGTTTGCAACTAAAAAAAAAAATTCGGCGGAAATGCACATATATTTAAATAAATACGTTTCCGCCAAAAATACGCATTTTTTCAAATTAACGGCCATATTCTGGCAACAAATCTTTTGGCATTTGATTTTCTCGCGATAATGTGATTTTATTTCAACATTTGTGATTTCAATGAAGAATTTGTGATTATTATAGCAAAATTTTGTGATAATGTCTCATTGCCAACTTCAGACTCTATCGACTCTATGTGGCATTTGTGTGAGAAAAAAGTTAAAATACAATGGAACGGTTTTTCTGAGTCCACTAAGGCTAAGGATTTGCGCAACCTGGTGTATACAGCCTTTTGGCTCAAACGTTCGTTTCTTATTTTGGTAAAAAATATGGAGCATTTTGGATGTGGACCAATTCTGCTTTGGTGGTAATTTTATTAGAAGCGAAAATTCGCTCAACTGGCACTCGCTTCATAAATACACAATACACATGAATCTAAAGAAATCAAGAAACCGGGGGTCCCGCACTCCTTAAATCCCATATGATAGAAAGATTTAAATCTCATTAACATAGAATATTATACTTTGTTTGGTTGTATTGATTGGATAAGTATGACAAACATAGATTGTTACCAGTGGATATTTTTAAATGTTATTGACAGTTGGAGTTGAGCGAATATTCGAATATTGGGTATAACTGCGGCTTTTCTACGTCTGGCAAATATTCATCGAGCTAATGCTACAGAATCAAGCGAAGATTATATTAAGCGCGATCAAGTTAAATAGAAGAAGAGAAGGTAATGCAGAACGTCACCGGATCAGAGAAAATAAGAATCTCCAGTTTGAGGTGAGTTCGATTTGTAATGTTGTATCGTGTACAGAATTTCTGGTCGGACCTGCCTCATTTGAATGGAACGTATGGAACCGATTCAAACTCACCACCAATTGCAACTTGACGACATCGTATTTGACCTGTTTACAACATGACGAAACTAAATTCACCCGAAAGTAGGGATTCTCGTGAAACTGTGGATCCGCATTACCTTCTCTGTTTACATACTTTGGGTGCGATGCGAAAGTGATTTTTCACTCAAAATGCAAATATTTTCGAGACGATTCCAAAACAACTTCCGGTCAAAATTTTCGACTGTCGACTAAGAGAAAATATCATTATCTTTGTGTTGATAGTTCGACCACGAAAACCTTGAACATATTGACATTACGTGGTATACCAGCTTAAGTAGCAGCTCGCAACTTAGCAACTAAAAACATTGTTTTGCTGACTTAAAGTTGGAAATTTACCTCAAACATGGTATGAAAAATATTGATGTTTTGGCAGCCGTCTTATCAAATACAAAAGTCTTATTTTCAAGTATCAATTTGAACATTGTACAAATGTGACGGAGACATAGAGCCATCTGTTACAATATGATGCATTCGAATTTCAACAAATACTCGTCATTCGGCTTATTTGCTATCAAATAAAGAAATATAATAAATAAATTTAAAAAGGTGTAATTTTGAAATTGAAGTAAAATGCTTTCAGTCAAAAATTGTGATCGATAGCAAACGGACGTTAGAAATGGTAAGTCAACTAATTAGTAGAAAAGAATAAATTACTTACAAAAAATACTTAAGAAGCTCCTCCATATGCTACGTATTGCCATGGTGGCATCTTATCTGATCGTTGGATCAATGGCAGCAGCTACGCTGGCCGACGCTCCTGAATTAGCACGAGCTAATAACGATGCTGAAGAAGCTCACCTGTTGGACCTGGCTGAGCTTATTGAACAGGCTGAACATGCTGAACAGGCTAAGCTTGCTGAACTGGCTGCATCTGATGAAGATTTGACAGATGCTCCCCTGATTGAAAATGCCGCAAAGATTTTAAACGATGAAAAATCTCTGTCTTCCAAAGTCGCTCAAGCTGGTGAAACCCCCCAAGCTGCACAAAATGCTGAAGCCGCGGAAGCTGCTGAAAATGCGGAAGGAGTTGAAAATGCTGAAGAAGCCGAGTCTGCTGAATCCGCCGAGTCTGCAGAATCCGCCGAGTCTGCAGAATCCGCCGAGTCTGCAGAATCCGCCGAGGAGGCTGAATCAGCTGAGTCTGCAGAATCCGCCGAGGAAGCTGAATCAGCTGAGTCCGCAGAATCCGCTGAGTCCCCAGAATCAGCCGCGGAGAAAGATGAAAAATCTGAATCTTCCAAAGTCGCTCATGCTGGTGAAACCCCACAAGCTGCACAAAATGCCGAAGCCACGGAAGCCGCTGAAAATGCTGAAGAAGTTGAAAATGCTGAAAGAGTTGAAAATGCTGAAGGAGTTGAGAATGCTGAAGAAATTGAAAATGCTGAAGCGGTTGAGAATGCTGAAGGAGTTGAAAATGCTGAAGGAGTTGAAAACGCCGAAGAAGTTGAGAATGCCGAAGGAGTTGAAAATGCTGAAGAAGTTGAAAATGCTGAAGGAGTTGAAAATGTTGAAGAAGTTGAAAATGCTGAAGGAGTTGAGAATGCTGAAGGAGTTGCGAATGCTGAAGAAGTTGAGAATGCTGAAGGAGTTGAGAATGCCGAAGAAGCTGAGAATGCCGAAGGAATTGAAAATGCTGAAGAAGCAGAAAATGCCGAAGCATCTGAAAATGTTGAAGAAGCCGAGTCTGTAGAATCCGTCGAGGAGACTGAATCCGCTGAGTCAGCTGAATCCGCTGAGTCTGCAGAATCTGCTGAGTCAGCTGAATCCGCTGAGTCTGCAGAATCCGCCGAGGAGGCTGAATCCGCTGAGTCTGCAGAGTCCGCTGATGCTGCAGAATCTGCCGAGGAGGCTGAATCCGCTGAGTCTGCAGAATCCGCCGAGGAGGCTGAATCCGCTGAGTCTGCAGAGTCCGCAGAGGAGGCTGAGTCCGCTGAGGAGGCTGAGTCCGCAGAATCCGCTGAGGAAGCTGAGTCCGCAGAATCCGCTGAAGAGGCTGACTCCGCAGAATCCGCAGAGTCCGCTGAGTCCGCAGAATCCGTCGAAGAGGCTGAATCCGCAGAATCGACCGAGAAGAGCGATGAAGAATCTGGAGCTTCCGAGGTCGATTACGCTGGTGAAACCCCACAAGCTGCACAAAATGCCGAAGCCACGGAAGCTGCTGAAAATGCTGAAGGAGTTGAAAATGCTGAAGGAGTTGAAAATGCTGAAGGAGTTGAAAATGCTGAAGGAGTTGAGAATGCTGAGGGAAATGAAAATGCTGAAGAAATTGAAAATGCCGAAGGAGTTGAAAATGCTGAAGGAGTTGAAAATGCTGAAGGAGTTGAGCATGCCGAAGGAGTTGAGAATGCTGAAGGAGTTGAAAATGCTGAAGGAGTTGAGCATGCCGAAGGAGTTGAGAATGCCGAAGGAGTTGAGAATGCTGAAGGAGTTGCGAATGCTGAAGAAGTTGAGAATGCTGAAGGAGTTGAGAATGCCGAAGAAGCTGAGAATGCTGAAGGAATTGAAAATGCTGAAGGAGCAGAAAATGCCGAAGGATCTGAAAATGTTGAAGAAGCCGAGTCTGCTGAGTCTGTAGAATCAGCTGAGTCCGCAGAATCCGTCGAAGAGGCTGAATCCGCAGAATCCGCCGAGGAGGCTGAATCCGCCGAGGAGGTTGAATCAGCTGAATCCGTAGAATCCGCTGAGGAGGCTGAATCCGCTGAATCCGCCGAGGAGGCTGAATCCGCAGAATCTGCCGAGGAGGCTGAATCCGCTGAGTCCGTAGAATCCGCAGAGGAAGCTGAATCCACTGAGGAGACTGAATCCTCAGAATCCGCTCAAGGAGGTCAGTCCGCAGAATCCGCCGAGGAGGCTGAATCCGCAGAGTCCGCCGAGGAGGCTGAATCCGCCGAAGAAGCTGAATCCGCCGAAGAAGCTGAGGAGGTTGAATCAGCTGAATCCGTAGAATCCGCTGAGGAGGCTGAATCCGCTGAATCCGTCGAGGAGGCTGAATCCGCTGAGTCCGCAGAATCTGCCGAGGAGGCTGAATCCGCTGAGTCCGTAGAATCCGCAGAGGAAGCTGAATCCACTGAGGAGACTGAATCCTCAGAATCCGCTCAAGGAGGTCAGTCCGCAGAATCCGCCGAGGAGGCTGAATCCGCAGAGTCCGCCGAGGAGGCTGAATCCGCCGAAGAAGCTGAATCCGCCGAAGAAGCTGAGGAGGTTGAATCAGCTGAATCCGTAGAATCCGCTGAGGAGGCTGAATCCGTCGAGGAGGCTAAATCCGCCGAGGAGGCTGAATCCGCTGAGTCCGCAGAATCTGCCGAGGAGGCCGAATCCGCTGAGTCCGTAGAATCCGCAGAGGAAGCTGAATCCACTGAGGAGACTGAATCCTCAGAATCCGCTCAAGGAGGTCAGTCCGCAAAATCCGCTGAGTCCGCCGAAGAGGCTGAATCCGCCGAAGAAGCTGAATCCGCCGAAGAAGCTGAATCCGCAGAATCCGCCGAGGAGGTTGAATCAGCTGAATCTGCCGAGGAGGCTGAATCCGCAGAATCTGCCGAGGAGGCTGAATCCGCAGAATCTGCCGAGGAGGCTGAATCCGCAGAATCCGTAGAAGAGACTTCCAAAAAAGACCAAATTGCTGCATTTGATAAGCTCATTGCAAATATTGAACAGGCTTTGAACGCTGAAGCTCATGAAAATGCTCAGTCTCAAAATAATGCAGAATCTGCAGAAAACGCCGAATCCGCTGAGTCCGTCGAAACAGCTGAGTCCGCAGAATCCGCCGAAGAGGCTGAATCCGCTGAGTCCGTAGAATCCGCCGAGGAAGCTGAATCCGCTGAAGAGGCTGAATCCGCTGAGGAGACTGAATCCTCAGAATCCGCTCAAGCAGGTCAATCCGCAGAATCCGCCGAGGAGGCTGAGTCCGCCGAGGAGGCTGAATCCGCCGAGGAGGCTGAATCCGCCGAGGAGGCTGAATCCGCCGAGGAGGCTGAATCCGCCGAGGAGGCTGAATCCGCCGAGGAGGCTGAGTCCGCAGAATCCGTCGAAGAGGCTGAATCCGCCGAGGAGGCTGAATCCGCCGAAGAAGCTGAGTCCGCAGAATCCGCCGAGGAGGTCGAATCTGCTGAATCCGCAGAATCCGCTGAGGAGGCGGAATCCGCTGAGTCCGCAGAATCCACTGAGTCCGCAGAATCCGCTGAATCCGCAGAATCCGCTGAATCCGCTGAGTCCGCAGAATCCGCTGAGTCCGCAGAATCCGCTGAGTCCGTCGAATCCGCGGAGGAAGCGGAATCCGCTGAGGAGACTGAATCCGCTGAGGAGACTGAATCCGCCGAAGAGGCTGAATCCGCTGAGAGGGCTGAATCCGCCGAGGAAGCTGAATCCGCAGAATCCGCTGAGTCCGTAGAATCCGCAGAGTCTATTGAAGAGGCTTCCAAAGAAAATAAAATTGCTGCAATTCATAAGCTCATTGCAAATATTCAACAGGCTTTGAACGCTAAAGGTCGTGAAAATGCTCAGTCTCAAAATAATGCAGAATCTGCAGAAAACGCCGAATCCGCTGAGTCCGTCGAATCAGCTGAGTCCGCAGAATCAGCAGAGGAGATTGAATCCGCTGAGTCCACAGAATCCGCTGAGTCCACAGAGTCCGCCGAGTCTGCTCAGTCTCAAAATAATGCTGAATCTGCAGAAAGCGCCGAATCCATCGAATCTCTTGAGTCTGCTGAATCCGATAACTCTCTTGAATCTGCCAAAGGAAGAAAATCCGCTGAAGAAGCTGAAATTGCTGCGTTGATTGCAAATGTTGAACGGATTTTGAAAAGTGAAGCCAAACAAGCTGGCGAAGATGCACAGACCGCTGAAGAGGCTCTTTCAGCTGTTCCTTCGTATTCATTTAAGTTTAAAATCGGGAACTATGTGTTCGATGTTGTCACGACGTACGAGTCAGTTTAATGAAAAATCTAAGCCTGACCGCAAATACAGACATTTAAAAATATAATTTGTAGGACTAGTTATCAGTGCTGTAGGAAGCTAATAATCCTTTAGTTTCATTGAGATAATTTATCAAAACACGCAAAAATGTCTCGCGTTAGAATGCGTCAAAAACACTTAGGATCAGTAAGAAAAACGCCATATTACACCCTAAATTAAACTTTGGTAAAACTTACAAGAAATAAATTATTTTGTGGCTATTAAAATGAATGTTTGTGATGAAAGATGATCTTTGTAACTCTAATGTATTCCTCTTCTAACTCACGAGAACTTATTTGGCTCCTGTTTCCACATAACATTGAGTGAACATTTTTACGGTGAAACAGAACACTTATTTTCTCACGCACTAACTTGAAAAACTTTGAGTTCGCCTCGGGACTTAATTGTAAATTTAAACTCGAGTGAACTACTACTTGCATCGATGTGACCTTCGTTGGAAAATTATACTTTCTCTCCTTGCTGAGCAAATAAGTATTTTATGTGGTTCATATACGGGTTCATATAAATCAAAAAGTTCTTTAAAATATTAAATTCAAACTATTTGATCTCTGGTAAGCTTCACTGACGGACATATTTTTAAAAAACAGTCAGGTAACCTCAAACATGATTTTACTCAATTTTGAGGTAGTGGCATTACAAATGGCTTAAAGGACAAGTCTCTCTTGTGTAATCTTGTGTGTAATCTTGTGTGCTCGCCAGTTTTATACTTGGGAACATCATGAACACTTTGATGTGTGATACGAATTATAGTCACATTCCTGAACAGACAAATTATTTGCATTTTGTCATTTCAAAGTTTCAAATATATTGGACCCGTTAAGGTCCTATACGTTTACTACAAAACAATTTATTGGAACATGGAGTACATCGATGCGGGGGTTGGGGAGATATATGTATTATCGTCTGGAGATGTCGAAACATGTTGGTGGAACTTTTTCTCTTATATCTTTGCGAAATTAGAACGGAGATCGCTCTTCAAGGTTTTGTATGAAAGATGTGGACATCAGTAAATCACGAAAATTAAATTAGTGAAAATATGTTGAGTGGTTCGGGCTGTAGAGTCCTCAGTGTGTGGCCAAGTCACCCTACGCGACACTACACGATATTTGGTGGTTTTTTATTTCTTTAATGAAGAAACCTTTTGTGCAGTGTTGCAGAGAAAAAAAAGCGAACATTTCTGTTCGTGGAAGTGTGGCTCTGACGGCTCTCCTAAATGCTCTAGGGCGGTTCTAAGATCGGGCCTAGTGCATTTTTTCAAATTATTTCCGTTTTTTTTTAACTTTGGGTTTATTTTAAGAGAGGTTTTTAGAGCCGTTGCTTGGGACGGGTTTTTCAATATTGCCCTTTCGGCAATTTCCAATCCAATTTATGGTGGACGTAATTTCATGCACTTTTGAAATACTTTTGCCATATCTACTCTGATGTGTACGGGTCCCTTGCATATGTTTTAATTTAACATTTGCTTTGAACTTATTTTGGAATAAATGATTGTTTCTGGTTCGAAAATAGACATCCGCCTTAAATAAATAAAAAATATATCTAAAGTAAATGTGACGAAAATCGAACCACTTGTTATAATAATCATACATTCGCATTTTGACAAAATTATATTACAAGTAACTTAGAAAAATTCTATATAGAGACAAATATTTTCATTTAATATATTATAATCGACTAGTCGAACCCCCGCCCCTAGGGGCTACGCAGGCTTTATCATTTTCGCGTGTTGTCTATTCAGAGAGTCAAAGCATATTTTTTTTTCGTTTTAAATAATGATGCGTAATGTTTCATGTCATTATATCACTTCGTTGATATTACCGCTAATAATACTAAAATCGAAGTGGGCGAGAAAGGTACTATAAATCAAAATACTTTCTTCGCCGCAAAATTACTCCACTTCCCCTGTACTTCCCCCGTATTCCACTTCCTCCGTGGAACGTATGCAACGTTGCCCGTATTCCAAGTTCCCCTTATTCCACTTTCCCTGTATGTAACGTTCACCGTATGCAACGTTCACCGTATTCCAAGTTCCCCGTATTCCACTTCCCCTGTATTCCACTTCCCCCGTATTCAACGTTCACCGTTTCCCACTTCCACCGTATTCAACGTTCACCGTATTCCACCTTCACCGTACGCAAAGTTCACTGTATTCAACTTTCCCCGTATTCCAAGTTCCCCGTACTCTCCCCGTACTCCACTTCCCCCCGTATTCCACTTCCCCCGTATGCAACGTTCTCCGTAGTCAACTTTCCCCGTATTCCAAGTTCCCCGTATTCCACTTTCACTGTATTCCACGTTCACAGCATATCAACGATCGAAGATACTCACTCAATGCAAAAAGCCATAAACAACTTTATAAAATGGTGCTCCGACAACGATCTTGAGCTCAATGTCAGCAAATGTAAAGTTATCACCATCCACCGAAAACGTTCTCCAGTCCTGGCGAACTATCATATAAATGGCGATGTGATTGAACGTGTTAACTGTACGAAAGACATCGGTGTAACGTATGACGACGACTATACTTTCAATGGACACCTTGAATTGGCAGTCAAGAAAGCCATGGCAATGCTTTCGTTTGTGAAACGCCAATGCTACGCTAGGTTCAACGTCGATACAGCCAAGATGCTATATTCAGCCATAGTCCGTTCGCATCTAGAATTTGCCAGTACGATTTGGTCACCGCACCACTCGGTTCACATCCAATCCATAGAAAGTGTCCAAAGACAGTTCGTTTTATATGCAAACCGTAATCGTCGAGTCGAAGGCGATTCTAATCCATATCGCATTCGTCCATATGCTGAAAGATGTGAAGAACTTCAGCTCGTCTCACTTTTGAGACGTCGGACCGATGCAGCGATATTTTTCATTCATGATGTTCTCACAGGGAAACTAAACTGTCAGTTTATCCGTGATAAACTCATATTGAACGATGGCACGCGAATTCTACGTAGATCTTCACTGATTAGAATCACTGGTAGTTCCCATGAGTATTCACAATTCTCACCACTAAACTTCGCATGTCGACTATTTAATATTGCTGCCAACCACATCGATCCGACCCTTCCGTCACGTGAATTCAAAAGAGAAGTCCACAAGCTTGATGACTCGGTGTTCGGTACCTTCGGCCTTGTTGGATGATGTGTTTGTTTTGGTGCTTTCTTTTCACAAATATCATTTAAAACCGAAAGCACTTACCCGGTGATTAACCTTTTCCATTTATCTGATGTTTTCCAAAAAATTAAATTTATTTTCTGATTGCACAGTTTACTTTTCGCCGGAGTTTCTGTAATTGGCTGGCCGTTACTACATTCTGGCTCCACTTCGACGTATTCTATGACGACTGATTTATTTGATACGATTTACGACGATATACTATTTTTTACGATACGCTTTAGTTGAATTTGCTTTTTCACTTTTGACGAATTTTTTTTTTTTCTTTAAATTTTTGACTTAGATTTACTCGATCTTAACTATTTGTTAGATATTTTTGTTGATATTTTTGACTTAGATTTACTCGATCTTAACTATTTGTTGTTTGTTGTTTTGAATTTGATTTTCTATGTTCTATCTATGTTCGTTTTTTAACGTTTTTTGATTTTTTACTTTTCGATTTAGACATTTGTACAGATACGCTTAATTTATTGTATTGTAACGTTTTGATGGTTTTTTAACGAGGTCTATGACAGCAGTCATAGACACTCTTTTTCCATGTCATCTAGAAGATAGAAGACAATAAAATGCAATTCATCAACGTTCACCGTATGCAACGTTCACCGTATGCACCGTATTGACCCATAACTCCCTTATTTCAGAACAATATCCCACCCCGGAACATGTTTTTTCGACGTTTTGCACCATCCCCGACAACATATCAAAAATTATTTTTTAAGTAATTTTCGGGCATCGGAGCAAATTTTTACCCATCTTTGTCTCCTTTGATCGATCCTGGGCACCGAACCGCTCAACCGATTTTCTTAAAATCGGTTCCGCTACCTTCATACTGTCGAAACCTTTCATGTGACACCTCACTGGCCTCATCCCAGCAACTACCGGCCGAGATATTTGGTTAATAAGTGCTCCAGCTCTGGACATAATCGCCAAAGAACGACCTATAGCTCGGTTGTATGAAACTTTTTCACCCAACATTGTTCAGCAAATTTATTGCCCCAAGCCTCCACTATCGATTGGCGCTCAAAAATTATCTCTACTTATCCAACAGCAAAAGTTCCCTAACAACAAAGTGAGGAAACCCCAAAATTTTAACAGTTTTGCTGCCTAGCTCCTCCGAATGAAGTCGGATCAAAAAACTTTCTTCTACAAAGTTGTAGGCCATCAAAAACTCTAAGACTTTGCTTCCCCGACCAATTCTCTAAGACGTCATCTTGATTGACTTTTGGACGATTTTCAATTTCGACCCTTTCTTGACCCATAACTCCCTGATTTCAGAACAATATCTAACCCCGGAACATGTTTTCTCGACGTTTTGCACCATACCCGACAACATATCAAAAAGTATTTTTTTTTTTCTTCGCAATTAAACGAAAAAAATAACGGGATCGTGACAGACAGACTTATAAATAAATAAATATATAAATTGACGAATAGACACATAGATAGATAAACAGGCAGACATTAGCCGTTTATAATTACTAATGTTAACCGGACTTTGGAAATGGTAGGCCAAGGAATTAGTCAAAAATGTTAATTTACTTGTAACAAAACGTACTTTAAGGGGTTTTTCCTTCAGCGAATATCTCTTTGATAAATTCAACTCGTGGTTATGGTTGATGGCTTTTAAATGAATCAGTTTGATGTGCTGTGTGAGGAAACGAAACACTCTTGTCATTTTAGCCGGAGTGAAGTGTTTGTCGTTGCAACATCGAATTTTAATGTTTTCTTTACATTAATGCTCATATTTTGGATGTCTTTCGACAATACAATAATAAGTTCAAACTTTCCGCTTCATTTAACGTGATAAATTCATCAATATATAGTCCAGAGGCTTGAGCACGTTGAAAAATGTGTACTGTCAAATTTGCGATGTTTTTACGTACAAAACAAATTATTCAAAATTTTAGCTCAGGTACTGTGAGAGGCTGACTCTTACATGAACAAGAGATGAAACAGAATTCGAAAAGTTTAAGAATGAAGAAATCATCGCATTCCAAGTTCGTTTGCGATGTTGTTTCAGAAAAAAATTGTACCTTCATACTTAAACGTTTTGAATTCTGATTCATATGTTATTTGTGTAAGGGTTATCCTCTCACAGTAATGAGCCATAATTTTGAATAATTTGTTATTTAAGCAGGATTCCATTCTAAAAAACATCGTAAATTTGACAGCTCACATTTTTAGGGTGCCCTCTTATGTATATCGTGATATTTTTAACAATAAATGCGTTTGATGCATTCTGTCACTTTATCACCGAGTTAAAATCGCAAGAGATATTTGCCAAAGGGAATACAGCCTTTAAGTGCACGATTTACGATGTACTAAAAGTCTTTCAAGACGCTGTGGTGGCCAGCACTGGACACGAATAGCATTTCTGATTTGTGTAGGCTTAATGGTGTGCGTATAAGAATTATTCGTTAAGTTAACTTTGACAAGTCTACCATGCATAGGTAAATCTGTGAAAATGTGCACCAGTGAACTTCACCAGCAACTGCTGTACGCCCTCTAATTTGTCTGATCGTAGGAGCAATGGCTGAAACATGCAAATAAATACATTAGCCACAAAACAGGATGAAGGATCCCATGCATGTAACTTATTTTACTCGTTGTTCCACCGAAAACTTGTCATTACATGTATATGTGCACCCCACGGACATTATTCATTACATTTCATTCATTACATGCTATTCATTACATGTAGCCCCCACCGGAAACTTCTCATTACATGTATATCTGCATGTAATGACGGGTTTTCGGTTGGGACACCGAGTAAAACAGCATACAGTGGGGGATGCTTAATAAGTCATCCATTCTGGATAATTGTGTGACATTCGCAAACTCATTCGTGTATTTTTAAGCAACTCGCTTTAAAAACTGTTTTTCGACTCTTGTAGTTGTATACCTCGCCTTCGGCTCGGGGTACAAACTGTGGACTCGTCAAAAAACAGTTTTCAAAGCTTTTTGCTTAAAAACACCCTCTTGAGTTTGGCTCATTTCACAAAATTAATCCCTCATATAATGACTTATTTCCGCATCCCCTACTGTAATCTACTAATTTTTCAGCTTAAGCCTTTTTTTACCCTTCATAACTTGCTCAGTGCTACTGCTATGTAATGTAATGGAATTTTACAGAATTTGACAAAATTTCGATAAATGTGGAATTTTCAAAATATTTACATTCTTCTGCTGCACGTATGGATGAAGTGGGCCGCGTCTTATCTCAACTTAGAGAGAAAATAGATTTGACATTTGAAACATGTGTAATAGTGTTTTTAAAATTGAAACGCCGCAACGCTATACAAACCCATTCATATTTTACGAAATACAAAAATGCTTTGTCGATTGTTCATCAGAAGGTTTCATTTCGGACTCACTTTACAAAATGGATCAAAGTCAAGTGTATTAAAAGATTTGCTCGACAATTCAGCTACCTATGATGATTTGAAAGACAATACACCGGAAAATGACTGGTCAACATTACCATATCCAGAGGGTTCAACTGTTCATCATGAACAAATTCGAAAATCGGATCGGGTGAAAACCGATCCAAGTGAAATGTCAATCATATTGTTTCCCGGACAAGGAGCTCAACACGTTGGTATGTGTAAAAATTTGATGAAATTTCCGGGAGCTAGAGACATATTTGCATTGGCTAATGACGTCCTAAAGTATAAATATATTTCTTATCGTCGTGACGAACAAAACAAACGAATTCTTACCTTTCATGTTACAGATACGATTTACTGAAAGTGTGCTTGGAAGGACCGCGTGAAAAATTAGACCGAACCGAGTACTGCCAGCCTGCTATAATGGTTAGTTCACTAGCTGCACTGGAACGACTCAAAGAGGAACGACCGAACGCAATAGACAATTGCGTTGCAACTGCTGGTTTTAGTTTAGGCGAAATTACCGCTTTAGTATTTGCTGGTGCCATTCCATTCGATAAAGGTTTACGCTTGGTTCAAGTTCGTGCCGAAGCAATGCAATTAGCTGCCGAACAGGTAGATGGTGGAATGGCGACTGTTTTGTTTGGCCCAGACACAAATATCAAAGAAGCTTGCTCGAAGGCTGTCGACTGGTGTGTCAATAAAGGTATCGAGAATCCTGAATGTCGTGTAGCAAACTACTTATATCCACATTGCAAAGTCATCGCCGGCAATATTGAAGCACTAAACTATTTGGAATCAAATGCAAAGCATCTGAAAATACGACGAATCAAAAGGATTCCAGTGAATGGAGCATTTCATACGGAACTGATGGCATCGGCAGTAGAACCGTTTACGAAAGCTCTGAAAAAGATTACTATATCCGATCCTATAATTAGTGTGCATTCGAATGTAGATGGAAAGAAATATAGAAATGTTGGTCATATCTTACATCAGCTACCCAAACAGGTGAGTTGCAACATTAATTGTTCGGTGACGCTGGGGTAGAAGGAAATGAAAGGGCTGATGAGCTTGCAATTACTTTGTAATAAGAGAGGGAAGAAACAAAGGGTCAAAAGGAATCTGTTTCCTGATGAATTTTCGACAGCCTGAACTGAGGGATCCAACCGAGAATTCGTCACACGGTTGGTAATTTTCTACCGGGAAATATTTTTCTCCCAACAATGATAGCAAACGAATGATAGAACGAAGTGACTATTGGCCCCTATTTGGTCGACTATTTCGAATTTTTCCTCATAATTGCTATTCATTGTGTGAATTTCGACCCGGGAGTAGGGGAGAGCATCGATCATGGTCCTTAGATGACGAATCAACAATAAAATAAATTTTCCGTCCGTCCGTCCGTCAACACGATAACTCGAGTAAAACTCAACCGATTTTCAAAATCTTTTTTTTTCTTTCACAGGTAATCAAAAAATCTTTTTCGGGATTGAATCTGGGCACTGTCGGTCCAAGGGTAGCCGAGTTAGGGCCGTTAGATTGGTTTTTGGTCTCTTGTATATAACTCAAGCAAATCGTTTCCGATTTTCATATTTTTTTTTGTTTGATACATCTGGGCATAGCCGACAATTTATGGAAGAAACTTTTTTGAATTTGAGTCCTTGGACTTAGCTAGGGCACTAAAAACGAGTCTGTGCTAGGGCGCTACGTGTTTTTTGTACATAACTCGAGTAAATCTTTTCCGATTTTCATAATTTTTTTTTTGTTCGAAAGATCTAGGCCTGAAAGACAATTTATAAAAGAAACTTTTGCTTGTGCTTAAGGCTAGACCCGTGCGCCGGTCCACTTTTTTCGGCGGCGGCGCTAAAAATTTTTTAAGCTGTCGGCGGCGGCTTACATCGGCTGAGGATTTTTACCAGCGGCTGACTTTTTTATCGGCGGCTGACTTTTTTATCGGGGGCGGCGGTGCATTTCGGCGCCAGTAAATTTTCTGACTAAAAAAATTACGAATTTATAATGTTTAAATTTGTATACGCAGTCCGGTGCGAGTGGTCCTTTCGCTCATATTTTGGGATAAAAGCGATTGAATTGCTGATTATTGTAGAGGGGTTGAAGACAAAGTTATTTCACCATGTTGGTATGCTGAGAGCGGCCGAGATTGGTCAGAGGAGCTGCTGTTGTCTAAAACTTATTTTGGCTCTATAAAATCCAATTTTGCTTTAATTTCGTCGAAAAACATATCGCTAGGGCTACTCGACCCGCACGTATCAGAATAGACATTGGCAAAGAATAACTGTTGCGAACACTTAATTACATAAACACTAAAATTCTATAGAATATCAAGGAATGTCATACAATTTTATTAGATCAAAGTCATTGGAAATCGCCGAAATGGCAATTTGGAGAAACCCTCCCTACGTGCAGCATCGACCTATGGACCTAAGGAGAGGCCTTGGAGCTATACTTTCATGGGCAATTATGTTACCATCAATGTTTTGTACAACACACAGTAGGCTAATCCGTTATATTCATGTTCAAAAATCTATATCTCGTGAAATATTCACAATTTAAATGTAAGAATTCTTAAAACGTGATTTAAGAATATTCAAAAATGTCGGGAAAAATATTTGTGCATGTAGGCCGCAGATTAATAGTCGTAAAGTTGTTAGACAAAGTGACAGGTTTGATTTCTCCCCATACATAACCTCAAAAAAATATATTTTCCATATTTTCGTCAGAATCTTGTCGAAATCAGTTGTAAACGTTAAAGTAATTCATAATAAGTCGAAACGAGCCTTGTCCGACGAAAAAGGGATGAAATTCCTAGTGGTTTTGAAGCGAATTGTTATTCAGCGCTCTGAGACTCAAAGACAGTCGGTATGAAAATCGAAGAATCAACCAAGAAATTCATCTTTCTTCATCTTCTTCATCTTAGGGTCGAGTAGCACGAGTTATGTCCCTCTATGGACGCTCCAGGCTGAACCAGTTAATCGATTTTCATCAACGTTTTTTTATTTGATTCTTGAAGTCCATATCTTTCATTCAAAACCTTGCAATGCTTTCACAGTAAAAACCACGTTTTTACTAAATTTTATATCGTAACTTCCAAAGTTCTTTACCGATTTTTGCGCCTTTTCAATCCCAACACTACCACAACGATTACCTTTCAGGGTAAAAAAGTATTTTGAAAATCGGTGAGGATTTACTCGAGTTATCGTGTTGACAGACGGACGGACGGACAAAGTTTTTTTTTTGCAGATTCGGCATCGAAGGACCATGATCGAAGCTCCCCCTACTCTCCCTCTTCAAATCGACTGGTTACAAACGTCGTGGTAAACGCATGAGCCCTATTACTTCGTGCGGGTCTATAAATATCATGAATTCTTTGAATCTTTGCTGATATGAAAAAAATATAAAAAGTAGAAAATGTATTTTGGTGGCGCGGTTAATCAAGGTAAGGGCCATCAATGCAAAAGTAGGCATAACTTCGTCGATTCGAGTTCGGTTTACACGTTTGAGTACTCAACATTTTAAGGAAAAAAAAACTCTGTCGATAACACAACTTTTCACTTTAAAAAATCCAACATGGCGTCAGTTCATGAAAAAGGACGCGAATTTTGAATAGGTAAACTGTCCACAACTTTTGTTGGCTCCAATTTCATCGGGAAAATGCAAAGAATTCTTTGAACCTTTGTTGATATGAGAAAAATATGAAAAACAGTTATGCCTACTTTTGCATTGATTGCCCTTACCTTGATTAACCGCGCCACCTACATACATTTTCTATTTCATATCAGCAAATGTTCAAAGAATTCATGATATTTTTTTTTGACGTAATTGAAGCAAAATTGGATTTTATATAGCCAAAAGAAATTTTAGAAAACGGCGGCTCCTCTGACCAATCCCAGCCCTTCTCAGCATACCAACCTTCAAAAGAAAGTGTAAATATTCGTAGTTTTAGAGAAAAGGTTACATAAACGGTTATTTTGGTACCACTTCGATTTTGACATTTGAAAAATGTCCAAAAATAAAAGCGGCGGCTGGCGGCTGGACCTTTTTATTTGTTCGACGGCGGCGATGGGATTTTTTCAAAAATTTTCGGCGCCGGCGCACGGGTCTACTTAAGGCTCAAATGGGCCCCATGTCGGCTCTAAGGTCGGCCCTAACCAAAAAAATGTTTTTTGCTATGTTGCAAAGCAAATTGAGGAAAACATTTTTGTCTATGGAAGTATGTGTCTGAGGCCTCTACTCAGGGCCCTAGGTCGGCCCAAGACAAAAAAAATGTTTTTTTGCTATGTTGTGAAGAAAATTGAGAGAAATATTTTTGTCTATGGAAGTATTTGTACGAGGCATCTCCTGAGGGCCCTAGGCCGGACTAAGGTCGGGGCCCTAGCCCAAAAAATCGTTTTTTGGTATGTTGTACAGAAAATTGAGGTGAACATTTTCGTCTATTTGGGGATGAATTTTGTGCTTTCAGAAGGGTTTTTTACCCCGTTTCATCGGACGGGCTTTTCAATATTGCTCTATCGGCAATTTCCAATACAATTTAATGTGGACGTGAGGCAATGAGGCATGATCGATGCTCCCCCTACTCCCGGATCGAAATTCGACTGGTTACAAACGTCGTACGGGTCTAAAAAGCGGCGAACTTTTTTGTATGGAAGTATGGGTCAGAGGCCTCTCCGTAGTGCTCTAGGTCAGTTCTAAGATCGGTCCTAGTACAAAAAACTTTTTTTGTGTGTGAAAAAATTTGTTTTCAATATTTTCTTCATACTTTTTTTGGAAATTTCTTTTTAAATTTTAGGCTTTTTTAAGGATTTGGAGAGATTTTTTGCGCCTTTGCTTTGAACGGGTTTTTCAATGTTGCCCTTTCGGCAATTTCCAATCCAATTTAATGAGGACGTAATTTCTAAAGTTTGTGCAATATTTACCTAAATACGTTCGAGCCTTTTTGCAATATCTATTCTATTTGCCACATCTATTCTGATACGTACGGGTCCCTTGCATGAAGCATGAAGCTTGAAGTCATTTCCCATTTTCAGTTCATTTCCTATTTTCAAATTATATGTCACCTTCATCAAAAAAGTTTATGATACCACTGATACCGACAATCTCTACACACGCCGGGCAGCTGTACTTCCCACTCAGCTGTACTTCTCGAGCAGCTATACTTCCTTCCCGGTCAACTTTATTTCCCGGCCGGCTCACAGTGCTACTTTCCGGTCAACTGTACTTCCCGGTCAGTTAAACCTGCTTGTTAATTTTGCTTCTCATACTAATTTTAAAACTTACTTTAACTGAAATAATGTAAGTCGGTTCGAAAGTAGACATAATTTTTGACAAAAAAATGCACGTCATAATAGTAGTTTTTGATACAAGTTACATATGAGGGTGGTTTAATGCACTAGATGTGAGATTACCGACACAAGTCGGAAATCTTACATCTAGTGCGTTAAACTACCAGCAAACGTAACGTGTATCAAAGAACGTTTTTTGCAATACATCGACAAAAAACGAGCTTTTCACTGCGTGTTTACACTTACGATAATTTGCCAAAAACTAAAAAACTTTATCACAATAGTTCGTAAAAGCGGCTTTTACGCACTAGTGCGAAAAAGTTTATCGCACTAGTGCGTTAAAAAAGTTTGGTCGCACTACTGCGAAAAGTGATCTCATGCGACATCGAAGTGACGTACGAAAAAGCGAGTTTTGTGTCGGTGAAAGTTGATTTTTTGACACTACCATCAACCGCACAACTACATCGTACAACCACCCATTACTAACAACAATTATCCATCAGCAATCACCAATCGTCATTTCCGTCTTTTGTATGTTATTCGTTATATGGCTGACGTCATATTTGTCATTTTTCTGTGTACTGTGTGTGCTGCGGCACCAAATTCACAACTACCCATATTATGAAGCCTATATGTGCCTAGGAACGTTACTTTCATTAGACAATGAAAAAAAGTCTTATACAGAATTTGTCGCCACCAGGATTGAAGCCGGATATTCATGGTGGAAAGTTAGTCCCGTCCTAGCTCGTCCTTGCATGGTGCGAATAGTACCTACCATTTTAGAAACCAAAGATATATTTCACACACTCTTCGTTGTTGGTGCTTATCACCAAAGACGAGGCGATATTTCAGTCTCAAAGAACACTTGGCAAATACAAAGCTTAACGAGGAACTGTTTGTTACAGATTGTCAGACCGGTGAAATGGGAGCAAACGTTGCAGGAACTTTACCAGCGCAAAGAAGACGACCGTTTTCCACGTACATTCGAATGTGGACCCGGCCGTGGATTAGCGACAATATTAAAGCAAGTGAATGCCAAAGCCTCTGACAAAACATTTAACATAGAAGCATAATTAAAGTTGTTTTTAATTTAGATGACATTTTTATTTTGTTCATTACATTGACTCATAAAAAGGAAATATTTTTCATTCATTTAACTGATAAGAAAATTGGATTTTCTTTCGTATCAGACCTTCCTTTTATTTATTTTTTTAAATTAACACAGTCGCTTGACATAAAAATTTATACTAAAACATGAACGAGCAGATGAGGTTCTTTTAATTCTACGCTGGCAGCAAATCAAAGTCTTCACTAACATGAACTTGGGGGACATGTGTCTCTTCGATCACTGGTTGCGCTTTGTATTCACATAAAGTTAATTCCTTCATCTTCCACTCCCAGTCCATCTTTTGTACGGCATTCAGGCTCTCCGCTTCGTTGTGATGTCGGAGAACCATTGCCTCCTAGAAAATTATGAAAAAAAATTGTGAAAATTTGAATGAGCCGAATCGGAATCAGTAAAACATCAGGA
This sequence comes from Pseudolycoriella hygida, assembly GCA_029228625.1. Classification (NCBI taxonomy): domain Eukaryota; kingdom Metazoa; phylum Arthropoda; class Insecta; order Diptera; family Sciaridae; genus Pseudolycoriella; species Pseudolycoriella hygida. The sequence continues at coordinate 9,505,332 of CM055405.1, read as the reverse complement.
AGAACAAAAATAAACAAAAAGAAAAACGTAAATTTTGAGACGGACATTTAAACGTTTGATGAAACTCATTGTATAAAAGTTGCTTACCTTAATCTTTTCCCATTTGTCGTCAACATCTTGCAACCAGCTAATAAATAAACGTCCATTGTACCTCGACCGAGCGTTGCGATCCTTTTCCTCCTGTTCGGGCGTTATCATGTTGTATACTTCTTCGTCACGGAGTATCGTACAAGCAGAGAATGGCAAAGATTGATTGGCCAATGCACGAGCAGCACGTGAATGAACTCTTAATATTTCTTGTTCGACAGCCAGAACCAATTTCTCTTTCTCCACTACATGTTGCATTTTGAGCTTATGGCGTTCTTTTTCTTGCATCGTAAATAAATCTTTCATTGAGGCGGCAATACTTGCGGGTACATTTGACGTCACATCGATCGGTGTTTTGGCGTCCAGCACGTACGTACGACGATTCATAAGATAGTCTTGAAATCCTTGAGGTGCTTTTGGTTGTACTGGAAATAAATTTCGGTGGCGCCGCTCGATTTGGTTACGAATATTTAAGTACATTTGGTAACAGTTTGTGATAGGTTGGTCGTGTGGATGAATTTCGTTTGATGGCACATTGTCATTGTTGTCTGTATTAGATGCGGATGATGACGGAGCAGTGACAGATTGTTTATTGTCATCTTTGCTGGCACGAATTTTCCGTTTCCTCGGATGTAAGTCGACGGTGTTTTGGGTAGACTCTTTAGTCGATGATGTTGAAGATGGACTCGGTACACTGGCGTTGTTGTCTGCATCTGGAACTGGGGCTGCGTTGGCTGGGCTTGGATTATTATTTGACGTAGATGTTGACGTTTGTTTCGGTGCGACTTCATTCGATGGATCGCTGGTAGTGGTAGGCGCAGGCGATGGAGAACTGCTCTGTAACTGTGGAGATGAATTGTTCGAACCCCGATCAACTGACTGGCCACCACGATGGGAGCTACGCAACACTCTTTGCTGACGCTGCTCCTCGTTGGACATTTTCTTTTCATCTACACTCTTTGCAGAGTCCGAAGGACTTGTACAACGAGACGAAACACTCTCCTTATCAGCCGAATCGTTGCTGTTGGACGACGATGCCACAACATACGGCAAAGCTGCATGACTTCTAGTTGATGCATTTTTTCCATTTCGTGAACCAGTTTCTTGATCACCGCTCATTCCTTGCTGTGGTATAACGATTTTTAGCGGCGGAACTTTTGGACCTGAACTACCAAAATTATCGCCATTTTTGTCTTCAGCCTCTGCATCACTATCTGTGGTTTTATTTGCAGGTTTAGGACTTGGACAAGGACTCTTTCGTTCCAACGCTGTTGTACATTTGTTTGAACAAACACTCTTGGCCGGTCCACTAGAAGTTTTAATTCCCTTTTCCAGTCTTTGAGGTGTATTTCTACTGCCTGCAGATCCTTTACCTACATCTTTCGGTGTTTGCTCGGAATCTTTTCGCTTTTTTCGTTTTGTCTCATCATCAGCGCTATTCCCATCGTCATTCGCTTCCACATCCGAATAATTACGCTTCAGCTGGCTTTGATCGTCACTTTTTTCATCCGACGATTTATCAGATCCCTTTCCCGCATCCGATTTATCGTCCCCTGATGAGCTTGATGAATCTTTCGGCGTTGATTTGAATTCGTACACATCGTCCTCATCTTTCGTTACATTTGCGCCTGTTGTATTTGCTGCTGTTGAATTTGTGGATGAATTGATTCCTGTGCTGACAGAAGAATCGTCAGCTTCCTCTTGAAGTTTTTTCGCATCTGAAGGTTTTTTGCTTTGCTGATTGGAGCGACCACCACCAGCGGCGTCTGCAAAGAGAAAAAGTACTCGGTAAGTTTTTCGTCGAATAACTGAAAATGATGCAAGCAAATAAATCTACAAGATTCTGATCCAATGAAAATCTAATTTGTCTGTCCCGATATCCGGTTCAACTATTGAAGTCGTAATAAAGACATGCGACAACATCTTTATCATTCAACAATTTTTACGCGCACGTTAGCTTGCACGTTCCACAGGCTTTCGTTTTTAGTTCACAAATTTTCATTTACTTTTAAAATAAAAATAGACATCGGTCTTGTGTCACTGAAGGGAATCTCGGAACGTGATTACAAGACTCAAAATCATCAATAGTTTATTTTAAAATATACGCACCGAGCTAATTTTATAAATAAAATGACGTTGTCTTATCGATTAGAATTTAACACTTCATCCCATGTCATGTGACAAAGCGAAAAAAAAAGAATTTCGTTTGATTAAGTTTGCAAGCCTATCGCGTGTCGATATAGGGTGAATTATTACAAATTATTATCAATCGGTTGAACAGCAGAGACGAGTAAAAAAATATTGAAGCGAAAAACTTGAATTGGTTGTTCAGGAATAGTCGAAAGGTCAAATTATATTCTTGTCTGCGATAAATGTAATGGAAAGCAAAGATTCAAGTAGTGGTAGCACCCACCCGTACCGTGTATATGCATTTCGACGCGTCGAATATACTAATATTACAATTGTCAGTCGCTAGTTACATGGATCCAAAACTCTTAAGGGGACATCCATAAAGTACGTACACCCTTAGGGGCGTAGGGGGTAATGGCGAAAGCGTACGTTCCATACATTTAGTCCTTTTTCTCCATACATTTTTGCGCACGAGGTGGGAGGGGGTCTAAAAATAGCCATTTTTTGTGTAAGTACTTTATGGATGGCCCCTTTATACACGGGATTTGTGCGGCGTCGGGTTATGTCAAAATATATGAAATTTCATGGTGAAGTGCATGATCTGACTAGCACAACATTTTTCCTCACTTGACAGAATATGACATAAGCCGTGGCCGTGCTAATAGCGTGGATTCACACTTTCACTGCGTCAAAGGCTTTTCTCAATGTTAAGCGATTTTTATGACACGATGCAAAAGCTGTCAAACCAACGATATTGTTTGCTTGACAGCTTGAGCATCGCGTCATGAAAATTACTATAGTTTGAGATAAGCCGTGGACGCACTAAAGGCTTTATATCTTTTATAAAAAGCAGGACCAGATTTTTCTTATTTAGACCCCAAAACCAAGAGTAACCTTCGACTGGTTACATACGGGTTTAAAAATGTTTTCTACGATTCAATTTTCAGAATTTCGACGCAGCACAATTATTGATGTTATTATTACAATAAATTTGCATCTAAAGCATTGAAGTAAATTATTTTTCATTCATAAATAAATTTTGTGGTTGAATTTATATTCCACAAAATAGTTTCTTCTATCTACAGTAAGTCGCCACAACATTCAATTTTATATTAATTCATAAAGAAAAATAATGTTGGAGATTTCTGGATGGGATATTTATGTTTTATACGAACGGAAACGACGGCTGATTGACGATAAATACGATCAACACATCACCACAGATTGTTGTTTTAAGTTGATTTCAAAATGACCGATTAAACAACCGAAAATATATTTGTTTCTATAAATATGAAAACTACATTCGGTAATCCATTTTTACGTACAGTAAATATAGGTAACCATAAATTTGAATGACACTATCATTTTATACTGGACAACAATTTAGTCTACTGGTTTTATAAATATATTCGTAAATCTTGCATGAAAGAAATTAATGGAAAGAACATTGAGGTACAGGTTTGAGTTTGAGCCAAAAAAACATGAGTGATTATCAGATAGCTTTGTATTAGAAGTACATGCGTATCAGATAAACACTTTGATTGGCGGATACGGCTGTGGCCTACAATCTACGAGCTTAGTGCGACGTCGGCTTATGTCAAAGTATACGAAATTTCATGATACATAAGCTGAAAAGCAAACTATTATCGCCTCACTAAGCGTGTAACTTCGTCAACTAAGATATAATTTTCATCAATTCTGTTGATTTTGTTGTCACTGATTTAAATACAGTCGATATAGTTTGAAGATTTGAAAATTGTGAAATCATCAATTAAACGTTTTATTGCACGGCGCACACCACAAAGGCTTTTCAATGGATTTCGTTTAATTCTGAATTATACCACATCATCAATTGTTGCAATTACGTATCTACTGATAGAACAATCAAAGCGAAGCAGTGCAACGACGAAATGCGTCTATTGGCTTCATTTAATTTTCGAATAAATTTACTTTCTAAATTCATTTTATATTTTAGCAATGACTGCTAGTCGAAAACATTGATTTAAAAAACAGAAATTAAATTTTTTTTTGGTATAAATTTAACTTTATTACTGCTTTATGCAATTACTAAATCGTACGTGACGTTGATATGTAAAATTTTCACTGAATAAATATCATACAATAAAGACACACGGGAAAGGGTGTTGTGGGAAATGAAAATACTTTTTGCAACAAAATGTATGTGCGAAAGCGACATTAAATACTTAATATAAAACTATCCAGAATATTCCATGCTTTCCTATTTTTTGTAACCTTGCAATTCATAAAAGACTTCAATACACACGTTTAGTGCGAAGCGACGTCGATTTATGTCAAAGCAGATATAAATTTTATAACGAAACGATTTTCATGAAAGTTTAATTATACTATGACGTAAGCCGACGTCGCAACGCACTAAAAGTGTAGATTTTTCGAATTTCGTTGAGTTAGCCGAAATTGAGTCGAAAAAAGTCCCTAATGATGAATGCGTAGCATTCGAAACTGTAGTAGGAAAAAGTTTTATATGGGCGCAATTTAAAATAAATAAAGAGTAATTTTTTCGATTCGTTGTGGAGTTTATTTATTTAAAGCCGAAATTGTACACATTGTCTGTGTATTTTCTTTTAACATATTATGAGAGAAAAATTCGTGCTTCCCGCCACTACCACATTTGAATTGATCGATTTCAAATATTTACTGATGTTGAGTTGCGATTTGTGTGGCTTTAATGCATTTTTTGTAGAAAATTAGTCGTTGATATACTCAATTACTCGTTGTGTTATTCCTGTGATGACTCATTGTTTAATTGTTAGACCCGTACGAAGCATATTTGTTTATTCGTTGTCCCATAAAGGAAAGATGTCAATACATATATATTTCCCCCCCCCCCCATGTAATGCGTTCTATTACATGTAGGGTTCTTTCGATATTTGTGTCCACATGTAATAACATTGTGTCCTATCCGCAAAACTCATTACATAGAACTAATGTCATTATCACCGTTTTAGTACCAACATAACATTATAGTCGAAACGGTTGAAACCGTCGAATGTTCGAATGATGTGAGCAGGTGTTCGAAAATATGACAGTCAACATGTATAGAAGCTTTACATAAAATCAATTAGAACACAGTAATTTAATAAATGTCATCACATTCCTCAGGCGATAATTTTCGTACGGGTCGGCGCAGCTTATCTTAAATGTTATCAGTTTTCGTTAGCACTGCGTAAGTTTAAAAATTATCGCCCATTATGAACGCAATAGCAAACTATTTTGGTAGATTGTACAAAGACAGATGATTCTTAAAACTTTCTGTACTTCCCTCAAAGTGAATGTTGGACCTGTGCACCGATCAAAAATACCTCTACTCAAAAATGGAAAAGGAATAAAAAAACTCATAAAGACGTCCGCATGAGTATACGATCCCTACCACTATCGTCAAAAATGGATACAAAATATTTATTGTAAAATTAATTAGGCCGCGAAAATAATAATTGTATGTTGATTGAATTAGCCAAAATTACAACAAAACAAATTTTAAAATGTATAGAACCTAAACGTGTCAGTTTCTATTTTTAACTAAGACAAAATTCGGCAGAACAATGTGCAACCATATTTATTCAGTTGTTGCCGTTTCTCTGTTGGATTTAAAATATGAGAACAAGTAGTACATAGTTGGTGTTAAGTAGTACAAAGATACAAATTAACAGACGTATTCAAGGTGAATAATAAAATGAAAATGAATTTTTTTTAAACAAGTTACTCGCATTCCAAATCGCTTCTTTCAGCTTTGTGTTAATCAATAACAATGTATTAGCCCCGTCAAAATATGATTTTTTTTCCTACAATTCGTAGAACAACATTATATACGCAGTAATATTTATTGCACTTTAAATTATTTGTTAACACATACGACTATTTTGACTCTCCGTTCACCCGTCTGCTGATAATTTTGTGTACACATATTTGTAGAAATATCACGATTTAAAAATTACAGAATAGCACTGAAAGCAATAATAAATTATAAACACAGTAAAGTTTAATTTTGCAAAAGTAATTTGGACCACTGTACCCATTACGAAATACCCATGCAAATAGTTTTTTCCTTGAGCAAAATACCGAAATTCAAACACTAAGATGAGTCCAACAAAATGATTTTTTCAATGATTTCTGAATAAAAATGGACATGTATGCAGACAGCCCAGGCAAGTGGCTCGTCTTAATTTACGTTTTTGGATTGTTAGCAATAAAATGTTTTATTCGCTTCCCATCCGAAAAATCCACATGGAAACTGTTCATTTTTATAAGAGATTTTCCGAATTGTGCCTTATTGGGACGCATTTTTTGTCTCATGCCGAAATTTAGCGTCCACTGCGAAAGAACATTACATGTAAAAAAAGTTCATAATGTTGACAAAATTCATTTTGTCAAATAGTCAAAACTTGAAAAGCGATTCGAAGAAAAAAAAACATAACCAAAGACCCGTACGTATCAGAATAGATGTGACAAACAGAATAGATGTGACAAACAGAATAGATGTGACAAATAGAATAAATATTGCAAAAAGACTCGAACGTATCTTAATATAGTAATAAGCAAACAATCCAACGTTTTATGTTCTTTTATAACTATAAGAATTCCAAAGATCCATAGAAATTACCCAAGGTAATGTCAAAGACCCTACCGAAGTACACCACAGATCATCTAGAAATGGTTATATCCAAGGATTGAGCCATTTACCCCTAAAATCCTGAAACACGTGTTCTCCAAAATTTTGTTCTATACAACTTTGCCTTTGGAAGCAACCTTCTACCTCTTATAGTTCTAGAGATATGGGTCATCCCTCCCAATTCTAGAAGTGGTCATATCCCAGGATTGTGGTATTTTTACCCAAAACCCTGAGACACTTGTTCGCTAAAATGTTATGCTCTACAGCTTTGCCTTTAGAAGCAACTTTGTACCTCTTACAGTTCTAGAGATATGGATCATCCCTCCCAATTCTAGAAGTGGTCATATCCCAGGATTGTGGCATTTTTACCCAAAACCCTAAGACACGTGTTCACTAAAATGTTTTTCTCTGCAACTTTGCCTTTGGAAACAACTTTCTAACTGTTATAGTTCTAGAGATATGGATTAACCCCCCCCCCCCCCCCAATTCTAGAAATGGTCATATCCCAGTATTGAGACATTTTTACCCAAAAAAATTTCATTCTCTACAACTTTGCCTTTGAAAGTGAATCTCCATATTGCATAGTTAAGGAAATATAGACGAAAAACTGTTTTCGTAAATGGCCAAGAAACACAATTTCGTCGATTCCATTGGTCCCGGTGTCCCGACCCCTGACCCGATTCCCATAAGAAATTTTTCCCAATTTTCTGACATCAAATCCTTTCATTTGACACCAACATGAGCAATTTCCGTGCTATACTTGTTGAGATATTTGCGAAAAAGCTTCACCGACCCTAGAAAAACCATGTTTTTGGTCACTTCCTCGACCATATCTCCGGAACCACTCTATCGATTTTGCTCATCTTCGAACTTGAATCATGGGAAGCATGTATCTTTCAGGAAAAAAAAGTTTAGGGTGATCGGTTGAGCCGTTTGGAAAAAAAAGTGGAGACGGACGGACATTTGTTTTACTGTTGATTCGTCATATTTAGACGATAATAAATGCATCCCCCCAACTGCCACCTCGATCTACCCCATGTTACATTAAAATTGTTTGTAGTAATCGTATAGGACCTTCGTACTTCGTACGGGTCGAATCATTCCGTCGAATGATCTGGTTTTTATTGCTTTGAGTGTCATGATAATTTTATCGTTATTTTTTGATTTTCCGGATGGAAAGCAAATAAAACACTATACATTGGACCCTGCTACATAATTTATTACTTCGGAAACAATTTTGTGAGCTCACAAACTCAGTCGTGTTATTTTGAGCAACTCACTTTGGAAACTGTTGTTGCGGTGAGATCTGAGCCGAAGGATATGTAAACTCCTCACTCATCAAAATAACAGTTTCCAAAGCGAGTTGCTCAAAAATACACTTGTGAGTTCGGCTCTCATCACAAAATTGTCTACTCGAATTACTTTAGCACTAATGTCACTAAAGTCCTCATACCAACTGTTCGGTTAAATTGCTGAACTAATTAGTTCCGCAAACGCGAGGGAAATTGAAAGAGGTGAATTTCAATAGATCGGACGTTAGAGATGCGAAAGAAGATCTGTTAGCGTTAGGAAGTGAACGGCAGCCACAAATTTATTCCTTTGTTCAATACTAATCTAACATTTCTGTGAGAGGTACGAGGGGCACCCTAAAAGTTTCGGGAATCGGCTATTTCTGATGCGTAAAAGCATTTCATTTGTACATATTCGAAAACTTCAACATTTTTTAAATTGTTTTGTCAACATAACATCAGAGAAAATTATTTCGGGGTCAGTTGGGGAATATTTACAAAAATGTCTGTCGGCCATTTTTGAAAATGGAAGATTTCTTTTTCTATTGTACTGTTTGTTTTAGATTTTTTGCGCTGCCCAGAATTTTTTTTACAAATATTTTTATGTATGGATGAACAGTATGATCCATCTACATGCGTAATAATTGATATTCGCCGGCTTCAAACTTTGATAGGTGTTAGTAGTGGACCAAATCGAAAACATCGTCATCTGACTGATTAAAGGTTCCCCAGACTTGTCTGAAGCATATATTTTAATGACCTATAGTTCGTTGCTCGTACGTTGGACTCTCAGCTGTCAGAAAAGTTAAAATTCATGTACAATAGTTTTGAGTTAACAGATAAAATCAATCTTATCTTAGTCGGTGTCCTTTGTGAGACTCTGTAGTCCCCACACAATTTCCCTAAAAACTTTCTTAGTATTTATGGTATTACTACATGTTCCAAACTACAGACCCTCAGTATCTATACTGAAAACCAGTGAACCCACTGACAGATGACAAATGTGCCATGAGACTCGCAAAATGTGATCTCAAAGTCAGTTTTCAGTAACAGGCCTTTATCGGATTTAAATTTCTCGTGATTCCCTGTCTCAGACGTTGAATAATTTGAAACTGGAAAATTATGGATTTTCATAACTGAACCATAAGCTTTTATTCCACAAGGAAACAGGCCATGTTATATCCCAAATTCGGTGTTAAACTTGAATCATTTGGTGGGGCTGCACTCCTACTGGAATTCCATGGGAAGCTCATTCTATTTATTTCTCCCGAGATATGTGATGAATTGAATGAGGATTTTTTATGGACATATTTTTGGGGTTATTACATCGAGAAAAGCAAGTATCACATCATTACTGACATCCAAATAATAGTAAAATTGATCTAAAATCGCTGAAAGCGTGAAATTTGAGAGTCACTTTATAGAGGTACGCCCTAGTACCCAGGTCTACTTTATTTTCTACCTGTTTTGGCTAATCTAACTAAAAAATGTTGAAGTTTTCGAATATGTACTTATCAAATACTATTACGCATCAGAAATAGTAGATTCCCGAAACTTTTAGGGTATCCCTCGTAGTTGAACAAGAGAACATTTTTAAATATTTTTTAAAATTTTATTCTCTGAAAAATGTTCTCCATTTGCTATCGAATTTTACACTAATTGTATTATCAATAGATGTGGAGGTGTGAGGTAGGTTGCAGGTTAGGAGAATGATGAGCTGAGGGTTGGAATGAGTTTTGCTACACCTTTCTAGCTTTGTAGGGGATCCTACGGGTCTGTGTAGCCTATGTTGAAAAGGATGACTCATTTTATTCATTTTTTTATAAACAACAACAGATTCCTCGGTGAATTTCTCCCGGCGACCGATAGAAACAGATCCCTGATCAATTCCAAAAGAGACACTCTCCTAATTTAATCTCTTGAGATGATCGGAGATTGCATGGGATCCACTGCGATAGTTGATATACATTTCATATTCAAGTCTCAGATGATCGTCTAATAAGATTGTCAACAATTCCAACAATTCGTTCAAGTTAGTAAAATATCAAATACGTTGCTCTATGGAATAATTCATTCAATTATGCCAGTAACTTGTTTAGTATCTACATTGAGTTCAAAGTATGTACGATATTTTTACGCATATCTTATTCGATAGTATAAAAACATTTTTCATATCTGTTGTCATTGTTCGGCTAATAGTCTACTATTAAAATTGCCAATCGCCTTTTTTTTTTCTACGCATGTATATCCGTTCCCTTTCAACCAATTTATGCAGAATTTCAAGTACAGTATAACATGAAAAAATACGCACACAATCAAACAAAATATTCATAAACTTCCATTTGTGTACACACATATCTAACCAGCCGTTAATATACAATCTTTTCCACGAGTTACAAACATTGAGTTTTCAATTCACAAATATTCTCATAACACAAAACAGAAGAGTACCGACACCTAAGAGGTCATTTACAGGCTTTTCGGCCATAGTTATGGAGATATTACAATTTTCATGATTTTATACCATAACTACGCACGCCTCAGCCAATTTGAAATTTAATCTGAGTTTCATTATCAATTATACTAGTGAATATTGATAATGTTTCTTTTATTGCTTAGCCCGCTTGTCTGTATAATGTTGGGGTTACGTTAAATATACAAGGAAACAATATTAATTTCTCGGTTTTTATAATTAATCATACTTAGTATTTTGTATACAAAACGTACTTCATTACGACTGGCACAAGCAACCCTATTTCAGATTTTTAAATTAAATAATGAAATTTATATTATGAAGACCAGAGATAAGGGAATGTTGTTTCTTCGAAATTTGGAGCGATTGGTTGGGTTTTCAAAACATTTTTCTACTCGTCAGCTAATTGTAACGGGATTCGCCAAGCGAATCACCAGATTGAACGGACGAGAATGATGATTTCACTTACGTGCGAATAGACTCGTCGTATCTCGTTTGCGCATGTGCTTCCTAAAGAACTCACTTTACTAATTTTTGTTAATAGCATTTCTTTAGGATCGTAACTTTTCGGTTGTGATAGTACGTTGATTGTAGCAAGTTTTGATGCATACATACAGACGGGTCAGAGTCCGTAATCTTTACGAAAAAAAATCTGGAAAATAATTACAATTTTTCACACCGAAATACGTACAGCCACTGATATAAAAAGACAACATTGCATGACAGCCAGAAATAATTCAGTTTAAAACATTTCCCGGTCCATTTTTGCCATAGGTTTGTCAACTCTTGAACATTCTAGTGAAGTATTTGCTTAGAAATTGTAAAGAGCCAGTAAGGGTTGGCCTAAGGGAGCTGACGCACGTGCAAAGACTAGCATGTGTGGGAATAACTGGAGCGATGACGTCGACCCCAACCACAGCCCTTGAAGTCTTGCTATCACTCAGTCCCATTGATTTATTCATAAATCAAGAGACAGAGCGGACAATAGCGAGATTACTCACGAGCGGCCAATGGTTGGCGTTGAATAGGAATATGGGACACGCGGCCATTTTGAATTCACTGAAGAAAGACTTTAGAGAAATAGAAATGCCCAATGACCGCATTCCAACAACGTTTAAATTCAAAAAAAACTTCGAGACACTCTTCCCGGGTAGGGAGAAGTGGCTAGGCGGGACTTGTTCTGTGATTGGGGACTTTATAGTCTACACAGATGGATCCAAGACGGAGGACGGAACGGGGGCAGGTATTCATTGCGAGGAATTAGAACTTAACACATCAATTCCCCTCGGAAAACTTGCCACAATGTTTCCGTCTGAGACCTTTGCCATCAAAGAGGGTTGCAAGAGACTGACAAAGAAACGACTTATCAATAGGAGAATAGCAATATGCTCTAACAGTAAGTCGGCCATCGGAGCGCTCTCAAGTTGCAAGCTGTCAGCGAGATCGGTACTCGGGGCTAGAGTAGCTCTGGAATCCCTAGCAGAGAACAACGAAGTATCGCTTGTTTAGGTCCCAGGCCACTCAGATGTCCCGGGTAACGAAATTGCAGACGAACTAGCGAGAAGAGGCAGTGAGAAAGAGCTGATAGGCCCGGAACCGGTAATCGGAATACACGAGGGACTAATATCGACGCTGATAAGGCGTAGAACAAAAGAAAGGCACCAGCGTGTTTGGGAATACCTAAATACGTGCAGGCAGGCAAAGGAATTTTTTGCAGGTTGCAACGAGCACACTACCAAATATCTTTGCGGAGACGTGCCGGAAACAGCAATACACTACCTATGTCACTGTCCCGCTTTAGCGGGACTCAGGGCGCAATGTCTGGGGGACTTCTACCTAACAATAGAAGAATTCCGTATAGTACCACTCCCAAAAGTCCTCTCTTTTATCACAGGGAACAATTGGTTGGATGTCAGCGCCACATAACCACTACAATCATCATACACGAACAATAGCCAGGAACCATAAAACTCACCCCATCACACTACACCACACACACACAAATCGGGAGCAGCACAATGGGCGCAAGAACGATGGCCTCAGTGCTAATAATTGTGACCAACTGTATCAATTGTAGCTTTTATACCTGAGAAATAAATCAATCAATCAAGGGTTGGCCTACTGCCCATGGCCGTAGCTAGTAAATATCAAGAAATGAGAAGTTCCGGGTTTTTGATTTAGAGGTAGACCAAGGAGAAGGTTAAATCAGATCTAGGAGTCAAGGAATTTCCATTAAACGGTCGAACAGCTCTTAGTAGTGGCAATTTTTTGTGTGTGTCATTAAGAGGCACGGACACATGGCTAAATTGCAGCCTGGTTTCAACGATTTCTTTGAAACAATTGATTAGTTTAGATAGTCCGCATACAGCTGTGGAAGCATGGATGACGCCACTAGAGAAAAGGAACTAGTACTATGTTGCGGCGTATGAAAGTAACATAGGTGTTGCTGCTTGAGGTTCGGGGACAACACACGATCAATATCCTTTTTCAAAAAAGTAAAACCAATGTTCCCTTCCAAAATATTGAAGCAATGAATTATTTTACATCCGATAATAGTCTCCAATTTTGCCGTACATCTTAACAAACAGCTTTTTGAAATTCTACATAAAATCTGTTTATTTTGTAGATTCAAAAAATATACCTGTGGCGGGTAATATTCTCTTCAGATAATCTGTAATCCTACGAGTCAAGAAACAAATATTTGGAAGCACTTACGTTCAATATTTTACAAGTTGATGCTCGGTAAATGTGTTTTCGTCAACAGAAGAATTTACATATTATTTCATGCTCGCGGAAATGAGTCATTGGCGTCTCGTTCATAGCCGATTTTTTGAGATTTCCGGGCACTAGCATGAAAAATTTTGTACTGTCTTCCTGGGAACTTCCTTGTTGAGAGGTGTGGGAAGTTTCCACACGTACAAGTTTGTTATTTCTTTTGGCTTCGAAATACAAACTTCTCACACGTCTCAACAACAAACTTCGCAGTAAGACAGTAAATAACTATTACACGTTTGTGGAATGTAATGACGTGTAGACATGGCACAAACATGTAAAATAGTAAACGAAGCGGACAGTTAAAAATTCTAGTAATATACGGAATACATTTTTTTACTTCGTCGAAGAATAAATTCTAGTCTCTTATTAAAAACTTGCTCAAACAGGCATCGAAATAAAGCTGAGCAAATATTTGAAATATTTTGTGGGAAAATATTTGTGAAATCGAATTCAAATATGTTGGCAAATGTAGCGCCGGTTTTTCAAGAAGAGGTTCTATTCTGCGATGTATTGAAGGTCCAGCTGAGTCTGATGTGAAGGAATGTACCACACCCGCAGCAGAAGCTGTAAAATTTTCCTTAGGACGCACAGTGTGGAATATGTCGATAATGTGGGCACGCTCAAATAATTGTATAAGACGGTGAGATAGAATTTTTTGATCTTCCGCAAAGTTGTTCAGGATGAAATAAGGAACAACTTTGCTGAAGACACAATTTGCCGAAAATATCATTCTCAAGAGTTATGAGCTGTTGACGATGACCCTTCTAAAAAGTGCAATTTTCTGGTCTCATTAATATAACTCTTCAAGTTTTGAAAGTTAAGAACTGTTGAAATCTGAAAATTAGATTTTACATTGCATTTAAAAATTTTCCCAGTTTAAGTGATCATAACTTCCAAAATGAAATTTTTATTAAAAATATTTCTATCTTAAACACTTGAAGAGTTATGTAAATTAGACCAGAAAATTGCACTTTTTAGAAAGGTCATTTCCAACAGCTCATAACTCTTGAGATTGAATTTTTCGGCAAATTGTGTCTTCAGCAAAGTTGTTCCTCATGTTGTGCTCAACAACTTTGCTGAAGACCGAAAATTTCTATCTCACTGTCGTACACAAATATTTGAGCTTTGAGCGTGCCCACATTATCGTCTGTTACTTTGTCGTTCAAACGGCTTGATAATGCCGCGAATTTATCGCCTTCATTTGATCGTCTCGTGCGAGTGCATTGGTGAAAATATTCCGCCACTGTGGGAACATTACCGACATACTCCGCCACTACAGATAGTAAAACCGTATGAGGTCCCAAAACACCCAAAGTTTTGACAGATGATTAGAGGTTACTGTTGGACAGACATATTCATAAAAGTAAGAAGTTCTTTCCTCGTTTTAAGACCTTAGAACAATAATTATGTCAAATGGTGTGTTATGCGTAATATAGTACTCCTTTATGTACCTTAGCCTCTGTCCACCTACTCCTACATCCTATCCTACCCGTGGTGACACCTGTTATAGTGAGCAACCCGCATGAACGATCAGGTAACCAACCCTGGTGTAGTAGTGTGGGTCACTTAGCATAGGGATGAGGGGGGCTGCCTTCGGGTAGTACCTAAACGGCACGTATAGGGAGGGCCGAAGGCAGCTAGGCGCTATCAAGATGGGATGGCGACTTAGTATGGTGGCGGATGATCTCAACAGCAGGAGACAACGGCAGCATACACAGCCCTAGTCAGATGGGCTACCATCACCACCTGGTGACTTTCCTACGGGTCATCGGGAGAAGGAAAGTAGGTTGGGCGCTTGGCTAACTCCCAGACACCGTAAAAACAGTCTTGTTATGAATTCCCCAACACAGCATCGGATCGGACAGGATAAACGGCAACGACTCAAGCATCGGAAAAAGGACAACGATTTACAATTAGGAACATGGAATGTAAGATCTTTGTTGCGGCCAGGAGGATTGAGATCTCTCACAAGTGCGCTAAGAGCGGCAAAAATTGACATAACAGCTATGCAAGAAACGAGATGGCCTGGAAAGGACACCATGACCAGTAGCGACTATAAGTTCTACTATAGTGGGAAGAGTAACGAGAGTCCAAGAGAGTATGGAACAGGCTTCATGGTTCTCGGCAGAGCTAGAAACCCGGTGACTAAACTGAAGCTGGCC
>CM055405.1:9468949-9480056 GCA_029228625.1 Pseudolycoriella hygida | reverse complement strand
TTACCGGTGAAAGGCATTGTTGGGAGGTGCCGGTATTCTACTCCTACTAGTTTCGTTCCTAGTACATCTCATGGATGGCACTGGGTTTGTCGCACAGCTTACCACTGACACAGTAAAAACTTTCCGGTAATGAAAGGATCTCAAATAGTAGAACCACAAAAAAGTAGCGAAACTAGTAAACAATGATCTAGCCCCTAACCCTTCATGGGTTGTTAAGGCAGATTATTATTATTATTATTATTTATTTGAAAGGGCTATGCATTACGTACGTTCTTAGGGACTGTTCATAAATGACGTCACGCTTGCTATAAAATCCACAAAGTTCATAACTCCAAACTGGTGAGACATTTTGTTTATAGTACTCCGGCTACCCCCCCAAACACACCCCCTGTTTGGGGGGGGGGGGTAGCCAGAGTCCTATAAACATAATTTGCTGTCCTGCATGAGTTATGACCTTTTTATAGATACTCATTTTTTATAGCAAGCGTGACGTCATTTGTGAATGGCCCCTTAGGGAGGGAGGAAGATTTTGACAAAAGCGTAGCTCCATATGCCAACTTTTTTTTCCATACTTTTGGAGGGAGTGGGGTCGAAAGATCGTCTTTTTTAGAATGCGTACTTTATGGATGGCCCCTACACAGATAACTAAGGTGACAGTCACAATTGCCAAAATTGAATCAAACTCAAAGCTAACACTTTTACGCAGCAAGCATAGTTTGAGAGTTAATAAAAATGGATTGGTAACCGAGAATCGGGCTTGCTGGGTGGTAAAAATGTGAATTAGAGTGACCGAATCCTTAGATTGTGCAACTTATCATTTTACCAGCTGATCTACAAATACATGCGAAAGAGCAACTTGAAAAACATAAAACATTCTCAACAACAAAACGCCATCTACCTTCAATTCTTGTCGTAAAATCAATTTTTAGTTTTGGCGGGGCTTTTCAAAACGAATGAATAACAGTTGTTGTTATAAAACATAACACAAATCAATTATTTTGTTACGTAAAATTTGCAGCGCCAAATTTGAAGAAAAGACGTAAAGTTTTGCTTACAAGCCACGCCAAACTGAAGATTTCATGACGTTACAGCGTCAAGAAAGTATTTTTTTTATGCTTATGACGTTGCTCACTTTTAATGTATTTGTAGACCAGCTGGTAAAATGAAAAGTTGCAAACCTGAGGATTCGATCACTGTGAGTTTTTTTTCTCAAAAGGTTGCGATTACATATTACATAAAGATAGTATTTTTACTATTTATTAAAACGTAATATTTAACAGTTTTAAAGATAAAAGATTTCACTCAAATCTTTTTTTGGTGGGATTGTGCCCAAGATTGATGCCACGTTTCCATTGCAATGCTAATTCTCTGGATCAGATATGATGTTGCACGTTTTTCATTTGTAGCATCGGCAATTTTACTACCAATTAAGGCTCGGAATCAGGTCAGGTCAACCTGAAACCTGAACAGATTACCTGAAACCTGATCTGACCTGAAATTGATTTTTAATTTCTTGCCTGACCTGAAATTACCTGAAACCTGAAAAACCTGAAAAGAAAAAAACCTGACCTGATCTGACCTGACCTGATAAAATTCTGAAAAAATAAAAACTGTTGCAATGCGAAGAAAAAAAAGAATTTTCTTTCCATAAATTATATAAAAACAGGAGTTAAGAATGTGAGTTGCACTTCATTTCAAATAACCAGTGCAAGTAAGCTTAAAATCGTTCATTTGACCACAATTGACTTAGACGATGTAATTTTTTTTATTTTTTTAAATGATTAGTTTGATCTCATAAATGCGGAATCAGCAATTAAAAGTTACTTTCGGGGTTTTAATTTATTTTGAAAATCGATTTATGTATCTAACGAAATTGCAAAATCGCACCTGGTCACACCTAGCCCATACAAAACACACACATACACAGACCCATTTTCAAAAAAATTCAAACTTTGTAAACATAGTAAGCATAGTATATAGTAAGCACAGTAAGTAACGGATGTATGTGTAATAACGGGAGGAGATGTTTCTGCTTTTTTGTTATTTTTTTCGTGAAAGTCTGTAATGCAAGAAGGGGAGAAACATACTTGAGTTCGGGATGGGTCGTTTTTTGTCGACCTAGCTCAAAAATAAATTTGACCCGAATTTTTCAGTTTTTCAGAAAAAAATATCAACCTAAACCTGAACTGAAAAAATTGGATATACTTGATTTGTGGTCAGGTTCAGATTGAATTTTTCTTCTACAACAAGCTCAAAAAAACGTCAAAACCACGAAGTCAACAAAGAAAAAAAAATACTGTCGTATGAAGATGTTATACTCAAATTGCAAAACTCGTATCTGGGGGTATTTTAGTGATAATTCAGGGCGAATTCAGGTAACTCAGATATTTCAGGTCAGGTTCAGGTAATTTTCAAATTACCTGAACCTGACCTGACCTGATTTTTAAATTACCTGAACCTGATCTGATTAAATCAGGTAATCGGTTTTAGGTTTCAGGTCAGGTCAAACCTGACCTGTTCCGAGCCTTACTACCAATATTGTTTATCAAATCCAAACCTAAAGATAGTGATTTTCATGACACATACATAAGCTGTCAATTAGTTAGACAGCTTATGCATCGTGTCATGGAAATCATTATACTTTGACATAAGCTTTTGACGCACTAAACGTGTAATTTGAGTCTTATCGGTCTTATTCGCGTATTGAAAAAAAAAAATGCCGTCCCCGATTTGGTGCGCCGCCTAGTCTTGAACGTTTTGATTATTGCAGAAAGTTACCAACTAAAATTTTTTCCAACTGGGAATGGAATACTCCGCAAATGTCATATTATCTTTTTGGTATCATTTTCGTTTCTGTGTTCCGCGAGAGTGAATGTTTGCCTTATATTTATTTATTTTCTAAGACCTTGATCCTTCTTTAATATTTTTAAAATGTCGCGATACAATCAACCTAATGGTCCAGGTCACACGCAAACGTACAAATTGGTTGTTGTCGGTGGGGGTGGAGTTGGAAAATCAGCTGTTACAATTCAATTCATTCAGGTAATGTAAAGGAATGTTTTTAATGCTTCCGTGTAAAATGTCTATCCATAAATAGAGGTAAAAATGTTTAAGTCAATTCCGCCTACGTGATATGAATGGAACTGTTGCTCTCTGCGCGTTGAAAAGGTTCTTAAATCCTTCCATATGTATGCAAATTTGATTATCCAAATCCATTTCAATAAAATACCAAGTTGAATTAGTTAAATGAGTTTTTTTTATTATTGGGTGCGTCGACGCGCCGTTCATATTACTTTAGGTATAAATAGAATAGTGACGTCATATGTAGATTTAATAAATTATTATCACATCGGTAAACCAACGCTTTTTCTTACTTTATTCGTTTTTTATCTGAATTACAACTGAATCACAGATGTTCTCATGAATATAATTTCGAAAAGAATTGCAACCATTAAGGGCATGTAATTAACACAACTACCATCTGGCTTTGTAAATTTATTTCTTCATTTTAATGCGGAGAAGAGAAGTTTTAGATTGTATACGATTGCATTTGATGCATCCCGTCAGCATAGATTATAGACAGGTGAATGGGTGATAAAGCATGGATATCATCTATCGTTACAGCAGAATAGTCTGGCTGCATGAAGAATAAGGCTATCGGTACAGCGCCGTCAATTTTGAAATGAAGGAACTTTTCGGTTGTTTCATATTTTCTTGCGGCTAGAGTTTAGACTTTGGGGCTTGGGTTTAAATGGATGGCCAGTGGTAGACAATTATTAAATTCTTAGTACATAGTTATGGAATTTTGCACCAGCTGGTCCAGACACACACACTTGTCCACATATCACTAACACTTGTAAAAGTACAAAGATATGTGTACGTGTGCACCGGCTGGTGCAAAATTCCACACCAAATGAAAATTCCATATCAAATGAGAAATTTAGAATTGTAGACAATTAAACGATTTGTTTATAATTTCAAAAGTTGTGGGCAACATTTTCCAATTTTAGAAATCGTTCAATTTAATTGCAGAGTTATTTCGTCACAGACTATGATCCAACAATTGAAGATTCCTACACAAAACAATGTGTTATCGATGACATACCAGCTAAATTAGATAGTAAGTGTAGCAGAAAGTTTGTAATTGTTCCACAGCGAGAATTTACAGCTTTCAATTTGAACAGTTCTAGACACAGCTGGCCAAGAGGAATTCAGTGCCATGAGAGAGCAATATATGCGTTCTGGTGAAGGTTTTTTGCTCGTTTTTTCACTGACTGATCATGCAAGTTTTGCCGAAATAACAAAATTTCAAAAGCAAATCCTTCGCGTTAAGGATCGTGATGAATTTCCAATGCTTCTGGTTGGAAACAAATCGGATTTGGAGCATCAAAGACATGTATGTGTTATGCCTTTATTTTTGTTTTCTCGTAGATTAAAGTTGAGTTTTATGATCTACAGGTATCTTTGGAAGAAGCACAACAATTCAGCTGTTCTGTGGGCATGCCATACATCGAATGTAGTGCTAAGCTTCGCATAAATGTTGATCAGGCTTTCCACGAGTTGGTAAGAATTGTGCGAAAATTCCAGTTGGCTGAAAGACCATACATAGAAGAAAGTTATAAACGAAAACATAAGAAACGTTGCTGCATACTGTAAGAGAACCATTTTTGCGACATTCAATTTTATTTTAATATTTAATTTTAATATTTTTTTTTTTTAAATAACTTACGAATGTTGACTCAAGTCATCACATTGTTCAATGAATTGCATTTTCGTTTTGAAAAGATTATTTAAGACTTTGAACAAACGACTGTTGATTTATGTATATGCTAATAATGACGCCAACGACGCAACAATTTCGTATTCTAGACGCTCCTTGAAATAGCACTAAAATTCAGCCGCTGGCAGTTAGCACACATAAATAAGGAGGTTGTGGTCCACTGCACGCTACCTCCTCAAATCGCTTCGGAGTAGCTTTTTCTATGTAGCAAGAAGATGTGGGTTCTCCTATCTTAATCAATCTACGAATCCTTTTTCTTGTTATCAGCCTAAAATATTGTTTATTCCTATAAGTCGGTTTCCGTCAAATAATCGTTAACAGATAAGATAATTCTTCGAGTATTTTGACTGAAGCTAAAGTCCGGCGTTCCATGAGTAGATTATCACACGTGCATGTTTGATGCGAGGGGTAAACGACTTCTAAAAATCCTGTCATAAGCTACAAAGTCTTTTAAAATCGAAAATCCAATCACACGATTTTTGTGAGTCGTCCACTTCTCGATTTTGACGTCATCAAATGGAATGTTCAAAAAAAACTGTCAACTAAACGCAAATGAATTTCCGTAATGTGCCTTATTTATATAGACGTTAACATCAAACTTATCGAAATAAAGTACTACTTCCATGTTCATTTAATCAAATTAATAAAAAACAATCAGCAATTATTTCCTAGTGTAAGGTCAATGTGAACATTCAATTACGCTTTAAGTGTCAAAAAAAGTGCTTTATAAAAATTAAAATCTCTTTGAAAGAAACGTTTATATAAAAATACAAATTTTAATTAAAAAAGAAATATTTTTACAATTTTTACATTTTTATGTTTAAAAAAGCCAGATTTATGTCTCTAAACCAAATAATTTTTGTATTTTAAATTTAGTTATTTAGTAAAATTTAATTAACGTTTTTGTCCTTTTAACAAACATTTAAGTTTTCCAAATAAAATGTTTATTATATTATTGAAAGATGTAACCAATATTTGTGTTTCAATCGCAGGAAGATAGCCAGGTAAAAAGTCAGTCCACATTAGAGGTGAGCTAGCACGCGCGAAATTTAACTTAAAACCCAACCTGAACCAGAATTAATTGTCGGGTCAGGTTCGGTTTCAATTTTTTGTTCAGGTCTAGTTTAGTTACTTCAAGTAACCAAACCTCACATGACCTCAAAATTGTAGGAGTAGGGGGGAATATCGATCATGGTCCTTAGATGACGAATCAGCAATAAAAAAAATGTCCGTCCGTCCGTCTGTCTGTCAACACGATAACTCAAGTAAAACTGAACCTATTTTCAAGAATTTATTTTCCCTGAAATTTAATCGAAAAATCTTTTATGTGATTGAATCTGGGCACTGTCGGCCGTTTTAGTGGTTTTTAATCTTTTGTACATAACTCGAGTAAATCTTTTCCGATTTTCAAAAAAAAAATTTTTTTGTTTGGGCATGGCCGACAATTTATTGAAGAAACTTTTTTGGATTTGTGTCATTGGACTTAGCTGCGGTACATACTAAAAACGAGTGCTAGTGTTTTTTTTAACCGACAGATCTATGAAAGCCCAACAACTTTTAGATTGTCCCCTTGAACTTAGCTAGAGCACCAAAAACGAGTCTCTGCTGGGGCCCTACATGTTTTTTGTAGATATCTTGAGTAAATCTCTTCCGATTTTTAAATTTTTTTTTAATCGAGGGAATGTCTAGGAATGTCTCACATTTTATGGAAGAAATTTTTTTGATTAGATACCCTTGGACTCAGCCAGAATCCTAAAACTGAGCTTCTACTAGGGTCCAACGTGTTTGTTTACATAAATCGAGTAAATCCTAACCGATTTTGTTGACTCTTTTTTTCCATGTTGCAGAGCAAATTGAAGGAAACATTTTTGTCTATGGAAGTATGTGTCTCTACTTGGGGCCCTAGGTCAGTACTAAGGTCGGCTATGTTGGTTTGCTATGTTGTAGAGAAAATTGACGAGAACATTTTCCTCTATTTGGGGGTCAATTTTGTGCTTTCGGAAAGGTTTTTTTACACCGTTTCTTCGGACGGGTTTTTCAATATTACCGTATCGGCAATTTCCAATACAATTTAAGAGCATGTCGCAAAAATATAAACTGTCGAATTTGCGATGTTTCCTTTAGAACAGAATCCTGTGTAAATAACAAATTATTCAAAATTATAGCTCATAAACGATGAAAGGATGACCGTTACATGAATAATAGATGAATTAGAATTCAAAAAATTTGGGTATGAAGATCCAGAGTTGCTCTGAAAAATCATCATTTTCCAAGTTCGTTTGCGATGCTATTTCAGAGCAAATTTGTACCGTCATGGTTAAAAATTCTGACTCATCTATTATCATCATTATCATCCTGCTCTTAAGAGAACGTCACAAGCTGTAAAAATTGCGATGTTTTTTTTAGAAAAGAATTTTGTATAAATAAATTATAGCTCATGCACGAATAATAGGGTTGAACATGAACATACTCAAACTTTTTGAATTCTGACTGTTCACAGTTGGTCTGAAAAATCATCGCATTCCAAGTTCGTTTGCGATGTAATTTCAGAGCTTTGTACTTAAACTTTTTGAATTCTAATTCACCTATTATTTGGGTAAGACTCTTCCACTCACAGTACATCGCGTGTGGAAAAGGTGCGGTATCCTGGTATTCTAGATACCGGGAAGTTTGGGAGCCGATAAATTGTCGAAGAAATCAGGAATTAACTAACATCTGGAAATGACTAAGAAACTGGAAATAAGTAAAAATCGGGAAATGACTAAAAATCGTAAAATAAGTCGAAATCGGGAAATGACTAAAAATAGGGAAAAAAATCAAAATCGGGAAATGACTAAAAATCGGGAAATAAGTCAAAATCGGGAAATCACTAAAAATCGGGAAATGACAAAAAAGTCGTGAAACGTCTGAAAATCGGGAAAAGGTTGAAAATCGGGAAAAGGTTGAAAATCGGGAAATGGCTGAAAATCTGGAAATGGCTGAAAACCTGGAAATGACTCAATTTACTCAAAAACGGGAAATAGCTGGGTTGAAATAGTTAAAATCAAAGAATAACTGAAACTTGTAAAAAAAATTTTCTCGATTTGCTCGCGAATTTTTATTAACTACTTTACAAAATATAATGAGTTTTGTTCGCTAATAAAATGTTTTCGCCCCAAGACACGACCGAATACAGGGAGGAAAAGAGTACCATTTTTCCATGCCCCAGAATCTTTTTTGGGTCCCGAGAGATTTTATGGTCCCAGAAATGATAAAAAAACAATTTTCAAAATTTTCGCCTGTGGTGCTACAACATTCGGATGCTTTATTAACTATCTTACATGCAAAGAGCCACCTGGCTAGAAAATTTCGACGTTCAGGTACGTCCTATCTTCGAAATCGGGAAATTTTGTTCCCAAAATCGGGGTATATGGTTATCAAAATCTAGAACTTTTGTTATCAGAATCGGAAATTTTGTTATTAAAATCGGAAATTTTGTTACCAAAATCGGGAAATTTTGTTTCCAAAATCGGGAAAAATCGAGAAATCGAATTTGGATACCGAATAAAAAACAAAATTTCCACACGCGCAGTACATAAGCTATAACTTTGAATAATTTTTACGCAGATTTCTGTTCTGAAAAAACATCGCAAATTTGACAATTCACATTTTTGCGACGTGGTCTTAATGTGCACGTAATTTCATACGCTTAACAGTTAAGGCAATATTTACTTAAATACATTCGAGTCTTTTTGTAACATCAACTCTGCCGCATCTATTCTGTTTTTATATTTTAGTTTCAAAAGTGCGTTTTCAGTATACATTTTCCAATTTTGGATTTTTTATTAAGCAGCACTTGACCAGCAAAAATAGTCTTTTTCGTGATAGAGTCGCTAAAAAGTACATGCGAAGAAGATAGAGAGAAAGATAATCAAGTATAGTCATTTTCATGTGTGACAAATCTTTGAAATCAGATAATAATTACGGTTATGGTGTTAAAAACCTGCGCAGAAGTACAAAGTTCATATCTATTTTGCCATGACTGTAATTAAAAATACGAAACGTCTTAATTTTGCCATAGCGTAGAACAATTTTTTGCTCAGAATAAATTTCCTAGAAATTTTCCTGCCCATTTGTGAGTTCACTTTTTTTCGTAACAGGTAAACCAATCTGAAAATTCACATCAGTTCAGTCTATCTTCGCCGTTGGTGCGGTGTCGGCTTATGTCAAAGTATAGAAAATTTCATGACAAAATTCCGAATATGTCGAACGTCGAAAAACACCGCCGTAACACGAGTGGATAGTCTTTTCAATTGTAGAAATGCTAATGGTTCGCACGTTTCAATGTTTTGCTCTAACATGTACAGTACACTTTACACGGACGCGGAAATTTGCTCTGTTCTTGCGTATCTTCTTGATTAAACAAAACTGTAGCCAACCGAATAAAAGCAATTAAGAGTTTGTACAATAAACTTCTCTGCAATCTGCCTCCAGAAAACGACTAAATCTTTCCATTATAAACGATTGTTTGCACAATCCATTGGATTCACATCCTGGTATTTGTAATGGTTTTTCGTTGTACAGAAAAAGAACATCATTGTCACCACTGTCGCAACTGTACAAAGGAATTTTTTTTAAATGATTTAATAATTTACTTAATGAAAACTCACTCATATCGAATGACTGCCAAATTAGCGCCCATGGGCATTACCATGCCAGCTCTCCAAGCTCTCTGTGTTTGCTGAGCGAAATTGAATTGAGTCAACCGTTCGTCCGTCTCAAAAGCACCTAAGTTCATTAGAATCATGGGCAAAATTGTTACATGTCCACTATACACCCTAGCCTTATGATCACTTTCATCGGTCGATTGAAGAAATCCAAGCAAATCTTGCATGTTTTCAAAAAGTCTGCGATATTCTGTTTTTCCAGGACCGACTCTGTAGTAGAATTCCAGATCTTCGTAGTATTCTATTACTTGGCGATTTGCTACGGAAAATGCTGAGCAAAGTGCAGATGTTGCGTTCATGTTCCAGATTTGTTCGTATTTGCAAGTCAACGCTAGTGTCGCTACTTCAAGATTGCGCAGTGCATGTGAACCATGAAAACCAAGTTTGGCGCTGACTTCACCTGTCATCTGTTGGTATTCAGGTCCTTCCCTAAACGCATCTCGTTCCGCAAGATTTGTAATAATCTCATTGTAAAGCGGACAAAACGAATAGCCTCTCAACAAGTAATCTGGTCCAATAATTTCCTCCAAATTAATCTGTTCATGTCCATTAACACCAAATACGCCATCAGCAAAGGCGTGAAGACTTACTTGTGTGCGTTGGAAATCCGATGACCTAAAGCGATAGTCGTTTGGTGTATAAGGCGTCAAAATTGATGGAAAAGCAGCTTGATATCGGCGTCCAATTCCTTCCATCTCATTCCAACCAGCTGATGTCAAATATTGTGATAACTCGAGTGTAATGTTTGGATCAAATTGCCAATTTCTTATTAGTTCAAAATCAGTCGAGCATAGCGATGTTCTTCCGCGGTTGTAATTGGACAGAATTTCTTCATGAATCGGATCCATGCCGTCCTAACATCCAAAATTTCGATGGATTACAAGTTGACACGTTTGCATTAATGGATTGCCCTCGATTGGTTTCGTAGGACGTGTGTATTCCAAACCATCCATTTTGGGGTCTTATGGGATCCTCGGAGTAGCAATAAAATGGATTATGCATCGACACACCTGCCCGACATATTGCAACAGCAATGGAAAACACAATAAAATAAGTTGCAGATATCATAATAACTCGAAATTTAAATGCATTAAGACTGAAGAATTGAGAAAAAATCAACGCTTTAAATGGAAAAGAAGTCTTATCTGAAAAAGAGATTATGTGGAAAAAACCATTTGCTGAGTATCTAATCAACTTTGAACAGATTTCTTTTACTTTTTTAATACGAACGCGATAATAACGAACGTAAAAATTTACACCACCGGCGCGTGTACTGCGATATGAGTGAAGATTTGAAAATAGACGGCGGCCAATGGCAACACTTCAATATTTCTAATTACGAAACGCTTCGTAGAATAACTGTAGTGGATGATAAGCGGTTGGGTAAAGTGGTCCAAAGAAGAGATCTCCGTCCCATGCTTCCATGGACAAAAATATTCGAAGTGACTATTCGCCCTTAAGGGCGATTAGTCTATGCATTTGCTATTCGCCCTTAAGGGCGAATAGTCTATCTATATGCTATTCGCCCTTAAGGGCGATTAGTCTACTTATAAGCTATTCGCCCTTAAGGACACATAAAACAATAAGAAAGCGCACAACTTCATTCATCGACCTTGAATTT
>CM055405.1:9455525-9468449 GCA_029228625.1 Pseudolycoriella hygida | reverse complement strand
TGGTAATTTCCATTCTTTCTCCACTCTTCCAACACCATTTCACCACTCATCCAGCACTATTCAGCCTTACTAAGCCCCACCCAGCACTTCCCGACAATTCCTAGAACCGAAAAAGTTAAAAAAAAAGAAAAAAAATGTTTTTTTTGATATCCCTTCCCATTCTCTCCAGAGAGGTGACCGCCGCCAAATGACTACTGATTATTGGTGGTGGGGTGGTCTCCAATCATTGCCACTACCTACCACCCCCCTCCCACACCTGACCAGAAATCTTAAGTTTTTCCGCGAATAGCATATAAGGAGACTAATCGCCCTTAAGGGCGAATAGCATCTGCCAAAAATATTCCACTCAATTTTCTCTACAACAACGCAAACAAAATTGTTTTGGGATAGGTCCGACCTAAGGTCTGACTTTTTGGTCCACCTGAACTCTAAAATTATTGAAGAGATGCGAACAACACACCACGCATTTTTATTTATTTATTTACAATGGAAAGAAGAACGTAAAGGAAACAAAGAAAGTTAAGACTAAAAGCGGGAGATCAGATGCCTTTACATTGCTATGCTCCGGAAAGTGCCGCAGCTGGTACCTCATTCTAATTGTTTATTTCCCCAATTTTTCGATACAAACGTAATTTGAAATTATTCACATGGAATCAAATTAGATTAAACGGAGAGCAGCAGAGACTATATATATATAAATGGGAAAGAAAAGAATTTCGATGTCGATGACGAATGCCGAAAAGCACTGGATGTCAAAAATGCGGCTCGAGTGAAGAAAAAAGCTATAACATGACAAGGAAGTTTTAATCGAAATTGTAAGCTTACGTAATCGAAAGGAGATGTGGAATTTTTACCGGCGTAGCCACATATTGCAGAACCAACGCTACAAGTGGAGCATGAAATTTAGAAGCTCAAAAATGTCGAAGCCCCAGGAACCGCTAGCATACCTGGAGAACTTTTGAATCACGGTGATATATGCATGGAGATGCGTGAGCTCATCATGTGGAATGCCAAGGAGTTGCCGGAAAAGTGTAAGACTGGCATCATCTGTCCCTTAAAGGTGACAAATTGGAGTGACTCAGAAACACGAACAATCGCTGCTCACATTTGAAAGGAGGGTACTGCGAACAGTTTTGTGGCAAGTATAAGGGGACAAACTCAAAAAAACAAAACTCAACTCAAAAAGCAAGACAAAACGCATTAGACTTCGTACCAGTCTAAAAAACTTTCCACGTGCTGCGCAGTAATGCAGGCTACATTTTTGATTATCAAAGCGAAAGGTAGGCTTTGTAACTGATAATTTATTTAGATAAACGTTTTTTCGGTCAGTTTTCAGTAAAATTTAGGGAAAAAAATTGATTGTGAGAAGAAATACGATGGGATCGAAACAATCGGTTATCGAAGGAACGCGTACAGATGATAAAGCACAATTTATACATCAAATTTTTGAGAAACGTTTAGACGAAAATAACATCGATGACCTTGCATTGTGCTATCACGACGAAGCGAATGGGATTAGAGAGGCAAGTTTTGGCGAATTGAACAAAAAAGCTAACCGCCTAGCAGGATGGATATTACGCTTTTTCCGCAACACAAATGCAGTTCGTAACAGAAACGGCGATTATATTGTGGCAGTTTGTATGAAAGCAAGTGATAATGTGATAGCGGTGCTGTTGGCAATTTGGAAAGCTGGAGCAGCGTATGTAGCTCTCGAACCAGATTTTCCAGTGAACCGTACCCAACTTATTATCGAGGAAACTATGCCCGCCCTTGTGATATACGATGATAATTTCGATCACAGTGAATTTCCGAGTACCCATCTTACTTCTTACAATGAAATCATTGCCGATTCGAGAGAATATTCCGAGGAAAATATCCATAGTCAGCACACTTTCAACCGAGGGGATGAGGACATTGCTGTTATTTTATATACGTCAGGCACTACTGGTCTTCCTAAAGTTAAGTCAGAAATCTTACTCTGCTCCAAATTCTTTCTATCTCTTAATCCAACAGGCGTGCGCATGTCACATCACGCTCTCTGGAATAAGTTTCGCTGGCTGCAAGTAGCTTTTCCATATCAGAAAACTGAACACGCGTCGGCTTTGAATTCTTCTCTCATCAATGTGGATTCTGTGACGGAGATTTGGAATCCGTTATTGAATGGAAAGTCTTTTCTAAAAGTAAATCACGCGTCTATTTTCGTTAAAACCATTTTCTAAAGCAGGTGTCGCCGTTTTAATGATGCCGCCTGATATCTACACAAATCTATCTAAATTTGTTGATTTGCTGGAATCTCATAGCATTGAACGATTAACTCTGTTACCATCCCAGTTGTCTAAAATACTCATCCATTTAAGTTCACAAAATGAAAATCGCTTAAAAAATGTTAAAACCTGGATTTGTAGCGGGGAAACCTTGACAAAGGAGCTGGCAGAAAAGTTTTTCAATTGTTTCTCCAATGGTTGCCGATTGTGTAATTTTTATGGAACTACTGAAGTGATGGGAGATGTTACTTACTATGTTTGTGAGAATGTAGAAGAGCTTGAAGGTCTGTCGAAAGTACCTATTGGCTATCCCATTGAGAACACGGACATCTTTTTACTTGACAATCACCTAAACCCCATCAAACCGGGAGAAGTTGGGGAAATTTTCGTAGCTGGCTTCAATTTGGCTAAAGGATATGTGGCAGACAAAGAAAAGTTTACCTTTATTGCTAATCCATTCTCGAAAAATCCTAGTGAGACAAAGAATTATTTTTTTTATTATTTACAAACATGTGCTTTTAAATTTACTTGTTATGCTGTTTTCAACATTATCGACATTTTCTCTTTTTTCAGTGTATTTTTTGTATGGAAAACTTTGAAAACAGCTGAAACTAGATTACAAGTAAATTTATAAGCACACGACCGTAGTTGCGAAATACAACGTTTTATGCAGCAGAGGCGTCTTAAGTTCTACTTTATGACACTCAGTTGCATAAAACTTTTGATGATCTTTAATGATCTTCTCTTTAAGAATTCGATCGATTGTACCGAACTGGTGACTTTGGCCGTCTTATTAAAGATGGCTGCATTCAATACGAAGGAAGAATGGATTCTCAAATCAAAGTTTCCGGAAATCGTGTAGACATTTTGGAGATAGAAAGAGTGGTACGTTCGTTTGAAGAAGTTGACGAAAGTGTTGTTTTGTGCTATAACGCTGGGCAAGAAAATCAGGCCATACTTGCATTCGTAGTGTTGAGGAAGTATTGTGTTGAACCGCTGAGTCATCAAAACGATGACATTGAACATATTTTGAGAAAAAAACTTAGAGAATTTGAGATACCACGTGTTCTACCCATTAAACATATTCCCTTGCTACCAAATGGAAAAATTGATCGCTACACTTTGATCGGTCTATATGAACATGGAATGAAAAAAAGTAAGTGTAAACACCTCTTCTACACACTTAAGAAATCACGTCTACCGCCGCATTCTCTCAGGCCTACATGAAGTACCAGTAGATTAGCTTTCGCTAGAGAGGAATGGGATCTGTTTGTAGCATCATGCTAAAATCTGGTACTTCAATGGATAAACGTAAGATGAAAAAAGATGCTAAGGAAATTTTTTTGTAAACTTTACGAATGATGTCTCGCTGTAAGAGTGGATGATAGTCGTCTGATAATGTCAAAGAGAGGAGTACATCCGAAAATTCCACACAAGTGAGACATCATTTGTGATCGACCACTCGTTACTACTTGATATATTTTGTCTGATAGATCTGATAAACCTGAATTACGATTCAACTGGAATCCTTGACAGTCAACTGGATACGGCCAAAAATGTTTTCCAAATAATTGACAGTGTCATTGGACCGATTAATTCAAAAATGTCGATCCGAAATAATTTTTACGAACTAGGTGGCAATTCGTTGAGTTCTATTCTTACACTGACACGACTGCGGGAAAATGGATACTTTATTAGCATCACAGATTTCATCGCAGCTAAAAATTTGGGCGAAATTCTAAACAAAATTTGTGAAAAGGAAATAGTGGAAAAAAGCCCAACAAAATACAAAACTGTACCGTTGACAATGCATCATAAGCATTACGTTGTTTCGTAAGTATATTTTCGGACGAATATCAAGGGTACTGATGTGCAGGATCTTTTCGTGAATTCGTCAGAGCGAATTGTGTATGTGTTAGTGAGCGTCGTGCATGCTATACACAAATGACGTTTTTGGCTAATTCCATCGGTACCGTCACCTGGGTAACGAATTTCATTCAATGTGATTTATATTAACATGAGACAAAACACATTCGTTCCCCAGGTGACATGGTAGCGATAATGTATGGGTTACCGATGGAATTAGCCTTCAGCTGATGGTTACGTAAACAATCGCTCATTCCATCGGTAAATTATGTACACGCTACAGAAATTGAGTGTATACAAATGTGTTTCCGTTCACTTACTATGAAAAAGTTACCACTTTGCATTGAAAACAATGGTGAACGCAAGCAAAGTTTACAAAGTAGATGTGTTGTAATTTAAGGAACGGTGCGTTTTGTCTCAATTTTTAAAGACCATGTAGTAAGAGTAAAAAAGATGCAAACAACGTTCCTTACATTGCACACCTGTGGATGTGCGCTATATGAAGACTTTGGGAGAAAAACAAGATAATGCAATTGAAAGTGAACCTGCTCCCTTGTATAATATATGAGACTACGTTCACTTTCAATTGCTTTACGTTGTTTTTCTCCCGAAGTCTTCATATGGGTAATTCCATCGGTACCGTCACCTGGGTAACGAATTTCATCTCTTTCACTCTTTCAATGTGATCTATATTAACATGAGACAAAACACATTCGTTCCCCAGGTGACATGGTAGCGACAATGTATGGGTTACCGATGGAATTAGCCATATATACTATTGTTATAGGACCATACAGTATCAAAATTTTCAAATTCAACTCAATTCAACGTGAAATAAATAGAAACTTAACAATAGAATAATTAGACACGTAGTAAAACCTTCGATTTATTTTGCGGTGTATTTCTCGTCATCATCGCTGCAAAGGAAAATGTTGCTCAACTTCTTCAATTGCAGGCTCATGGCTACAACTTTTTACGAAAAGTTTGATTTAGGGATATACTTGTTGGAAATTACCAATTATACGGACTATAAAGAGTTCATAGAAAAACTGTGGGAATATTTGCTGGAAAAAGATTTAAGCTTCGCGGTAACGGACCTCAATGGCAACATAATTGGAGTCTCTCTGAACAAAGACGGCCAGGAGTCACCACAGATCACGTTAAATAGTTCGCTGGACATTATTCTACAATTCTTAGATTCAATCGAACGTCCTGTGCTGTAATGAATCTTGGTATTCCACCACCGTTAGTAATTTTTCACAGAAACATTTTTAGGAACACAATTCTACCTAAAGAAAAAGGGAAAGTGTTTCAATCGTTTGCAAAGGCCATATCCGCTAAATTGACTCCTCAGGAAAGTATTGAAGTTATTGAGAAAATGGAAGAAGTAAATTTGGACATTGCTAAGCGGAAAGCTTTCACTGGAATTATGAGCACTAACACAAACCCGATGAAACAACAACTTGGGTCAATTTATGGATACAGTGAACTGGTCAATTATCAAATAAATGAATATGTTCATCACGACGGAAGTAGACCGTTTAGTGAAGCTCCCGATTCTCACAAGGTGATTGTTCATTGGAAAAATATTTCTGAGTTTTCGGTGTAAATAAAAATAAGAAAATATTTACTTTTTTGGACATTAGTAGGACCCCAACCGGATGCCCTCCTTCCCCTACGTTTTCTGAAAACTCACTACGCTCACTTAATCCAGGCGTGCTAGTTGACAGCCTCTTCACATCAATCTGTGGTAGCAAAATCTTGTTGTCCTCAAAATTAGCTATCACCTGAATCAAATCCAGTTGTACACACCGAAGAACTACTGCGATGCTTTACTTCGATATCAACTATATGTTCATCGTTTTTTCTATCGCTGATTACAGCCGATTGAAACTCAATCCAATTATCAAAAAAAAAAGAACTAAAAGTGTAATTTGGCAAAACCCATCAACCAATTGATAGAATTTGAGTCACATTTATATGCAAGAAGTAAATTGGTTCAGTTTTTTTCGTATTTACATCATCCAAAAAATTACGATCTGTGACCCATGAAAAATTTGATATCCAAACAATTTCAATGCCGATGTACATTTACAATTTTAGTTTATTGCGAAATTTCGTTGGATCGGTTCAAGCAGCTTTGGAATGATTGCGGCGACGAATTAAAAGCTACGGAGCTAAAACCACATTTTGATAATGTCGAAAAAAAAGTGTCGATTTCACATCTTCGTTTTCATTGGAGTTTTGTTGAATTTCATTCATCGATGTGAATGTAAGTTAATTAAGATTAATGTCAGCGTTTTATACATAGTATGACGCGTAACTCTTCCCCTGATGTAAAAATTTTCCTTGACTAGACTTTTAGGACGTTAAATTGAAAATTTTTCCTAGTGGTTAATTCAAACAAAACGCTTCCAAGTCTGCTTTTTTTGAGTTTTCTTATAAACAAAAATTTGTCAGCTTCTCCAGGCTTCGGAAATACTCAGCTTCAGAAAATTTTGGCTGTCATTTACTTCGGCGGGAGTCACCTTAATGGTAAGTCCTTCGATTCGATATTTCACGAACTCTCCGTTTATGATCGGCAAGCTGGACAAAAAGCTCGCCAAAAGTTTGATGATGTGGTGAATATAGAAACATGATATGGCGGATATGAATTGAAAACTTTTGGCGAGTTTCTTTCTGGATGTGAAATTAGTCAAATGTCAGGTTGTGAAGTTTAGGTGAATGGAACTCACCAAAAGTTGCCAAGTTGGCATATTCACCACATCATCTCAAGTGTAATGTCAGAACATCGAAAAATAAAAAAGAATTAAAAACATAACACTGGGTTTGTACTTACAAGAAAAACACTCCGTTCTGCCCCCGTTTACTGACTTACGCCTTTTCTCCATTGTTCAAACCGCAAACGAAGGCGGAATGGTTTTTTGTAAGTGCAAACCCATTGTAAAACCCCATGCCCCTCCCCCCATCGAGAAAAACATAATTCAACGTACTTAATGCTTTGAATGGCATACTTTCGCTGGTTCATGGCGTGACGTCAAATTAATGGGGGGTTCGAAAAAGGCCGATTTTTGAGTGACATACTTTATGAACGGCCCCTTAAGAACTACCACCTTCAAATGGATATCTTCTAGTTACGGCTCTGCCTCCTGTATCCTTCTGTCGAAGTTGGGTTTAAGTAGGTAGGGTGAATCTTAACCCTTGAGCAATAAAAGCTCCGTTTATGCATTCTCATGGTCGTAGATCAACGTTAGGTGTCTGACAAATGCATTCGAAATTTCACCTAAGTCGCAACAGCATGGAAAATATGTCTCTTACAAGTCTCAAAAGGGTTCCAATACCTAACGTGAAAACTTCCACTGTTTTTCTTAGCTTTTTAAAGATACGCTGAGAAAGACATACAGTTTTCGGATGCCAATAATAAAACATTTTACTCAAATTCAACAGAAACGATTACCTCCTGATTTTCTCATTAGAAAAATATGTAAAAAAAATAGCCAAAAAATTACACCAAAAATTACATTTCAATTCTATTTATACCAACAATCAGCGACGTTCGATATGAAATTAGAAAACGCTCCAGTAATTCGAGTAAGTGTATTTAGTATGTGATAATGCGTTTCAAAAATCACAAGCAAAAACGAAGGTCATTGGTATATTTGTATCATCAAACCGTCGATGCCAATGTGCAGAAAAATGGAATGAGTGCAGTTAACACCTTTTTCTATTCATTGAATTTTTTGTGTCCAGCACTTTGATGAAATATTTAATTGAACGAAATTATGTGATGAAAACGCATCTCAATACTTTAATTGTTTAGTCGTTCATGTTCAGTTGTTTAACGTGACTGTAACCGTGTGGATTGAATTAACGGTGTTATCTAGCGATCGGAATATTTGTTCAACAAAATAGCGTTTTAAATGACAAGTTGATAAATCAGCTGCACTTTCTACTGTACACCGAAATTGAAATGCATTTGGCGGATTTTTGCTGGAAGTTATATTTATGGCCAATGTTAGCTGATATTGCGAAATTCAAAGGAATTTGTTATAACTATAATACAACCCCATTTCCGTACATCACGCTTGCTCCTGGAGCAACATTCCCAACAACAACAACAGCAACAGCATTACCTACATTTCCGACGTTGCCACCAACTTTTGCCACATTGCCACCAACTTTTGCCACATTGCCAACTGGTCCAACCGCTACAACATTGCCGACTTTTCCGACTTTACCACCAACACTTCCAACTATTCCGACCCAACAAACAGGTTTACCCACTTTTCCAACTCTACCTCCAACAGTGCCAACGAACGTACCAACTTTTCCAACTCTACCTCCAACTGTGCCAACAAACGTACCAACCGCTTCCCAACAGCCAACTTTTCCAACCTTACCTCCAACTGTGCCAACAAACGTTCCAACCGCTTCCCTACAACCTACTTTTCCAACTCTACCTCCAACAGTGCCAACAAACGTACCAACGTTTCCAACTCTACCTCCAACTGTGCCAACAAACGTACCAACCGCTTCCCAACAGCCCACTTTTCCAACTCTACCTCCAACAGTGCCAACAAACGTACCAACCGCTTCCCCACAGCCCACTTTCCCAACTCTACCTCCAACAGTGCCAACAAACGTACCAACTTTTCCAACTCTGCCTCCAACAGTGCCAACAAACGTACCAACCGCTTCCCAACAGCCCACTTTTCCAACTCTACCTCCAACAGTGCCAACAAACGTACCAACTTTTCCAACTCTACCTCCAACAGTGCCGACAAACGTACCGACTTTTCCGACTCTACCTCCAACTGTGCCAACCGCTACCCAGCAACCAACCTTTCCAACTTTACCTCCAACAGTGCCAACCGCTTCCCAACAGCCAACATTTCCAACCTTACCTCCAACTGTACCAACAAACGTGCCAACTATTCCCACTTTCCCAACACTACAGCCAACTGTAACGGTTACAAACACACTTCCAACGTTTCCGACATTAAGTCCAACAGTTACTGGTACTGGAACATTTCCTACTTTTCCTTCCATTCCCACTGTTACGGTTACTGTACCAACATTTCCAACTTTAAATCCAGGAACACCATTGAACTGTCCAGACGGTGTTGTACTTTGTCCAGTTCCAGCAACAACGCCACTACCATTTCCACCACTACCAGGTCAAATTGATCCTCGACCGGCTAATAACACTCTTAGCAGACAAGGGGTTTTGCCGAATGGTTGCCCGTGCATAGATCCTAGAAATTCAGCAATCGGAATATTATTACAAGCATACCAAATAGGTACTTCATCCGCTCGGAAATAATAGAGATTGAGCAATAACTGACGACTCTTATTAATAAAACCAATTGGCCTGATATTGAAAACAGACATTTAAATGGATAAAATATTTACGACGCTAATATCAAAATTTATGACAATTTTAGGTAGAATTTTAATTTTTTTGCAATAATTTATTCAAATAGTCAGATATCTTAGGGATAAATTTCGCTAATTTAGCGAATTATAAAAGAAATGAAAATTTAATTGTCACTTGAACAATTCCGAATTGAAAATTTTGTTTTCCGTATAATTCGCTATTGCGACATATCGCCTTTGCATATTTAGCTATTTATAACTGCTATCAATGGGTCTCCTTAATTCGGAAAAATCTTTTTCCAGCTCAAAATTGCTATTCTCCGGATAATTTACCTGGAATTTGTATTAATATTCAAAACTGTGCGTTTTTGTATCGACTTGTTCAAAATGGCGATGCGGGACCTCTAGGTTCATTGGGCGCTTATATAAAAAAGTCGTTATGTGGATACGATGGATACGATTTGCTGGTGAGCACATAAACGTGAAAACTTGAATTTCGTCGTATGAAGTTTTATATTTACTCTAGGTTTGCTGTCCCACTCAATTATCACCAGCAGTAACTCAAAGTATTCCTCAGTACAGTACGCAATTTACATTTAGCTCTCTTACGAGTGGTACAACTGCAACAGCATCAACTGTGACGCCTTCTCAAACACCTATTCCAACACCTACTCCAACACCATCAAATTCGATGGCATGTGGCGTGTCGAACTTTACACAAACTCGTGTTGTGGGTGGTGGACCAGCAAAAGTTGGTAAGAGATTCAACAAATTGTTTTCATTGATGCATTTAAATAAGTCAATTAAAGGTCAGTATCCATGGATTGCTGCATTAGGATACACAGGCTCTTCGGGGAACTTACAATTTAACTGCGCTGGGTCGTTAATTACGCAAAAGCATGTCTTAAGCACTGCCCACTGCATAAACAACAACTTGTATGAATCTTTCCCCTTCTTTTATTAAATCTTTGTAGTGACACTTCTGACTTTCAGATATCTTGCAAGATTAGGTGAATATGATTTGACTTCGACCAATGATGGCGCTTCTCCAATTGACATTGTAATCGATCAAAGATTTGTGCACGAACAATACGATTCGAAAATAATTTACAATGACATTTCTTTACTAAAACTAAGAGATTATGCTCCCGTAACGGGTAATTTGCTATGAAAAGCTTCTCTATAACGATAGTAACGGAATATTTTTTCCAGATCAAATTCGTCCAATTTGCTTACCGTTAAATGAACCACTGCGATCGAGAGATTTAACGGGCTATCAGCCTTTTATAGCTGGATGGGGAGCCGTCTCTTATCAAGGGCCGGTATCACCGATTCTTCAAGAAGCTCAAATACCTATAGTCTCCACTGCAGATTGTGAGCGCAATTATCGCGTTTATTTCCCGAACCAAATTTTTGATAATCGAGTTTTATGCGCGGGATATGGAGGAAGAGACTCATGTAAATTTTTTTTATTATTATAAGAAGAAGCGGAAATAAATTTTTTGTGTTTACTGCAGGTCAAGGGGATTCTGGAGGGTAAGTCATTTTTTGTAACCTTTAGCCCCACACAGAGCAAGCTTACTAAAAAAATTATGCTTGAGGAGTTTCACTTTCGAAAGACAAATTTTAAATGTTTTCTTTTCAACCTTTTCCTTGAATTCTAAGAAATTTTTGAGCTTAAAAAGTCATTTTAATTGTGTGGAATGTGGGACTATAATCGACAAAGGATTGGAAACATTTAAAGTTTCGTCAAAAGAATTCATACATCGAAATTTAATTTATAAGAAAAGTATTATTGCTAAGATTACCAAGAATAATATTGTTTCCTTTAATTTACAGGCCTTTGATGGTAAGTAAATGTTCTATATCTCAAGCATACAACCAAGAACTGTATACAGTGGAGAGAATTTCTTTTAATGTGAAGAGAGTTTTTCCGTCAGAGTATTTACCGCACGGCAACCTTTAGCCCGGAGTTTGGGATACTCCTCTGTTAGCTCTAAAGATTACTATCAAGTCCACCAGATCGGGTCCTGACCTGATTTTTTTGACCTGGTTCTGACCTGGATTTCCAGGTCGGAAGAAAACCAAATCGGGTCCTGACCTGGTGGACCTGGTTTTATATAACGAATAGTAGAAAATATTTTTTCCATAATTTTTTGAAGTCTAAAGTACCGAAAAGTAAGG
The DNA here is from genome assembly GCA_029228625.1 of Pseudolycoriella hygida. NCBI lineage: Eukaryota > Metazoa > Arthropoda > Insecta > Diptera > Sciaridae > Pseudolycoriella > Pseudolycoriella hygida. The sequence goes on along the minus strand of CM055405.1, from coordinate 9,456,759 downwards.
TTGATCACGGAAAACATACGGGGTCTGTGTGTAGAAAAGCTATTGAAATAATCCGAAAAGTTCTTCAGTAAGGAACAACCAATTTTCTAAGCTGAAGCAAATTTTGTACTCTTATGCTTTGAAAAGATATGCAAGATACGCAATAAAAAAAAATAAAAATTGAATATTTTGCATAAAGTACGAAAAAAAACCTTAAGATTTGATTTTTTTTTATATTTCAGTATTTGCTCAATTAGATTGATGTTGACCAAATTGTTGTTAACATAAATGTTAGCGCCCTTATCTTACATAATAGGTAACACAAAATAATAGAATATCTTAAAATCAATGGAGAATTTCAAAAATATTTGGGACTACCACAATTTCCAGCAACGTTTTCGCGTCTGTATTGAGCTTTTGGAAGTTGGATGAAAAAGGATGCCCGTTCCTGAGCTCAATTTTTTTCAGCTCATCGTCGACTGTGAGGTCGAGAGAGATATTTCGGCAGTTGTTCACCTCATTACACCTTGCAGGTGTGCGTTGCAATCAAATACTCTACAAGCTAGTATGTAATTACGGAGTTGGTGTAGACAGGGCCTTTTATAACATACAAACTCGGATGAAATATATACCCCAAGCCCATGTCAGTCCACCACACTTTTTATAAATCCACCCCAGTGCATCCCAGTGAAACTCATTTTCAACTAAAAAAAATCGCTTGTGGCGATTTATAATGATTCTTAATATTCAGCTGGACAAAAATGACAGATTTTCTCACTGAAAAGTGGTTCTAAAGTGGACAACATGCATTTTTTCTTTTGTATAATTAAAGAATTGTAGTCTACTGTCGACAGACAGGGTTGTGCCCAAAATTTTGCAATTTTAAATAAAAAATTTCGCCTTCGGCGCTTTATATTATATTTTTTCTTAGTGTGTTTTCTTCTTTTTAAACTGAATTTTCCAACAAAGATGGATGGATTTTTTATTCAAAATCCTCGCGAGTAGAAAATTTTCTCGCTCGCGCTTCTCACACGATCTTTGTCCATTACAAGCAAAATAAAAGTATGCATAAAAGACAACACTACTTATTGAAAAAGTTGGAACATTCAATTGAAAATTTGGGACCACTCAATACAAAATTTGGGCCACCTCGATGAAAAATCCCCCAGTCCAAAATCCTTATAAAAAGCTCTGAGTGTAGAGACAAACTATTTTTAGAATCTGAGTAATAATTTTATCTGACAGTATTTGTTTG
>CM055405.1:9439230-9455025 GCA_029228625.1 Pseudolycoriella hygida | reverse complement strand
CCAAACCACGAAATTTTTCTTTTTTGTTTGAATGAAAACATTTTTAATTCTGAATTTATGTGTCTTAGTTAGTTACGTTCATGGATAGACTAGTTGTTAGTGCGCCTACCATTTTGTTCGTCAGAAGATCAATTGTTTCATTGTGATTTGTTTCATTAAAACAAAATTTTCATTTATCTCAATACTTTACGAATAGAAACAAAGAATGCCAACATGAAAATGCAAAGGTCGAAACGCATTACATTTTTTTTGTAACGAGGTGAAAGATCGCTAGAATGAGAAGCTATTGATCGGCCTTGATTCTCCCTGCGAAACTTGAAGACCATTCAGGGGGAATCAAGTGGACATCGTCTCACTGCAAGAGTTCTCACGTTCAAGACCGCTGACATTGTGCACAGGCACCAACTCGTATGTGGAAGGCCAAGGAAACTCTTTCGGTAGAAATTGGGGCCTGCCGTAAAAGGCTATTCTGTGGCTGTATGAGGCAGTAATTAGACATAGATTGAATCAAACCGGCGATTTAACGCTATATTTCCAAGTAGGGAAGACTGACTAGGTAGCTTTCCACCTAATCTACCAGGGAATAGCATAGTCGTATAGACGGATGGCTGCAAAACCTCCAATGGAGCAGGGGCTGGAGGGTATGCTTCCAACACAGAAGAAGGTGAGAGCTTTCATCTGGGTAACCTCGTCAGTGTCTTTCAAGCAGAAGTCTTCGCGGCGCTCACGGGAGCGCGTGGAGAACTTCAAAGGGGAACACATGGGAAAAATACTGACATTAGCTCAGACAATGCGGAGATGATTAGGACGCTTTTATCGCCTGTCGCGACTTCCAAGCTGGTGAGAGATTGCAACTTGGCCCTGAACTTGATGAGTCTGAGCATCAGATAATTCTCGTCTAGGTACCTGGGCAATCGGGCGTGGAAGGAAATGAGAAGGCAGATGAGCTAGTTAAGGCGGGCTCTGCTGCCCCAACAGTCTGTGCGAAAGCATTGAAGGATTAGGTGGCGTAAGGCATGGAGAACGCTGGGAAGCGTACGATGGAGGTGCTCATACGAAGCGCTTTCTACCGAAACCAGACTCTAAAAGGGATAAAAGTTTGCTAGCAATGTACCGGGAAAGCATAAGAATGATAGTGTGTGCGATTACCGGACATAGTGGGTATATTTAAATTGAATCAGAACTTTATTGCATTCGTTGTTCCGAAATAATTTTTATGCACAGTCAACGAAAAACCTGAAATTAATTGCGATCTGAATTTAAATTTTGTTTGCTTAAATTTAATAATAATAATAATCTGCCCTACAACCCATGAAGGGTTAGAGGCTAGATCATTATTTACTAGTTTCGCTCTTTGTGGTTCTACTTTATTGAGATCCTTTCATTACCGGAAAGTTTTTACTGTGCCAGTGGTAAGCTGTGCGACAAACCCAGTGCCATCTATGAAATGTAACTAGGAGCGAAACTAGTAGGAATAGAATACCGGTTCTCCCAACAATGCATTTTCCGGTAAGCCGTACGATGGCACTACACTCAACTTCACTCCACTTGAACGATTCAATCAGTTTTGTTTTGTTTACAAATCTAACAATCGGTACAAATCCGTCTGCGGTTGAGTTTCGAACCAACGCACTGGCAACTCAATCTCGTAGTAGCAAGCAGACGTGTTAACCACTACGCTATCGAGTTGTTTGCTTAAATTTACTGTTCGGTAAATATAAACAGCTGTAACAAAGAGAAACAGCAATTGTTAAATAGGGATCTGAACTGAAAAAATCATCTTGGCGTTTCTTCTCTTTTTTGTCGATTTTTTTGGCGTTTCTTCAAATTTTGACGATTTTTTCTGATGATTTAACAAATAATTACAAAATGGTAAATCACCAGAAAAAATCGCCAAGGTATGAAGAAACGCCAAAAAAATCGACAAAAAAGAGAAGAAACGCCAAGTTAATTTTTTTTCAGCTCTTGGCGTTATTTCACACTTTGGCGATTTTTTTGTCGATTCTTCACACTTTGGCGATTTTTTTTGGCGTTTCTTCACATTTTAGCGATTTTTTCTGGTGATTCAAGAAATAACTACAAAATAATAAATCGCCAAAAAAAATCGCCAACGTGTGAAGAAGCGCCAAAAAAATCGCCAAAGTGGGCAGAAACGCCAAAAAAAAATCGACAAAAAAGAGAAGAAACGCCAAATTAATTTTTTTTCAGCTCTTGGCGTTTCTTCACACTTTGGCGATTTTTTTTGGCGCTTCTTCACACTTTGGCGATTTTTTTGGCGCTTCTTCACACTTTGGCGATTTTTCTTGGCGATTTACTATTTTGTAGTTATTTCTTGAATCACCAGAAAAAATCGCCAAAATGTGAAGAAACGCCAAAAAAAATCGCCAAAGTGTGAAGAATCGCCAAAATGCATATTGGCGATTTGACTTTGGCGTTACTTCACGGGAATCGGAGTCATTCGAATTTCGACCAGGAATTTGGTTACTTTTTCGTTTCATGGCCGTTAGATACCGAATCTCCAAAGAATTGTCTGTCTGTCAACACGATAACTCGAGTAAAACCTATCTGATTTTCAAAATCTTTTTTTTCCTGAAAGGTAATCAAAAAAGCTTTTATGGTATTGAATCTGGGCACTGTCTCGAGTAAATCTTTTCCGATTTTCAAAAACTTTTCTTTGTTTGAAAGGTCTGGGCACCGCCGACCATTTATGGAAGAAACTTTGTAGTTCTTGAGCCCTTGGACTTAGCTAGGGCACTAAAAACGAGTAATAACTCGAGTAAATATTTTCCTTTTTGTAATTTTTTTTTTTTTTATCGAAGGTCCGATTAGGGTCCTACTTGTTTTTTATACATACAAATCGAGTAAATTCTTTTCTGCAATTCAATGTCGAAATACGACAATTTTCAATACTGCTTTGAGTGCGGAAAAGGTCAACTCAGATTTGAGTGAGTATGGAAAAGTTTTTCAGCGCTCAAATTTGAGTGCGGAAAAGTTTTTCAGCACTCAAATTTGAGTGCGGAAAAATTTTTCAGCATTCAAATTTGAGTGTGGAAAAATTTTTCAGCACTCAATTTTAATTGACATTAAAATGCAATGAAAAGGAAATTGTGATCGAAATAGAAATTTGATTGTTTGGTTTTGTCTATTTCGGCATTGAATTGCAGAAAACGTTGTTATGTTCCTACCTCGTTTTGTAACTAGATTTTTTCAGCACACGCCCTAAATAGTGTCCACACTCGCCTCTGGCTATTTAGGACTAATGCTGAAAAAACCTTAGTTACAAAACTAGGTAGGAAAATTACTATTTCTATTCGATAGATAATCAAAGCCTTAAGAGCATCTAAAAAAAATTTGGGGGCGGGTCGAGCCTAAGATGTCCGTTAATGTTAGGGTGGATCGATCTCTAGTCAATTTATTTTAAAAAAAATTCAAATATTTCCAAAACAATAAGAGATAGAAGATCGGTGTCAAAGGCAAAGTTGTTGATTTTGGTGTGGTGCATGTTGTGGTGATGGCCGCTAATTTAGGGTGGATCGATCTGGACAATATATTTTCGAAAAATTCAAACATTTTGAGAACTATTAACTATAAGTGATAGAAGATCGGATGTCAATGGTAAACTTTTTTGTCTACGGAAGTATTGGTCAGAGGCCTCTTCTAAGTGCTCTATGTCGGTTCTAAGATTGGCCGTAGTACAAATAACATTTTTTGAAAATATGTCTGAAAAATGGGGGTGTCTTGAGAGTTTTACACCGTTTTTTCGGAGAAGTTTTTCAATATTGCCCTTTCGGCAATTTTTAATCCTATAATGTGGACCTCATTTCATACACTTTTCATGCCTCGGAGCCAAATTTGTAGGAAATTTTATGAATTTCTCTCGATTTTGGACCTCTGCATGAAAAATTTTTTGTGTATCTGTTTTGGGCGACTCATTTTAGGCACTTTCGCATGTAGACCTCGCTTTGATCGGTCTACAACACGCGAAGTTGCCTAAAATCAGTCGTCAAAAACAGACACACAAGTAACTATCATAGTTATGCAATATTTACTTAGATATGATGGAGTCTTTTTGCAACGTCTATTCTGATGCGTACGGGTCGCTTGAATATGTTTTTTTTCTCTGTAGTCATCAACATGTAGAAATGAAATGCAGAACCCGCTATGATTATGCACTTCCAGCTATTTTTATATCCTTGCTACCGGTTTCTAAAAGCTCTTTATGCCATTAAAGAAGAAATACCTAATGAACTAATATGCTCTAGATCGAATTCTAATTTCAAGAAACTATGTGTTTTTTAAATTCAAACAATTCGTACCAGGGGACATAGCGGATAATTAAAAATAGTTTAATTGGATGAAATTCATTGAAAACTCTTATGAAGCGACTTAACGACCATTAACAATTCGCTGAGCATGAAATTGTTCATAATTTTTCAATAATTCCAGAAAAGTCAAACAAATTAAACGCTCCGATTGCTCGACTAAGTGAAAAGTTATCGAGTACGCAATACCAAAATTGAATAAAAATTATGTGTTGAACAATAACTCCATCGTAAAAACTAAGGTTAGTCGTATTTTGGTCACAATGGCATTTATAATTCAAGATATAATGACAATGAGTGGAGTGCACTTAACACTATTGTTGAATAACGCGTTTTGTTCACAATTTTGATGAAATATTTAATGATTTAATTTCCTGAAAATGGATTCTAAATAATTCTATCCATCGAATGGTTAGTATTCAATCGAAAGTGAATCTGTGCAAACTGATTTGAAGGTTTTCCTGCTGCTTTCGTTTTCTTTTCGTTGATAAAGCATAGATTGTTGTTACAGAAACAGTAGGAATGAATTTGGCTGATTTTTGTTGGGGATTGTATTTATGGCCATTTCCATATATAACATTACCGCCATTTGCTACATTTCCACCGACAGCCACAACTTTGCCAACTTTTCCAACTTTGCCGCCACTGTTTACGCCACTTTCGACTGGAACAGCCTTACCAACATTCCCGACGCTTCCTCCAACGGGATAAATGAAAATTAATCAAAATATAAACTTTGCTATTTCGGGTTTATTGGCTCGTAACGTTTACTAACAATGTGTGTTTCCTATCGGGAATTTTAAATTTTTGGTGTCTGTTAACGAAAATCTTATATTCAGTTAGACAGCTATATTGCATCAGATAATGTACAAAATTATATTTCATAGTCACGTTTTTGTGGCAATTGAAGTTGTATATATGCACTTTCAGTTTTTCCTTGCTAGTTCATATTTATCATATCCTCTCCAGTAGCAGCTGCCGCCGATTGAAATAAACTGTATTCGCTGCACTCACAACAAAATGCGTTTCCGGGGTCGTTGCCAGTAAAATAAAGTACATGTACTGGCTTGGGAATTGTCATTTTGACTCGTTGTGGAAGACCACAAAAATAAATGTAAAAATAAAAATCTCTAATCCAGTGTGTCACGCATACGTTAAAAATTCACAACTTTAACCACGACGGCTAGCAGCTGAAAGGTAGCCAAACAGTTGAAGGGATAAGTCGAATTAATATTAAACATATGCAAGGGACCCCCGTATGTATCAGAATAGATGTTGTAAAAAGACTCGAACGTATCTAAGTAAATATTGCCTTAACTATAGAGTATATTAAATTACGTCGACATTAAATTGTATTGGAAATTTCCGAGAGGGCAATATTGATAAACCTGCCCGGAGTGCGAAAAGTATTTCCAAATCCCAAAATTAAAAATTTTTCCAAAAAAAATTCTTTTGCATTTTGACATGGAGTACTTAGGAGAGATCTCCTCTGACCCATACAAGTTCGTCACTTTTTTCTCTACAACACTGCAAAAAAAGCCTCATCACTAAAGGAATATAACAACAAAATATCGTCTAGGGTTACGTAGCTTGAGTTTGGTCCTCACTAAGGACCCTAAAACACGAAAAACTCAACAGACTTTCACTAAGTTAACACAACAAATTTTGAAACTGGTCGAGGTATCGTGTTCACAGAAGGACGAACGACTGTCGGACGGACAAACAATTTTTTTCTGCATATTTGGTATCTAAGGTCAATGATCGATGCTTTCCTCTACTCCCCTTCAAATCGACTGGTAAACGCATAGTATTTAAGCTTCGTTCGGGTCCAAAATTAATCTTACTATTGGCTGCTACTGTGATAAATCTAATTGAAGAACTCTACCGTAAGCTGTGGTGAATCGGTAATTTTGGAATGGAATCCGAATCCGGAATAATGAAAAAGCGCTATATTCGCCTATCTGTACCAATTCACACCAATGGACAATAATAATTATAAAGTGCTGATAAAGCATTCGAATTGTATTTTTTTTATTTTCTATTTAGAATATGAAAATAAAATATTTTCAAAAATCGAGTCTAATTTATTTATTTATTTATTTCGTCAAATAATCCTGACTACATACATTTTAAAGCGAAAAAAGACTGCTCACAATGGCGCAGCCAGTAAAAAATCGATCTTTTCAAAAACAAATGTTGTACAATAAATAAAATTTAACAATTAAACAAAACATTTTTTTAAGATGTGTTTAAACATTTAAAAACTTGTTGAATGAACTGTACATATATGACGACATCGCTGTTCCAATTAAAACCCATCTACGCCTCTTGGGTGGGAGCGGTCTTTCATGGTTCCACCTGAAAGTGAAGGTTAGTTTTCTGTGACGTGTTACGGTCACATCGACTGCGTGAGCAGAGACTAATCAGGCTTTTATTAGGTTACAAACCAACTTGCATTGGTCGAGTGAGAACCAATTTTCATTGGAACAGTTAAACCATTTGGCAGTGAGCTTTCGCTTTCAAGTTTGTCAGTTTATGAAATTCTGGTCTTACCATTAAGTTTGTACGCAATTTTCAACTTCCTGATAGTCATCTTAAACGATACACGTGGTATGTTTGGAAACCACAGTAGTGAAAAGCGGTTAAATGCCATGCACATGTTGTTAATTGGCTCATAAAGACCATATTTTGTCCTGTGTTCGTCGACAACGAGAAAGTCATCGGCACGAGTGGGTCTAGAATTACGAATGACCTAGCTTTTAATTTTAGGTGCGTCGATATTGCCATTCATCAGATCGGATACAAAAAGTGCGCAGGCATTAATTCTGCGTCGGGCGAGTGTTTCAATGTTGATCGAATCGCATCTTTCAATATATGGCGGGAGCTTGTAGTTTTCGTCCCTTTTCACCGTCCGCCTCAGTGCGTACATCAAAAAATTTTTCTGAATAGATTCAATTCTGTCAACAAATGTGTCCTAATAAGGATGCCAAACAACTGAAACATATTCTAAGTAAGAACGGACATAGGCAAAGTATATACTTTTTAAAGTTTTAATATTTTTAAATTGCTTACAAGTTCTCATAACAAAGCCAAGCATTGAGTATGCTTTTGCAATTATATATTCAATGTGTTTACTGAACGTCAGCTTTTGGTCCAAGAGGACTCCCAAATCTTTAATTACCTTAACACGAGTCAACACAACATCATCGATATTGTAACCGAACTCAATTTTGGATCTCTTTCTGGTGAAGGAGATTACCTTACACTTATCGACGTTCAAATAAAGTTTTGCACCACTGTAGAAACCTGTTCAAGTCACGTTGGAGAGCACTTGCGTCAAGAACATTTTTGATTCTAGCGAAAATTTTCAAGTCGTCAGCATACATTAAGTAAACTGAAGAAGAGAAGACTTTAGTAGCATCGTCCATGAATAGTAAGAACAAGAGGGGGCCCAGATGGCTACCTTGAGGAACACCAGAGGTTACATTGAACATTCGAGAGGAGCAATTCCCTAATTTGACGAATTGTGAACGTCCATTAAGATAAGAGGCAATCCATGCTAACAGGTTTGAATGAACACCCATTTGGTTCAATTTGCGCAAAAGAATCGAATGCTTTACTCTATCAAATGCTTTTCGGAAATATATATGTATATAACATCTAACTGATGCCAAGATTCCATAACTTTGGTAGCATAGCTAACAAACTCAGCTAAATTTCTCGCTGTAGATCTGCGCTTCATAAAGCCATGTTGTGACTTTGAAATTATTCGATTGAACTTTGTGGATAAAATAGAGGTGACGATGGCTTCAAATAGTTTTCCTATTGTTGGTAGAATGGCTACGCCTCTGTAGTTTTCGACATTACTTCTAGAACCACTTTTAAAAATTGGGGTAATATGAGAAGTCTTCCATCTTGTTGGAAATTTTCCAGTTTCGAGGGATGAGTTGAAAATGCGAAGTAGCGGAGATGACAGACTCTCAGCACAGGCTTTTAATAAAATCGGAGAGATTTTATCAGGACCTTCACCCTTACTCGTGTCTATACTACTCAAATGGCTCAAAACGTCTTGGATCTCAAAAGAAATTGATCTAATGTCAATGCGCTTTTCTATGGGGTTCATTTTTGCCGATAAGTTAGAATTAGTATCATTGTCAGCTACATAAACGCTTTCGAAGAATTCAGCAAATAGATCACACGTTTCGTTAGGATTACCAGCTTTCTTATTACCTCTAGACATAATTGAAGGGTAGCCTGTAGTCTTTTTTCGCGACTTCACGTAATATCAAAATTTTGAAGGATCAGAAGTTAACATTTCTTCGGTGTTGGTCAAATATTTGTGAAAGGCTTGGTCACGCAAGGAGTGAAATTCTTTACTAATGGACAAAAAATTCATTTTTAGTTTCAGTTTTTCGTCTGGGTTTGTTTCATTTTTAAATCGCTTGTGAGCTTTGCTTGTTCTATTTTTTAGATTGCGTAAACGCTGATTATAACAGGGTGGATCGTTAATAACCATTTTCTTTTTGAGCGGAACAAATTTCCCTAATCCATCTAACAAAACATCGTAAAATACGTTGACTATGTCATCAACGTCAGAAACGTTTGACATCAGTTGATTCCAGTCAATAGAATGAAAATGGTTATTTAGGCCAGTATAGTCGCCTTTTTTGAAGTTAAATTCACTTTGTGATTCCTCACTTTCAATATTTACGATGCTTTCAGCGAAGTCTGCTGAAATAACTATTTCGATAGGATAGTGATACAAATCAATTCGATTCATAGGAACATCAGATTTAATGACTTTGACGTTATTCGGATTGCTGTAAAAGACGAGGTCCAAAATCTTTCCATAATAGTTGCGAACGCTGTTAACTTGATGAAGGTTACCACTCATCATAAGATAGATGATATCAGCTTTCGTTCCTTCACCAACTTTAGTAGGGAGCATCACATTGCTTTCACATGATTCGTCTTTACCACTGATCAAGTCATCAATGCAGTCAATATTGTCATTAAAACGGTCAGGAATCCAATCAACAAGGGTTAAATTAAAATCTCCTAAAACACACATTTCATCATTAACATCCAGGTCTATAAATTTCAGTGTCTTTTCTAATGCATCGTGATACTCGGTGTATACTTTTACAGAAGAGCCTGAAGGGATGTAAAGGCAACAGACAAAAAGCGAATGATTTTGAAGCTGCACCTTAACTAAAACCATTTCGACGATGTCGGTGCCGGACACCAGAACGCATTCGCTAGGTAAAGATGATCGGACAGCGATCAGAACACCTCCATATCTCTGATGTACGCTATTTAATTCAGACCGATCAGTTCTGTAAACTGAAAACTGTTTAGGATTGAATAGTTCACTGTCAAAGAATGACGAATTGAGCGATGTTTCAGACAGACAGTGCTATAACATCGTAGTCACACGTCAAGGAGTTATTAGAAAAATCATCAGTTTTAGTTCTTAATCCGCGAACATTTTGATAATATAAACTGACATTACTCTTTAAATCAAAATAAGTCTTAGCTGAAATTATTGACGGCGAATAGGTCATAATGTTAGCGTTACATCCGATTGGTTTATCATTATGATGGAAGAAATCAGAAATTCGCGACTGAATCCGACCCTGACACGTAGTGTTGCATGCTAAGTCGTTGGTATGACGTCCATACTCGTTGAGGTAGTTTCCTTTACCACTGGAGTTTGTTTCAGAACTGAAGTTGCAGGAGAATTGCAACTTTCCTGTGTTGATGCTATCGCTGGAATTGTCGCAATTGGTAAAAAAGTAGCTAAGGTCCCCTTCTTCTTGTTCTGAAATTCTCCAATTTGGACATGAGAGGGCCGGAAGGCAGGATCCATAAGTTCAGAAGAGTTCAACTGTGCAATTTAGCCGGAAAGAAATAAACGTAAGTTCATCCAGCTTTTGATCTTTTTTCACTAGAAGTCTGAGGCTAAAATCGTTGCTATCCAGTTCGGGCATTTTCGTCTTTATGTACGAGGAAATCGCTTCCGCAGTTACATCTGGCTTAAGGCGAGAAACGTAAATGAATTTTGAAAGTTTGCTCTCTTATGAGATATATGAGATATATGTATGTCAACGCAGGACGAGCAATGGGCAGAGACAGAGCAATCAACATGTGAAGTACTTAGAACGAAGTTTTACAAAAGCAGGCTAAGCCACAAATGTCCAAATTATCTTGCATCTCATTTTTCGTAATTCTTGAATCTAATGAAAAAAAGGAATGCAAGATAATTTTGACATTTGTGGCTTAGCCTGCTTTTGTAACACTTCGTTCTTATAGACTCTTAGAACCACACTTTGTGAATTACGCTCGCCTCATGCTTTGTTAGATCTGCTAGCAAATGAACTGAGACTCATCACTAATTTGTCATTTCCAACACACAAATCGATGCATACAAGTTTTATTTTTCTTTAAGAGGGCGTCTGGCGAAAGGTAAAACCTTGCAAACCAAGGCAGCTTGGCGCTGAAATTTTTATTACGTCTAAGTGGAAGAACAAATAAGGTTATTAGATAGAATAAGAATAAGTGGGTGGAAAGCATGGCCTCCAGCATCTAAGCCTCAGATGGGCCTGTTGTGCTTTAAGTTATTAGATAGTAATACCATCGAAGTCGGAAGGCTGTGTATCGAGGACCTGAAGCTAGGAATAAAGAATACAGCCTGGTGGTGAACAGATACCAAAAAGGTGGCAAGAGTGAGTTCCATACGTCATATAAGTTGTTATTCTGCATTCAAAGTGTCATAACTCAATGACGCAGCCTGGTGCCGAGTTGAAATTTATGAGACGTATAGATCTAACTATCGCCTACACTTTGGTAAAAACAGATATTCTGCACCAGGCTGCCTTCTTTATTTGAAGGTACAGGGTTCAAGTACGCAGTCAGGTGACAAATTATAAACTAATACAAGGTAATGCACTCGCTACTTTGACCTTTTCAAATTTTCGACACGAAGCGTCCTGGCTGAAAGTGGAGATCTATCCTCTAGCGAAAAGTTTTGTTTACTAAACAACCTCAATAGCTCAACTACTAGATGAAAAAACAATTTAGCTATTGAGATACTTTTTCGAAATCGACAATTTCTTTTTAACAAAAGTTACTCTGGAAAAACATCGTTTTTAACGGACACGGTCTAACTGTACTAATTGTTCATAGAAAAATCTAATAAAAAAACACCACCGACAAACTGTGACTAGTGGAAACTTTGTAAAGGAAACATATTCACGTCTCGCTCTTCGGAGAACACTCTTGCACGCGTTTGCTTCATTATTCCGTTCAGTTCTGCATGGTAATAGCACAATCAATACAAATTTAAACACAAAAATACGGGGGTCTCTACGATGTAGGCCGGGTTTATCGCGTAAAATATAATCAATTCGTTTTGAACACAAAGTACGAGATAAGTCAGTGGACGATAAACGAATTCATTTCACTACTTGCCTTTATTAAATTCAGTCAACTTCCGCTTGTAAATAGTAAAATGAAGTGTTTTAAGGTAGTAAAAAATGTCGCTAATTGCTTAATGCTTATCGTGCAAGTTATTTGCGTTACCGGATATTCAGTCAATTTAAAAATGCAAAATGAAAAACCTTTAATTCGATTTAAAGAAGACGGTACTCTGAAAATTGTGAACTTTTCCGATTTGTAAGTGGTGTTCGCAAATCAAGTGAATTGAATAAAGAGAATTTTTTATGCAATTGATTGAAGGCATTATGGTGAAGCTCCTCATACCGATTGGGGTCCAGCAGCCGATAAAAAATCGTCGAATGTTACAAAAAATATTCTGGAAATGGAACATCCGGATTTTGTTATATTCACCGGAGATTTGTTAACGGCAGAAGAAATGTATCCCAATGCAACTGAATATTTTGCCATTTTAGTTGCGCCTTTAGTGGAGAAGAATTACAGGTAAGTGTACAGTTGTTCATTTCGTGTTTTACGTCTGTGGATTCGATCGTCGGAGCGGCAGTGTTTATTGAAGAGACCAATATTTAGAGCTTTAGCGTGAATCGAACAAAAAAACAATACAAAAATCTGTCTTTTGCCGCTAAAAAAGACGAATTTTTTTTTTCTTCCATCATCTCCGCCAAAAAATTTCTGCCTTAGCTACAGTTTTTAGACCAACAAAAACCTTGAATCAAAACCCATTCGTTCAAGCACTTTTGACCTTATCCTCACAAAAAGGCTACTAGTAGCAAATCCAGACCTCTAGTGCTAATTAATTTTCTCAGATGGGCCTCTACATACGGAAATCATGACATCGGTGAAAACATGACTCGGTTAGATCTTCTTAAAGCAGAACAAAAGTTTCAACAAAGTTACACGTTACAAATGAATGCATCATTACCCGGAGTAACCAATTACTACTTGCCGATCTATCCCCCGGACAAAGACGAACCCGTGATGATCTTTTGGTTTTTCGATAGTCAAGGTGGACGCACGGATGATGGATCTACGGGAAAAGGACAGCAACCCGAGCACATCGATTCAGCCGTTATTTCTTGGTTTAAAGAAGAAAGTAAACAAGTCGCACGACAATGGGGCTATTTGCCTTCATTAGTTTTCTTCCATATACCTCCGTAGGTTTTCTTCTTTCAGCTTTTCTATCGTTCTAATGTTTGAAAACAAAATTTGTAGAATTGAGTACATCAATATACAAGAGCACATTAACTTCAATCCAATCTGTTCGGGATTAGTAGGTGAGTAAAGAAACAAATAGGCGATTAATATTTACGATCTAAAAGGTTTCGTCTAAAGATGACGATGTCACACCACAGGATAATAATACAGGAATCATGCAAGCACTGTGGGAGGTAGGTGATGTTCAGGCTGTATTTGTTGGACACGATCATGGTACCTCAAAGTGTGTGAGCAAACGTTCAGCAAACGTTAAACTACAGAAATATTTGCAGGAAATGCCTGGTGTTGCTTTTATGGAAAGATACAAGTTTGTTACAATCGACACACTGGATACGGTACGAAATGGTGCATTATTTACGGAATTATTTGATTCAATTGCAGCCGCGTTTGATTTCATTTATAGGTGGATATGGTTCATGGACTAGAGGTGCCCGCGTGGTTAGTTTGAATTTGACAAATTTGACTGAAGTGAACAGTTACATTCGATTGGAAGATGGAAGAATCGTTGATAGATTTCCGAAGATGGTAACAAATAATTCAGAAAAATTACGCCAGGCCTTTCGAAATGTTACTGCGTTTATGATCCTTTCAGTGATTGGTGGACGACTGAATTGTTTGAGATTATTCGATGCGCGCGTTTAAAAAATTGAGCTGGACGAGTGTGTTAGATGTAATTGCAAATCGATCACTAAGGTAATTATGTTTATAAATATACTATACGAAGTATAGTGCTTCATTCTAAGCAAATTAGTAGCGTAAATAAAATTTAGTCTGTCCGTCCATCTACAACACGTTATTCCGCAACACTTACACCACTCTTTTTGAAGTCGTGTACCCCTGAATGGGAATATAATTTTAAAAAACCCGAACCAAGAACAAAGAATACGGAGCTTATGTGTTTACTAGATGTGTGCCGGCCGAGATTTCTTCGAAGACCGACCATAACCCGAAAGAAAACATCGGGTGGGGATCCGCAACCCAAAAAATAATATAACGGAAGCCAGACCCGACTCGAACCTGATCTAAAATTCTCAGGTCAAACTCGAAACCCAATTTTTTTGTTTTACGAAAGTCCAAACCGACCCGAACCCGATCGCAAGCGATATAAAATTTTGTAGTATTTGTTTGAACTTTTACTTTCGAAAATTTTTAACTATTAACATACGCCAAGGCTTTAAATGTCCCAAAAGAAATTATCCTTAGTAATGTAGAAAAGCCTCCCGAAGTACGACCTAAGGTCACATGAGGCCATAAATCTTGGGATCGGGACATTTTTCGTGTGAACTCCGAAACTACTTTCACTAAAATATAATGCTCTAAACTTTGTTTTTGGAAGCATCTTTCTAAATGCCACAGTTATAGAGGTATGAAGCACCCAGTTCTAGAAGTTGCTAAATCCTGTGATTGGGATGTTTTCCGGCGAAACCCTAAAACAGTTTTTCGCTAAAATTCGATTCTCAACAGCTTTGCTTTGAAAGTAGGTCTCTATCTTATACTTAACTAAATATTGACGAATATTGAAAATGAAACACCTTCTATCGTATCATCGTATGTGGACGAGTTGACTGAATTTCGTCCAATCCTAGGGCGCTAGTGCCTGAACCACTGAACCGATTTTCACAAAAACGGTTTCAAAAGTTTCATGACATCGAAAACTTCAATTAGACACCGACCATTTCCACGAAATACTTGTCTAGATGTATGCGAGAAAAGTTTTCCGTGATCTTCAAAAAAACACGTTTTTGGTCACTTTTTCGATGATATTTCAGGAACTACTCTATGGATTTTGCTGATCTTCGAACTTGAATCATGGAATACATATACCTTTTAGGTGAAAAAAGGTTGGGGTGATCGGTGCAGCCGTATAGAAAAAAAGACGACACAGACTACCGGACGATCAGATATGATTTGGTGCATTGTTTTGTAGTTCATGAAGGTTAACAACCTGAACCGACCAAACTTTAATCGGGCCTGATATGTGACCTGACAAGATCAAAGTAAAACCCGACCCGTCCCGTCAAATTAATTCGGGTCGGTTTCGGGTTCGGGTCGGGTCAGGTTTTTAAGGGTTTTCGGGCTGCCCGCTAACCTCTAGTGTTTATCACGACCTTTCTAACTAGTAGGACTCGCAACCCAGAGTTAGTGGGTTTTTCGATTTGAGGAATCTGAAAAAATATTCGTTCGTCATCAGTCCGTCAACACAAAACTCGAGTAAATTCCCTGAAACGTAATCGAAAAATTTGAATGATATTTCTTCTACTGTTTAAGAGCTATTCGAAGGCCTAACAGTATCCAATAAAAATGTGGGGCAGATATTATGTTGTATGAAAGATTAAGGGAAACAATTTGATCTATGTAGCTATAAGGATCCACTGGCTTATTACTTCTTCAACGGGCGGTTCCGGCTTCGTAAGGAAGTTTCTTGTCTTCTCCGATATTCAGGAAGCGCCCCTTAAAGATGTTTGAATGTTTTTACTGGCTGCAAAGGGCTAGAATGTCAACGAGGATATAAAGTTTCCATACAAAGCTGAGACCGCCCATTGAAAAAGTTTTAAGCTTTTACGAACTCTACCGGCTAGTGCATTTTACGAATCGCTACATTTTTTCAGAAAAACGCTCCAGCTGGTCGTGGTTTTTTAAATTTATGAATGCTTACTTACTTACTTAACCGGCCCTACAACCCATTAAGGGTCTTGGCCTTCTCCAACATGCTTCTCCAACCGGACCTATCCTCAGCTAACGTCTTCCAGCTGGTTACTCCCGCAGTTCTCAGGTTGGCAAAAGCTGCATCGCACCATCTGGA
>CM055405.1:9414887-9426724 GCA_029228625.1 Pseudolycoriella hygida | reverse complement strand
ATAATAGCGCAAGAGAAATCTCAACTCAATACTCCAATAACTCCAATAAAACAGAAAGAATTTTCATAAATCGATTTTCATGGAACATTTAAAGCCGAGGGATAGATAATCGCGTATTTTGGGTGCAAAATGTTTTTCTTAAAGAATATCCTCGCCTGACCTATCCCTATCTCTTCTTTTTAGTATGTTACAACATTTATGCCAGTTTTCTCTCGTTTTTTATGAACTTCAAATATTTATGAAGAATCGGAAGAGGCTGCGATGACTTCGTTCAGGCACCCATATGAAATGTGAAAGTTACTTGAATCAAAGTATTATGAATCAATGAATAATGTATTTCTACCACAGAATTAGCCGAGACTGTAGCTTAACTATTATTGCGATTCTAGGCTAGCCAGGCTGACCCAGGGTGGTAACATAGTTTTCGATTTGTCCACGAATCATTAGCGCATATGGGCATACTGAGAGACGGAAGGGATGATAACATAAAATAGTCAAAATTTGATGATGTGTACATCAAGACTTACAAGCCATCAGAAGAAATCATTTCCAAACAACATTAAAAAATTTCCATCACAACCTCAGCCGAGCTTTAACTGGTTTCTTACCCAAAGACTTAAAGTAAATGCATCAATGAATGCTTAAGTTAAAGTTAAAGTGTAGGCAGAAGATAGGTCTATACGCTCTATACGCCACTTAAGTTAGCTGTTGCTGCCCCCTACATTTAAAGTATCATAACTCAAGAACACAGCCTAGTGCCTAGTTGAAAATTATTTATTTATTTATTTCGTCAAATAATCCTGACTACATACATTTTAAAGCGAAAAAAAGACTGCTCACAATGGCGCAGCCAGTAAAAAATCGATCTTTTCAAAAACAAATGTTGTACAATAAATAAAGTTTAACAATTAAACAAAACATTTTTTTTAAGATGTGTTTAAACATTTAAAGACTTATGTATACGTATATAATATACGTATATAATATGTACTATACATATATGACGACATCGCTGTTCCAATTAAAACCCATCTACGCCTATTGGGTGGGAGCGGTCTTTCATGGTTCCACCTGAAAGTGAAGGTTAGTTTTCTGTGACGCGTTACGGTCACATCGACTGCGTGAGCAGAGACTAATCAGGCTTTGATTAGGTTACAAACCAATTTGCATTGGTCGAGTGAGAACCAATTTTCATTGGAACAGTTAAACCATTTGGCAGTGAGCTTTCGCTTTCAAGTTTGTCAGTTTATGAAATTCTGGTCTTACCATTACGCTTGTACGCAATTTTCAACTTCCTGATAGTCATCTTGAACGATACACGTGGTATGTTTGGAAACCACAGTAGTGAAAAGCGGTTAAATGCCATGCAAATGTTATTAATTGGCTCATAAAGACCATATTTTGTCCTGTGTTCGTCGACAACGAGAAAGTCATCGGCACGAGTGGGTCTAGAATTACGAATGACCTTGCTTTTAATTTTAGGTGCGTCGATATTGCCATTCATCAGATCGTCCCTTTTCACCGTCCGCCTCAGCGCGTACATCAAAAATTTTTTCTGAATAAAAAACCAGGGTGGATTGTTAATAACCATTTTCTTTTTGAGCGGAACAAATTTCTCTAATCCATCTAACAAAACATCGTAAAATACGTTGACTATGTCATCAACGTCAGAAACGTTTGACATCAGTTGATTCCAGTCAATAGAATGAAAATGGTTATTTAGGCCTTTTTTGAAGTTAAACTCACTTTGTGATTCCTCACTTGCAATATTTTCAATGCTTTCAACAAAGTCTGCTGAAATTATTATTTCGATAGGATAGTGATACAAATCAATTCGACTCATAGGAACATCAGATTTAATGACTTTGACGTTATTCGGATTGCTGTAAAAGACGAGGTCCAAAATCTTTCCATAATAGTTGCGAACGCTGTTAACTTGATGAAGGTTACCACTCATCATAAGATAGATGATATCGGCTTTCGTTCCTTCACCAGTAGGTAGCAGTACCAGTAGGGAGCATCACATTGCTTTCACATGATTCGTCTTGACCACTGATCAAGTCATCAATGCAGTCAATATTGTCATTAAAACGGTCAGGAATCCAATCAACAAGGGTTAAATTAAAATCTCCTAAAACACACATTTCATCATTAACATCCAGGTCTATAAATTTCAGTGTCTTTTCTAATGCATCGTGATACTCGGTGTATACTTTTACAGAAGAGCCTGAAGGGATGTAAAGACAACAGACAAAAAGCGAATGATTTTGAAGCTGCACCTTAACTAAAACCATTTCGACGTTGTCGGTGCCGGGCACCAGAACGCATTCGCTAGGTAAAGATGATCGGACAGCGATCAGAACACCTCCATATCTCTGATGTACGCTATTTAATTCAGACCGATCAGTTCTGTAAACTTAAAACTGTTTAGGATTGAATAATTCACTGTCAAAGAATGACGAATTGAGCGATGTTTCAGACAGTGCTATAACATCGTAGTCACACGTCAAGGAGTTATTAGAAAAATCATCAGTTTTAGTTCTTAATCCGCGAACATTTTGATAATATAAACTGATATTACTCTTTGAAATCGAAACATCAGACTTAATGGGATGAATGGAATCAAAATAAGTCTTAGCTGAAATTATTGACGGCAAATTGGTCATAATGTTAGGGTTACATCCGATTGGTTTATCACTATGATGAAAGAAATCAGAAATTCGCGACTGAATCCGACCCTGACACGTAGTATTGCATGCTAACTCGTTGGTGTGACGTCCATACTCGTTGAGGTAGTTTCCTTTACCACTGGAGTTTGTTTCAGAACTGAAGTTGCAGGAGAATTGCAACTTTCCTGTGTTGATGCTATCGCTGGAGTTGTCGCAATTGGTAAAAAAGTATCTAAGGTCCTCTTCTTCTTGTCCTGAAATTCTCCAATTTGGACATGAGAGGGCCAGAAGGCAGGATCCATAAGTTTGTCGAAGAGTTCAACTATGCAATTTAGCCGGAAAGAAATAAACGTAAGTTCATCCAGCTTTTGATCTTTTTTCACTAGAAGTCTGAGGCTAAAATCGTTGCTATCCAGTTCGGGCATTTTCGTCTTTATGTACGAGGAAATCGCTTCCGCAGTTACATCTGGCTTAAGGCGAGAAACGTAAATGAATTTTGAAAGTTTGCTCACTGGTTGACGAGATTTGACCGGGCTACCTAGTCCATGGTTGGTGTCTGAATTGGTGCCGGAGGTCCACTTGCGATGACGATTTTTATGGGAGACTTCAGACGCATCACTGCAGACGCGCTTAGGAGTGAAATGCATTGACGGCTGAAGTTTACGCTTCATAGCTGCAGCATTTAAAAACGGGAAGCTAGACAAATCACTTGAAGAAGCTACTCCTGAAGCGACTTGAGAGAAAAGAGGTCTATTGACCGTGGCAGATTTAGTGGTTGCCACCTTAATCTCGGATAAAACGGAAGCATAAGACTTTGTCTCCTTGCGATGATCAGTCACTGAAGATTTAATATCTCGAAGTAAAGATAGTATCTCTGAAGAGTCGCTACTTCCGCTAGGATTAGTGAATTCGAGAATGGAGCGTTGGTTAGACTGGCCCGGAACATCGGACGATTTTTTAGAACCCTTAGAATTCCTGGGCGTCAAAGACGGATTTGGAGTCACCTGTTCCGAGGTTACAGTAGAGGGACAAATACTTGACAAACAAGCATTGCAGAGTACAAATATATTCTTGGAAATCAACACCTCGTTAGCTGGTCTCGAGATGCCAATACACAATAGATGAATCAGTGATTTGCACTTACCACAATTCACTGTGCTCTCGAGTTTAACATTTCCAGGAGGACAGTCATCACGACTGCAACTCCTCAATTCGTTCATAGTAGATACACTAAAGTCAATCAAAATAAAATTATTAAGAAAAGAAATATTATATAAAAATCAAACTGAAATAAAATGAATCAAAATAAATGTAAATAGTCACTTGGTACCTGGTCGGGTATTTTCTTTTTGTTCATCAAAAAAGAAAATCCCAAAAGAAAAAGAAATTAAATTGTTGACGCGTAAAGGACGGGACAAACAACTAGTCCTTTCGAAACAATATAAAATAACACTGTGACGTTTACGTAAATAATGCGCCAATTTATATGCAACGTTGACCGCGCGTAATAATTTACGTGTGTACACAAAAAACTAAAATTAATCACTTATTTAATTTGAAAATATTCAGAAAACAATTGTTGATTTGACCGAACTTTTGAATTAACAATAACACCACAACTTAAATTATATTATAAATCAATCCAATCAAACAAAGATTACGGATTGATGAATCAAATTATCTAAATAAAAAGCGAGCAAGTAAAACACGTATGAAGCGTTCAACACTCACGACTTTGGCATGTGATAACGTGGTAATGAATGCTAAAGTTAAAGTTAAAG
This sequence comes from Pseudolycoriella hygida, assembly GCA_029228625.1. Classification (NCBI taxonomy): domain Eukaryota; kingdom Metazoa; phylum Arthropoda; class Insecta; order Diptera; family Sciaridae; genus Pseudolycoriella; species Pseudolycoriella hygida. The sequence goes on along the minus strand of CM055405.1, from coordinate 9,422,274 downwards.
TGTAGGCAGAAGATAGGTCTATACGCTCTATACGCCACTTAAGTTAGCTGTTGCTGCCCCCTACATTTAAAGTATCATAACTCAAGAACACAGCCTAGTGCCTAGTTGAAAATTATGTGACGTATAGATCTAGCTACCGCCCACACTTTGGTATTCAGTGCCAGGCTACCTTCTTTATTCCAAGGTGCACGGCTCAAGAACGCAGCCAAATGTCAAATTATAAACTAATACAATGTAGTGTACTCGCTACTTCCTTAATTTTGGCGTTTTAAATTTTTCGGCGAAAAGTTTGTTAAAAAACTAAGCAGACTCAAAAACGTATCTCAACTGCTAGATGAAGAAACAATAAATTTATAAGGTGGTACGGGCACGTTCAAAGGATGGGTAATAGTAGGCTCCCAAAGAGGATATTGGATGCACAGGTCCCGGGTGTACGTCCTAGGGGTAGGCCAAGGAGAAGGTTCATAGACTCAATTAAATCAGATTTAGAAGTTAGGGGGCTTTCACTGGGCGAGCAAACCATCTCCTTGGCAGAGGATAGAAGGGTATGGAGGGGGGTGGTCAATGACCACCGGGTTGCGGCTTAAAGACCCCACACCGGAAGGTATAAACGGTCTATAAAGTTTGATGATGATGATGATGATGAGGTACCTTTTTGAAATTGACGACTTTTTTCAACAAAAGTTACTCTGGAAAAACATCGTTTTTATCGGTCGCGGTCTAATCTGCATCATATACTCGAATTTCATTTCATCCGAGATCTTGTTTCCTCGAAATTTCGTTAGGTAGGACATAATGTAAAAAATGCCATCGCCCAGTCGCATGTGCCTCATTTTTTGAACCCCCCCCCCCCTCTCTTCATGTGGACTTTTTTATTGCACTACACTCACGGAAATATATTTTTGCATTAATAGAATTTTGTATTTTTTTTTATGCAAAAATATATTTCCGTAAGTGTAGAGGCCTACGTCCACTTTATACGCGGATTTTACCTTAAATTCCTTTCCATTTCTAAAGCTGGTTGGGATAAAGGACGCCAATGAACATAGTTCCCGTAAAGTTTTTCCTTACATTCAAGCCAAATGCTAGCAGCTGTTTGGACATTTTAGAAATAAAACATTTTGTGACGTCTTAGGCTCGCTAGATAGACCAAAAATTCGAAAAAAGAACACGCATCAGAATTACCTTCTAACGATCACGATTCATTTCTGAACCGCCTTCACTGCTGCATATGTTTCCATCTGATGTTTACACAAATGTCACTAACTTTAGGAAGATGTATACATCTACTATTATCGGCCCCAAAATTTCCATACGGAACATTAAATTTCTGCGTAAAAAATTCTAATCTAAGAAATAACAATTAAATTATAAGTTAACCCTCCCATAAAACTTACTAAAGAATTAGGTACAACATGTTGCTGCCCCAACTGTTTATTGCATTACACTGACAACATTCCAAGCGAAGATAACGACAATTCATTTAAATTTATTCACCTCCCTTTTTAAACATTCCCCACATTTTCCGCAATGACATGGGATTTGATACGAAAAATGCAATTTGTTTTTTTATTTTACTTCGTCTTCCGTCAAATTATTTATCATCAAAATACGATTACATACCCTAGAAAATAGCAAGACACCAATACTACATTTTTATGAGAGAAAATTGCGATGTAATAAAATGAAAATGATTTTATTAAATTTCAATGTTGCAACTCATGAATTTTTAAATTCGATTGATGTCTTACATTCGTGAGGATTTCTATACTTCGATCAAGCCAATGAGTTTTGGATTTTTTTTTATTATTTTATTATCTAAGGAAGAAACGTTGACCTCAATGGTTATGCCATTGATTTGATGATATTCCTATTTCATTTGCTTGCTGGTGTAGCTACCAGCATAAAAAGAAACATTTCAATTTTGGTTTTGTCGGATTTCTGAGATACGATCGATTTTTATTAAATAAATGAATATGCTTGCAATAAAAAGTTGTCATCGGGAGCTGGTGATGACGTAGGGACAAAAAATCCTGGAATTAAAACTCATAAGCAAGTGTTCGTTAATGATATTGTTGTAGATTGTGTTAATATTAACGACTGAGATCATCTTAATTGATATGGGTGACCTGAATTCTTTGCAAAGAAACTTTATCTCGGGTCTGTATTCTAATAAATGTTTCAGAGAAATGATTGTGTTGCATACTGCCACCTTTTGACACACTCTTTAGGAGTAGGAGTGGCTTCATACACTGATTGTAGAAAACAAACATACCATAAATACACAACATCATAAAAGATTCACTGGGATAAATACTAAAAGTATCTACTCGTAAAAAATCAACATTTTTATTTGCACCCATATCGCATTAGAATTTAGATGGTTAATTTCATCGGACCCATCAGGAAATGCAGTACCATACCGGGTTAGAATTTCAATGGTTAATTCCATCGGTACCGTCACCTGGGTAACAAATTTCATCTCTTTCAATATGATTTAAATTAACATTAGACAAAACACATTCGTTCCCCATGGAGCTGCGGGAAACGATTGAAATTCTATACAATTTTTGAAATTATTAGTAAAAGCACCTATACTCGGCTCATTTTGATAATTGCAACTTTATTCTTCCAAGTTATAGAATTGGATTATTTGAGTCCATTCGACAGCTTATTATTATTTATGCGGGAATATGCTTTTTTGGAGGCTTTTCGTGAAGCCAATTTCAATCAGAAGGTCCTCCAAGTCATCCTATAATCTTGGCAAAGTTAATACCTTTCAAACGAGATCTTATTTGCAACATTTGGATGTCAGGATCGGAATATATTATGATGTGAAGTCGGGTGTAGGATGTTAGGTAGGCTTTTAAAGCATGCTTTCAATGTACTTTCAAAGTACTTTCAAAGTATATTTTTTGATGATTTTTACATCCTCCGAAAATTATCTTAGCTTTAACCGATTTTAGCGTGTGGGGCTCGCTGGAAAGAGGGAGACGAGCTCTATGATGTGGGATACTTTGTGAAGGTTTTTGAAGCGATACAGCGCTACAAAAAACGAAAATAAAATGGCTAAAATACCCTCCGAAAGTGTCTAAAAAGTGTCCGAACTGTACGACATTGGATTCATTATAAAGGTTTCATTTAAGCCTATGGAATCCTACGAAATTCGAGGAAACTGAAAGGTCTTGGTTGAAAATTTGGTCAAAACAGCGCTAAAAAGTAAATTTTTCATTGGAAACATGAAGAAGAGCTCTAAGATCTGGGATGCTCTGTAAAATGATTTTATGGCGCTACTGCGCTACAAATAACGCTACAAATATCGAAATATCGAAAATATCTTCAAATAGTATTGAACAAGTGTTCAAATGGTACGAAATCTCGTACAAAATTTGAACATAATCCTGAAATTGTTCAGCCAAAGTATATGTGAATCGCCTTAAAAATTTTTTTTAAAAATTGAAAGCTACTTATAAATATTTGAGCAAGTAGCGGTGTGACAATGAATAAAGTAAAAAAAAAAAATCGGAAGAATGTTTCCAACCTAGCACTGAAAAAACAATATTTTTTATCTGTTTTAGGAAGTTTTACGGGAATCTGTATCTGTACAAATCTTATCTTAGTAATAATTCAATGTGCTATGACTAGAAAGTCTAAAGGATTTTCTAAAGCAAAATTGGACCACAATATTTACGTTATTTGTGGGCGCGCAGAGAAGTAGCAAATTTTTGTAGGTTTAAAGAAAAAGGCAAATATATAAAAGAGCTGTCATTGTCGAATGGACTCAAATAATCTTGGACTTGCAATTATCAAAATGAGCCGAGTATATAGGTGCTTTCATTAATAATTTTAAAAATTGTATAGAATTTCAATCGTTTCCCGCAGCTCCCAGGTGATATGGTAACGACAATGTATGGGTTACCGATGGAATTATTCAAATAGCGGTATCAGTACCGGTATTTTTGGTACTTAAAGGATGCCATCAACAGCCCAGGGTTCCTATAGATTGTGGCGGAACTTGGTGTAACAACCGCAAATACCAGTGAGGTCGTTGATGCAACTCGGTTTTTTGCTTTGTTCGTTTATTTTATGGACGTAATGAAACTTTGTTCTATTATTTCACTGACAGAATGTAGCTTTGTTCGTTTATTTCACTGACAGAATATAGTTTTGTTCGTTTATTTCACCAACACGACATTGACAGAACACCGACTAGGAGACAGTGCCACCAAGACTGCTATTACGGCATGTTTTCTCTATTCTCTACTCTTCTGTTGAGTTTACAATTTTGTAGCGGCAGTCACTACCGTCACTAATACTTTAACACATAACATTTTTAAACCCAAGAAGAGTAGAGAATAGAGGAGGCATGGCTGATTCCATCCGTACCGTAAATTAGGAACGGTCTTTCATCTTTTTCATTCTTTCAAAGTGATTCATAATAAAATGAGACAAAAAATGCCGTTTCCAATTTACAGGTCATCTAATTTGTAAACTTTGTGAATTCGCTTACGTTCACCATTGTTTTCCATACGAACTGGTAACTTTTTTATAAAAGTGAACGAAAATACATTTGTGTACACTTAGTTTCTATAGCATTTACATTATTAACAACGGTAGAATGGTTCGTGGAATGAGCCGCATGCCGTAATCGCCTCCCAAGTTATACCGGGTTATGAAAGTGTACAGCCTACTATGATCCTCTCATTCTTCGATGGTACGTATGAAAGAGATAAAAGGATGGTCATGTTCACCTTCATATGAAAAACCCGGTATTTACGGGACCTAATTTTAAATCCACATTCAATTCTCAACAAGCGAGAAATCTTGCAATATTTGCTCACTATTTCCGTTGACTACAAGTTTTCTCTACTTTGTCCACACGCAAATTAAACTATCGATGCAGTTTTCTTTATCGCGCTGCGTAAAGTTTCTTGATACGAACTCAAATTGATATAAATAAGTTTCAACCAAAGCCAGAAATTCATTTGGTAAGGTGACAGAAGATATTGTTACGCTTCAAAGAGTCGGGAAATATTTTTTAAAATTTTTTCGAGAGAAAATTGTCAATTGCAAAAATCAATTCCATATTTCAACATTCTTTTTGACTATTCTAAATTCCACCTTATAGCTTTGTCTATGTTAAGGTAAAACTAAGTCCAGATAATCCCCCAACCAATCTACCCACTAGACAGCTTTCCAATTCACTTATTTTATACTGAGAAAGGCGAAAAAAGGAATTTTGTAAAAAAAAAATTGCCTTAGGCCTTCCCGTCTTTCACAATTTAAAAAAAAATATAACAAAGCCCTTTAGATTCACAAAATAAAACACAAACATCAACTAAACACTTTGAATGCAGATTAAATATTTGAACCAATCATTGACGTAGATAAGGGTATTACTTTGTTGGTAATAAATCAAAATCTTCCATAACTTCTTAATAACAACTAACACAGCTCATCGACATAAATAAAACATGTTATTATAAGAATGGAGTCGAATGAATACTAAAAAAAATGAAACGAGCGCGTGTTTGCAGTTCTTAGTGTTGGAAGAATAGCACAATATGTTTACACCCAGAAGCGAAATAAGCTTTTAGACGCGTACTCCTGTTCAAGCAACATGAAAACGGGATGGTGTAGAAAGTAAATTATTTTCTTTGAGAAAACTTGGCGTCTCAAGACTCGTTTATTGCATAAACAGTTCTGGAATTCGTACGAATCTCTCGAATGGTCGAGAGACAATTATCTTGTCTGGTTTTCTGAGGAATAACAAACAACTTTTTCTTGTATTTTTATTTCTTGTCACGTTATGCCTTTATTATATTTAGTACGTTCTCGAGACAGAGGTAAAGCGACATTACTTTTTAGGTACCGAATAGGATGGTGAGCCTAACGTTATAAGCTCCAATGGTTATCGTTCGTGATTTTGTAATTTAATCAGTTTATTTCCTTTTTATTTGTTTATTTCTTTTCTCCATACAATATCGAACGCATGTATACATCTCTATAAGAAATCGTATAGAGATTCGTAAAAGCTTTTTAGAACGTGTGTATACGACAATACGACGGAAGAACACGGTTTTGGATGCGAATCGTCTTTGTAGATGTACCATTGTAACATTTTGGTAATGAAGAGGTGAAAGTTAATACATGTTTCACGTGCACGGGGAAAATATTCACCAAGTTCTAACGCCAGAACGAACGTAATGAATTTAACCTGTAATGAGGCAAAATTGAGTGTAAATCGTGGTGCGAGAAATGAAAGTAATTTATTTTAGGAAATTTGCTCATGGATAAAATTTTAAGTGGATTTTAGATATACTGACGGGGGAATTACTTAGCACTTGTATTCATTCCATATCGACGAAACAAATATACATCAACTTTTGTAAAAGCTATTTGCTTTAAAGAGAAGTTCGTCCGGTGAATAAAATTTCATATTTTTCATATTCAATGAAAAGTTGAAAAATCAAAGAATTCGTACAATTGCATTTACCTTGGGTGGAAATCACAAAATTCAAACTCAACGATTGCTCAAATATTGGGGGAGCACATGATTGGAGACTGTAATTTTGAAGCGATAAAAAACGGCGTTTTTAAATCATCAATTTCTTTATTAAAGAAACTCCACGAGTACATAGGCGGTGATTATAAAACTGGATGTAATAAAAGAACGTATTTCGGACTTTTACCTGCTTCATCGGGTAGATTCATCTTCAATGCTTTGCTACATCGAAAAACATCACATTAAAAATTACTCCACATTTCGATTTATTTTAAATGGCAGAGGATTTTCCAGTACTTCCTGTCTTTGACAAGTACAAGATTAATCTGAACATTTTTTCTCAAAATAAATTTCATTGCAGATTTCACCGATGAAAAATATCAAAATTTCGATAACTATACGTCTATGCACACGACTGTAAACGAACCGCAAAAATCGTATGACAGAGTATTTTAAAATCAAAGATTATGTGTGGTTTTGTTCAGAGTTGATTTTTTAGGGATTTTCTGTAAATTTTATGTAAATTTTAACTTAGTCGAATAAGCCATAGCGATTTCTTTAAAAGAGCGAAATTAGGGATTTTCCCTAGCTTAAACTTTAAGTGTCGTTTACCCCACTGCATACACACATATATAGTCACAGAAACTTGATCAACACGCGTAAGTTGAATTTGCAGATGGTAAACATAAAACTCGGTCGTAAATAAGGATCCGTAGACAAATTCCACTATTAGTTGACCATCTCCTTTCCTCGAATCGCATCGCGTAAGGCTCGTGTGAAAGCTAAACTTGACAGAACAAATTTTTTTTTGTCAAGGTGAGCTTTCACACAAACCTTACGCGATGCGATTCGCATCGCGCTTAATATAATGACACCTTTAGT
>CM055405.1:9398472-9414387 GCA_029228625.1 Pseudolycoriella hygida | reverse complement strand
AAAAGTTCGCCTATATATGGCTCCTTGTCCCAAAGGTTTTTGTATGGAGTTTTTTGGGTTTGTGGACGTTTTTTTTGGGGTGTGGGGACTGCGTCACGCCCTCCTCTACCGCTGCGGGCATGATGTGTCCTATCACAAACATAACCAAAGACCCGTACGTACCAGAATAGACGTGGCAAAAAGAATAGATGCGGCAAAGTGGCTCGAACGTACCTAAATATACAAATAAGCAAACAATCCAACGTTTTCCATTCTTTTATAACTGTAAGAATTTCAAATATCCATAGAAATCACCCAAGGTAATGTCAAAGGCCCTACTGAAGTACGTCTCAGACCATTCAAATCTAGAAAAGCTTATATCCAAGGACTAAGCCATTTACCCTTAAAACTCTGAAACACATGTTCTCTAAAATTTTATTCTCTACAACTTTGTAGGTGCAACAATAAATCTCCATATTGAATAGTTAAGGAAATATAGACGAAAAGCTGTTTTCGTATATGGCCAAGAATCTCAATTTCGTCTATTCCATTGGTCCCAGTGATTCCATTGGGCCCAAATTTTTTTCCCAGTTTTGTGACATCAAATGCTTTCATTTGACACCAAAATGAGGAATTTCCGTGCTACATTTGCTGAGATATTTGCGAAAAAGTTTCATCGACCCTCGAAAATTTCATGTCCGACCTCCACTTCTTCGACTATATCTCCGGAACTACTTGACTGATTTTGCTCATCTTCGAAGATGAATCATGGGAGGCTTGCACCTTTCAGGGAAAAAAGTTGAAGCTGATTGGTTGAGCCGTTTGAAAAAAAGTGGAGACGGACAGACGGACATTTTTTTTAGTGCTGAATCGTCATCTCTAGACGATGATAGATGCATCCCCCCCTGCCACCTCGATCTACCCCATGTTACAATAAAATTGTTTGTAGTAAACGCATAAGACCTTTGTACTTCATACGGGTCCAAAAATTAGACCGCATGTGTGAGTTGTTCAGAATGCCTGTGAGACATTCGGTAGCCTACGAATCGGAACTATAGTGCACGGCGCAAAGAGAAGAGCTCACACTTAGAGATAAAAATTTGCGTATATATTGCACGATGATCTCAAAGTAGAAGCTCACCAAAAGCGTCTATTAACTTGAAAATGCATATATGCTGCATAATATGCTTACAGTTTGCAGTATGTACTTCACGTTGCATAATATAAGTTAAAAAAAAAGTCATTTGCTTGTATACTATACGAAAACCATTTCAGTGATTTACAATTTTTTCCGTTTTCCCTGTGTAGCACACAACGTTTTGATTTGTAATAGAATTGTTGAGTATCTGGTTTGGTGGGAAAATGGGACATATCACAGTCTACAACATTTCAAAACAACCTATGAAATGTTATCGTTTATACCTTTCGCTGAAAGTTGACAAAATATGCGGTAGAGTAGACAATTTCATTAGCTTAATGTCACTCTGAATGAATTTTTAAAATTGTACTCTAACAGTTTAAATTACTAACAATCATAAATTAAAGTTACCATCGATGTTAGATTAACCGAAATTTAAATAATCCTTGCATTTTGTTCTTTGTTTTATGGACGTTAAATATTCACTAATTTTCGAGTTGATTCGAATTAAAAATTAATTTAGCAAAAGGTTTGTTCAAATACATAACAAGGTAAAATATGTACATTTACTGCATGGTTTATCATCATCAAAGACAAAACAAGATATTTTAGCTCCGAATAAAGTACGACAGACCTATGCTTTTGCCATACCATTTGTAACATTCTGAAGATCGCCTCCGGGATTCATTCGTTATCACAGAGAGATGGTGAAATGGCTAATGCTATTTGAAATAGAATCAACCACACAAAAGATTCTATTCGACACCAGATGGGATTTTTTATGTAAAATTGAGTTGTTGTTGGAAATCATGTGGGGTTGCCGTAGCATCTGGTTATTAAGATATTTTGCGTGTAATTTCAAACCTTCTGTCGTTAATGATGTTTGCATGAACACAAAATTAAATTTTAAATTTGAAAATTGCAACGCCTTTCTACCGTACGAACTCTAACGAAATTATATGTCCCCTAAAAGTTCGTATATATGATTCCGCCCACTCATATAACATATTTTGAAGAATCACATCATTTATCGCCGAAACCATATATGGATTTTAACTTTTCGATCCCTGATTTCATATTGTGGAGGGAAGCTTATGCTTATGGCATTCTATGAGCTTATTATGAATTCTTATTCAACTGTTAAAATGATTAAAATATTATAATGAATTCCCTTAGAATATTGAAAGCAAAAAGCAATGCATTACTTTGCGCCCAAATAAGATTATTTATTAATGTGGAAGTTAAATTTAGAAATTTCGTTCAATACAGACTTTTGATGAAACGGTTCGGAGAAAAGCTTTATGATAAGAGAATTCTAACACAAACAAATTTGTAATTAATTTTTAATTTCAAACAACTTTATTCCTATGCAAAGTAATTTCCATTAGCTTTAAATAATTTGTGTTTGTGTTCTTATTATTGGAAATTTAATTTTAATAAAACGTTTGATGAACATATACAACGAAACGAATTTGAAATTCACTTACGCAGGGTAGCTATCAAAGTTTGTGTTCTCAATATACCAATCTCTATGAATGTTTGCTAACCTTTCTGAACGGGATCCCGTGACCCTGAGACCTCTTCTGGATGTTGTATTTAGTCTATGTTTATATAACGAAATTAAAATATCTGCTTTATCCTATAAGTGGAAACAAGAACACAAATTTTTTCTCAATAAATGTAGGGGAATGACATGTTACCATGGCGACGTGAAATGGTCTGGACTATTTACCTAGTAAGACGTTTACCCAAAACACACAGACGATCAAAAATTATATTTGCTTTTCTTTATGTACATACATCATGTAAATCTGAGTATATGACCAATCTAACAAAGAGATAAATTGAAAATGTTTAGCTAAAATGTATGTTAATGAAATCAAGTATTTGATGGAAATTTTCACTAAGACGCAAATAGTCTTAAGTGTTGTGTTTTTTATGTTCTTTTAACGGTCGAAGTGGAATTACCCTGCATTTTCCGATCATACAAGAGTAGATCATTTTCAACCGCAGCATTGTGTTGAGACGTCTTCTTCTTGTCTTAGTAAATATTTAAGTAAATCACATAACATCAATTGTTAACTCATTCGTTGGTTCGGGGTTATCTCCGACCTACCGTCCGTGAAAGTCTTGGTGGTGTATCTTAAAGAAGGCCTTTGTTTTTTGCAATATAAAAATCTGCCGTTACAACCCGTGCAGGTCAGAGGCTATATCAATTTATTTACTAGTCCCACAAGAGCTTTTTTGCTCATCTGGATTTTTCTTAGAGATCCTTTCGTTACCGAAGTTTTTACTGTGTCATTGGTGAATTGCACACAAACCTATTACCATCTACGATGAACTAGGTGCTAATTGCAATTTACTACATCAAAATGTTCTAAGCGACAAATCCTTTGTGTAGTGAATGTAGAAAAATTGCAACAAACATTTCAAGCTGGGCAGCCTGGTGCCAAAAAAGTTTCTATGACAATGCTGGAGTAGAAAACGAGTAAGTTATATGCATTCGGTTTCATCTCGGCACCTGGCTGCCTACTTGAAAAGTTTAACCATAAAGAACGCAGCCTCGTGCCAAAAATTTGTCAACGTCATCGAAACCGCAGTTACGAATAATTTATTTATTTATTTCGTCAAATAATCCTGACTACATACATTTTAAAGCAAAAAAAAAGACTGCTCACAATGGCGCAGCCAGTAAAAAATCGATCTTTTCAAAAACAAATGTTGTACAATAAATAAAATTTAACAAACAAAACATTTTTTTTTAAATTAACGAAAACAAATTAATAAAAAAAACCAAAGAAAGTCTCAAAAAGAATTTGTTTAAACATTTAAAAAACTTGTTGGATGTACATATATGACGACATCGCTGTTCCAATTAAAACCCATCTACGCCTCTTGGGTGGGAGCGGTCTTTCATGGTTCCACCTGAAAGTAAAGGTTAGTTTTCTGTGACGTGTTACGGTCACATCGACTGCGTGAGCAGAGACTAATCAGGCTTTGATTAGGTTACAAACCAATTTGCATTGGTCGAGTGAGAACCAATTTTCATTGGAACAGTTAAACCATTTGGCAATGAGCTTTCGCTTTCAAGTTTGTCAGTTTATGAAATTCTGGTCTTACCATTCAGTTTGTACGTAATTTTCAACTTCCTGATAGTCATCTTGAACGATACACGTGGTATATTTGGAAACCACAGCAGTGAAAAGCGGTTAAATGCCATGCACATGTTGTTAATTGGCTCATAAAGACCATATTTTGTCCTGTGTTCGTCGACAACGAGAAAGTCATCGGCATGAGTGGGTCTAGAATTACGAATGACCTTGCTTTTAATTTTAGGTGCGTCGATATTGCCATTCATCAGATCGGATACAAAAAGTGCGCAGGCATTAATTCTGCGTCGGGCGAGTGTTTCAATGTTGATCGAATCGCATCTCTCAATATATGGCGGGAGCTTGTAGTTTTCGTCCCTTTTCACCGTCCGCCTCAGTGCGTACATCAAAAAATTTTTCTGAATAGATTCAATTCTGTCAACAAATGTGTCCTAATAAGGATGCCAAACAACTGAAACATATTCTAAGTAAGAACGGACATAGGCAAAGTATATACTTTTTAAAGTTTTAATATTTTTAAATTGCTTACAAGTTCTCATAACAAAGCCAAGCATTGAGTATGCTTTTGCAATTATATATTCAATGTGTTTACTGAACGTCAGCTTTTGGTCCAAGAGGACTCCCAAATCTTTAATTACCTTAACACGAGTCAACACAACATCATCGATATTGTAACCGAACTCAATTTTGGATCTCTTTCTGGTGAAGGAGATTACCTTACACTTATCGACGTTCAAATAAAGTTTTGCACCACTGTAGAAACCTGTTCAAGTCACGTTGGAGAGCACTTGCGTCAAGAACATTTTTGATTCTAGCGAAAATTTTCAAGTCGTCAGCATACATTAAGTAAACTGAAGAAGAGAAGACTTTAGTAGCATCGTCCATGAATAATAAGAACAAGAGGGGGCCCAGATGGCTACCTTGAGGAACACCAGAGGTTACATTGAACATTCGAGAGGAGCAATTCCCTAATTTGACGAATTGTGAACGTCCATTAAGATAAGAGACAATCCATGCTAACAGGTTTGAATGAACGCCCATTTGGTTCAATTTGCGCAAAAGAATCGAATGCTTTACTCTATCAAATGCTTTTCGGAAATCAGTGTATATAACATCTAACTGATGCCTAGATTCCATAGGTAGCATAGCTGACAAACTCAGTCGCTGTAGACCTGCGCTTCATAAAGCCATGTTGTGACTTAGAAATTATTCGATTGAACTTTGTGGATAAAATAGAGGTGACGATGGCTTCAAATAGTTTTCCTATTGTTGGTAGAATGGCTACGCCTCTGTAGTTTTCGACATTACTTCTAGAACCGCTTTTAAAAATTGGGGTAATATAAGAAGTCTTCCATCTTGTTGGAAATTTTCCAGGGATGAGTTGAAAATGCGAAGTAGCAAACAAACCATTTTCCATAGCAGCAACAGGCCATCCCATATGTATATGTTACTGTCTTCAACAGTACGCTGCTGTGACTTACATATGATCGATTTTACGAAACTCAACTCCATTTACATTCAACGTAGATTTCCTAAAATTTTTCAGAAATAAAACAATTCACCTCAATATTCCACAAATTTTACATAAGCTAATGTAAATTTATGTAAAATCAGGATAAAACGTCCTATCTCTGAAAAAAATTGTCAAATTGTCATAAACCTTTGTCAAACCTATGATCATCTAAGTTCAGCCACAGCACCTACAACGAAGAACTTTACCCAACCTTTCATAGACACCAAACAAATTTAAAGTTTCGGTAAAACTGTTCCCCACCAAAAATTAAAATTCCCAGTAAAATCTAACCATCCACTACTATGCAATCGTCTGTCATACGATCTTGAAGAAATTTGTATACAATCTAGGAGGATCTTTTGGACAACTTGAAAAGTTCACACCACCCAGGCCGTTTCAAGTCTTAACAATAAAGTCACTGGGTAGATATTGACTATAACCCGCAGGAACCAGTAACTTCAATGTTGTAGCGAATGCTATTTTTACTAAAATAGCTTTTTACCGACTGCGCCACTTGTTACAACTTCTACTTTCTATCTCTACTTTCATGTTCAACTACTAGTGGGTTATTCACCCCAGCCCGCAAGCGCTAATAATTGAACATATTTTCCAACTTCTACACGTACTACTAAGTGTTAAACAACCAGTGGGTTATGCACCCCATCTCGCAAGCGCTGGTTGTAGAACACTTTTCTACAAAGAAAACGATTCGCTTGGGGATGTTGTCCCCGTGAACTCCTCGTTCTGAATGCTCTTTATTCATACATTTTGACTCTATTTATAGGCCGATAAATAGGCAACGGCTAAGTTGATTTCATTCAATTTAAATCAATTCAAATGGCTGCTTGATTCTTTATAATTTCATCAGTTATTTCACTTGGGTATGTTTTACGTTAGAACAATTCCTGACAATGACAGACTCTCAGCACAGGCTTTTAATAAAATCGGAGAGATTTTATCAGGACCTTCACCCTTACTCGTGTCTATACTACTCAAGTGGTTCAAAACGTCTTGGATCTCAAAAGAAATTGATCCAATTTCAATGCGCTTTTCTATGGGGTTCATTTTTGCCGATAAGTTAGAATTAGTATCATTGTCAGCTACATAAACGCTTTCGAAGAATTCAGCAAATAGGTCACACGTTTCGTTAGGGTTACCAGCTTTCTTATTACCTCTAGACATAATTGAAGGGTAGCCTGTAGTCTTTTTTCGCGACTTCACGTAATACCAAAATTTTGAAGGATCAGAAGTTAACATTTCTTCGGCGTTAGTCAAATATTTGTGAAAGGCTTGGTCACGCAAGGAGTGAAATTCTTTACTAATGGACAAAAAATTCATTTTTAGTTTCAGTCTGAGTTTGTTTCATTTTTAAATCACTTGTGAGCTTTGCTTGTTCTATTTTTTAGATTGCGTAAACGCTGATTATACCAGGGTGGATCGTTAATAACCATTTACGCCACATTAACTTCAACGCGGCACCAGGTTGCCTACTACCCAAATTCATTTCAGATTGATTTCTTTTATTCGGCTTGTGTAGTTGTTTTTCTGGCAGGTAATAGATCAACGTTTGGAAAGACTATTTTTCGAAAAAATTGGATTTAGGTGGGTGACGGACGTCTTTTGTTCTTATATTCTAAATCGTCGGATAGAAAGAGACAGATATAGTTGGTCTCTGCACTTTAGTTGCTTTTTATCGTTTAAATTTGAAAAAAGGAAAATTTGAAAACAAACTTTGCCATAATTAAAACAGAACATATGCTACTCGGACCCGTACGAATCACAGTGCGTTGCAAAAAATATCGAAAATTTAATGAAATTTCTTGTTCGGTATTTTATTTTCTAAAATACCTTTGTCTTGCTATGTGGGACATATTTTTTTGGATGTTACGTTGCGAGAACAGATGTGGGTGCCAAACCGGAGCAGAGCGTTACACGCTTTAATACAAAACCGTAAGACCATTGTATTCGTACAGAGCATATGATTCATCGACTAGGACCATTCTTTGATTCGAAATAGAAAACACACAACTTTTTTGTGAATACATTGAGACCAGCTGAACCAGCTGGTTTAGGTTAGGACGTAAAGTTGAAATTGTGTTGACTGTAAATCAATTGTGTCATTGAATTGCGTGGATTCGACCAAAAAATATAACGTTGGTCAAATCTAAGCAATAAAAAGTGATAAAGCAATTTAACGGTTAACTCTTCATACAAGGAACCATTGATAAATGAGGTACTACTCGAGGGGATGTGCGAAGCCTTATTTTTCATATATCTTTTTCTCTTGTTGAAGGATAGGGTAGTCGAAGACGGTTAGTGAGTTTGGACGGAATCGGACATGGAAGGAAAGCGCTGTTAAAAATCATCCAAAGTTATAGGACATCATTTATGAACGGCCCCCAAGTACTTGGTAAAAACAACTCAACACCATTGCAGTGTCCATATGTCTGTTTCAATAAAATATTCTATTGCTAAATGTAAATTCCGCAGAATTCCCAAACTAAACCTCTCGCTACATCCTCCTATTTTAATATCAAAGTGTCCCTAGAGTCTTTATTGCTGATTCATAAACTTCGTTAGGCAAATTATGGTAAAGCTGCATTGAAATATTTGTGCTTTTTGTGTGCTTAATCTAATTTTCTAAAAATTTTACAACTGTTGGTGTTCACATGTATAAAATTTTAAGTCGGAATTCAGAATAGTCTGATTTATTTTCTGTTTAACGCACCCATAACGGATTCAAATCAGGTTTTAAATATTGCAGTGCGGCCAGATCCTTTTCTATATGCATACACAAAGTGTGACTGAATGCATGTTTTTTTTACTACGTGCCATTAAAGTTTCCCAACCCCAACACACAACAATCCGAAATATTAACCACATTCCAATTAAGAAAAATGTATGGAGCAAGGTTGGTGGGTTGAACAAGTTTTATTCGAAATGTCGATTCATTGTGGATTTGGCGTTGGAATATCGTCAACTGCCTACTCACGATGAGCGGTAAGAAATTAAAATATTCATGGAAATCGAAAAAGCGGCTAAAGTTCGGAGTTAAATATATTTTACTGGTACACAATGTGCCAGCAGATAAGGTGTCATTGAGATGGGTCGAAATAGTCACTTAGAACGTCTTACCTTAAGTCGAGAGTGAAATTGAATATAAAAAAACTTGTATAATTTATACCCTTCTGAAATACGTTTTTTCTCAAACCAACAACAATTTCTGTAGAAGTAAATTGCTTTTAGAGATGTGTACACAAAAAAGTCAATGGGAAAGAGCATCGCTAAGTTTAATTTTCAATTTTATTTGAATTTTTTCTGCTGTAGAGATTACAATCATTACACACTTATCCAACAATCCAACTAAATAAAAGAAAAACTTTTCCGGATAAAAAAGAATTATTCGAATTTGTAGTATACACGCAGCTCTCGAGTCGGTCTTCATACATGTAGGCATGAGCAATTTTTATTATATTTTTATGAATTGCGTCAGCCTCACTTCAAGTGCCTATTGAAAGTTTTGGATTAAAAAACTTTTTCGTATCAATTACTTTCAAACAAAGTTTATTTGAACATAAGGAAAAAAAAATGCTAAAGAATAAATTCTGGTATTAAATACAGCCATGGGTTTAGTTGGATATCAAATTTCGATTCCGAAGAGAAAAAAGAGATTAGACAAATGAATTTGGGGCGAAATGGGACCGTTTTAATTATAATAATTTTATCCGAATATCTTCCAAATCACCTGCGTTTCACCTACGCAACATTTATATTTTATTTCTACGTGTTTCTTGTATACAAATACTATTCTGTGTTGAAAAATAGTACATTACAATACTATAAAGTACGAGGGCTTGTCCGAGTGTACGCATACATTTTGTTATATACTTCATTGTATCGTTTTATGTTTTACTGTGTACGCGAAAGTGTTTAGACCCGTACGAAGAACCAAGTTCTTCGAAAAGGGGTCTTATGCGTTTACCACGACGTTTGTAACCACCTCAATTTCGACCCGGGAGTAGGGGGGAGCATCGATCATGGTCCTTAGATGACGAATCAGCAATAAGAAAAATGTCCGACCGTCCGTCCGTCCGTCACCGCGATAACTTGAGTAAATCTCAACCGATTTTCAAAAACTGTTTTTTCCCTGAAAGGTAATTGAAAAACCTTTTTTAGGATTAAATCTGGGCACTGTCGGCCCAAGGGCCAATGAGCTAGGGCCGTTTAAGTGGTTTTTGGTCTTTTGTACATAACTCGAGTAAATCTTTTTCGATTTTCAAAAACTTTTTTCTGTTTGAAAGGCCTGGGCATACCGCACATTTTATGGAAGAAATTTCTTTGAATTTTAAGCCTTTGGTCTCAGCCATACATAAATACATCCTACATAAATCGGGTAAATCTTATCCGATTTTCAAAAACTTTTTTTTCCTTAAAGATAGTCACCAAATTGATCACAAGATTGAATTTGGGCAAATTCGGTCGAAAACTTTCGAAGTTACGGTTGAAAAAGTGGTTAAAAACGTGGTTTTTTGAAGGTTGGTGGAGCTTTTTTACCTATATCTCTGCGAAATTAGAACGGAAATCGATCTTCAAGGTTTTGAATGAAAGATGTGGACATCCAAAAAATCAACAAAATTAAATTAGTGAAAATCTGTAGAGTGATTCGGGCTGAAGTGTGGGCCCAACTCACGCTACGCGACCACATACGATATTTGGTGGTTTTTCGTGAATATTTCTTTAACTATGAGGTTTTTTGTGCGGTTTTGTCCAGAAAATAGACGCCAACATTTTCGTTTACGGCAGTATGGGTCTCTCCTAAGTTCTCTAGGTCAATTTAAGATCGGCCCCAGTGCAATTTTTTTTAAATTTTGATTTTTTAAGGTTTTAGAGAGGTTTCTGCGCATTTTCATCGGACGGGTTTTTCAATATTGCCCTTTCGGCAATTTCCAATGCAATTTAATGTGGACGTAATTTCATACACTTAAGAGGTAGTCAACATTTCTATTCTGATACGTACGGGTCCCTTCATAATGTTTTGGTCGAGACTTGACGTTTGATTTGAGTAATATTTGTTCTCAATTGTATCGTTTATTACTTATTACCAACACACTCTCGCATTTATAGTAAAAATTATAATGACGTGTTATAGTGAGCTTGGTCGGATTGTTTTCTTACAATCATGGATTTGCTACATTCTTCTCCAATGTCGTAGTATGATCAGGGTCAAATGACAATAGAGTCAGTGAAAAAATGAAGCTTAGTTAGAAATCCCAGCAAGGCAATTACTAATTATAAAATTCAAAAGTTTGTCTGTTTGTCTGCAAATTGTCGGTCACAAATTTCCAGCGTGAACCAACATAGGTCCGACCTGCTTGAAGAGTTCCGAGGAGCTAAATCAAAAAGTCGTTTTGCATTGCCTTTTATAAGCCGAAAGCCAAAGAAAAGGCAATGCAATAGTAGATTCTTTTGCATTGCCTTCTATTATTCAAAAAAAGGCAATGCAAAAGAAGATTCGCATGTGAATCTATCTACGTCCGACCTGCTTGAAGAGTTCCGAGGAACTAAAGCAAAAAGTCGTTTTGCATTGCCTTATATGATTCAAAAAAAGGCAATGCAAAAGTAGATTCGCATGTGAATCTATCCACGTCCGACCTGCTTGAAGAGTTCCGTGGAACTAAAGCAAAAAGTCGTTTTGCATTGCCTTATATGATTCAAAAAAAGGCAATGCAAAAGTAGATTCGCATGTGAATCTACCTACGTCCGACCTGCTTGAAGAGTTCCGAGGAACTAAAGCAAAAAGTCGTTTTGCATTGCCTTATATGAATAAAAAAAAAGGCAATGCAAAAGTAGATTCGCATGTGAATCTATCTACGTCCGACCTGCTTGAAGAGTTCCGAGGAACTAAACCCTTTTGCATTGCTTTTTTTAAAAGAGAAAACCACAAGGGAAACCTAGAGACAGAGAACGAGAGACGTTCCTTTTGTTAATTCTGGACCGCAATGAAGCAGTCCAAGAAAAATAAAGCGCTCTTATTATGGGTACAGTCTCCCATAATAAGAACAGTATCGCCATCCGCACCTAGCATCATTTTGCAACGACGCTTAGCGCTGGACATCACCAACCGGCGATACTTTCAAGCGAATTAAAAAGTGGTATTTATACATTTGGAACTGTGTACTTTCTGTGAAGTATAAAATTTATACAACGAAAAATGATTAGAAATTTTGTATGAGAGATTTGTTCAAGTAATTTCAGGGAGAATATTTATGTTATGTGTGTGTGTACACATGTAAGAAGCAATAAACGAAAAAACTATTTTATGCACGTGGCTTCATTCAGTAATATTCTCAATGTATTTACGTTTGTTTATTAAGTGGCGTATTCAAATATTTTTTTTTTTTGTATGAAATGAAATCATGTGGCGTATTCAAATATTTTCTTTGTAAGGAATTATTTGTATGGAACGAAATGATGCATTGATTTTCTTTATATATTTTTTTGGTTTTGAAAATGTCGGGCAGTTGGACATTGGGTCAATTTTTATGTTTTTAAAAATATCTTGGAATGTATGGGAGTTGGGCGATAGGTTTCTTTGGCAAAGTCTTAGAGTTTAGTGAGTAGAAGTCACCAGCATTGGTGAAAATGTCGGGCAGTTGGACATTGGGAAAATTTTTATGTTTTTAAAAAAATCTTGGAATGTATGGGAGTTGGGCGATAGGTTTCTTTGGCAAAGTCTCAGAGTTTTGTGAGTAGAATCTTTATGAATCCTAAGAAAATGGCTGCCACCTGTGAAAGTGACGCCATCTTGGATTTTTGCTATCTTGTGCTGTCAAAGTGACGCCATCTTGGATTTTTGCTATCTTGTGAATTAGAATAGTTACGCGTTTAGTTTCTTCGGGAAAGTTGTTGATGTTGAGGAGTAGAACAACATAGAACAAAGCTGGACAAAGTAGAGATAATTTTTGAGTGCAAATCGATAGTGAAGGCTTGGGGCAACAAAATTGCTGAACAATGTTGGGTGAAAAAGTTTCATACTACCGAGCTATAGGTCATTATTTGGCGATTTTATCCAGAGCTGGAGCACTTATTAACCAATATCTCGGCCGGTAGTTGCCGGAATGAGGCCAGTGAGTTGTCAAATGAAAGGTTTCGACAGTGTGAAGGCAGCGGAACCGATTTTAAGAAAATCGGTTGAGCGGTTCGGTGCTAGGGTCGGTCAAAGGAGACAAAAATGGGTAGAAATTTGCTCCGCTGCCCGAAAATTACTGAAAAATTAATTTTTGATATGTTGTTGGGGATGGTGCAAAACGTCGAGAAAACATGTTCTGGGGTTAGATATTGTTCTGAAATGAGGGAGTTATGGGTCAAGAAAGGGTCAAAATTGAAAATCGTTCAAAAGTCAGTTAAGATGACGTCTTAGAGATTTGGTCGGGGAAGCAAAGTCTTAGAGTTTTTGATGGCCTACAACTTTGTAGAAGAAAGTTTTTTGATCCGACTTCATGCGGAGGATCTAGGCAGCGAAAACTGTTAAAATTTTGGGGTTTCCTCACTTTGTTGTTAGGGAACTTTTGTTGTTGGGCAAAGTAGAGATACATTTTGAGTGTCAATCGATAGTGGAGGTTTGGGGCAACAAATTTGCTGAACACTGTTGGGTGAAAAAGTTTCATACTCCCGAGCTATAGGTCATTATTTGTCGATTTTGTCCAGAGCTGGAGCACTTATTAACCAATATCTCGGCCGGGGAAAGTTGAATACGGTGAACTTTGAATACGGGGAAATTGGAATGCGGTGAACGTTGAATACGAGGTAAGTGGAATACGGGGGAAGTGGAATACGGGGAACGTTGCATACGTTTTACGGAGGAAGTGGAATACGGGGGAAGTGGAATACGGGGGAAGTGGAATACGGGGGTAGTGGAATACGGGGGAAGTGGAATACGGTAAACGTTGAATATGGGGGAAGTGGAATACGGGGGAAGTGGAATACGGGGGAAGTGGAATACGGGGGAGATGAAATACGGGGGAAGTGGAGTAATTTTGCTACAAAGAAAGTGTTTTGATTTATAGTGCCTTTCTCGCCCATTTGGATTTTAGTATTATTAGTGGTAATATCAACGAAGTGATTTAATGACATGAAACAATATGCATCATTATTTAAAACGAGAAAAAATATGCTTTGGCTCACAGAATAGACAACACGCGAAAATGATAAAGCCTGCGTAGCCCCTAGGGGCGGGGGTATTTACTAGTCTTTTATGATGTGTAATAAGGTAAAAATGAACGGCATGCTTTCAATGCTGTTCGCTATTTTCAAAAATTGCCGTCGCTTTCCATTTAATAGCTGAGTTTATCTCGCACTGTCAGCCTGAACGACGGTGAATTAGAGAGTCTTTTTGTAATAAACTGATATCGCTCAAGTTTGAACGAATTTTCTCGAACAAAACCATGAGGTACGATCGTGTAAGGTGTTTTTATGTTGTGGACGGCGCCACCTCGTTAGTAGTAAAGTTGAGTATTTAAGTATTCGACGACGGCAAAGAATCAAAACACAACATGGCGTAGTAAAGTGCGCAATAGGCAAATTCTATAGGCAAAAATGTTTTAGCATAGGCTCGATTTCTTCATACAAAGCTGCGGCGTTGACTCAGTTTTGTATGAAAAAAAAACGAGCCGGTGCTGAAACATTTCCCCATATTGAATTTAGCTATATTTACTATGAAAGTAAGAACTAGATAAACATTTTTGGAGGTTAATAAGAACTAAATCATTCCTATGACAGCATTTTTTGGTACCCAAACTGAGTTGGTGCCGCAAAATTTTCATCGTAGAACTCACAAGCCGAACATTATTGAGTTTTTTTAAACAAAGAAATATCGATTTCAAATTGCACGGACAAAAAATTTTTTCGCACTTACCAACCAATCACAAATACTCCCGAGGCGATCATAAAAATGTTACCAACGTTATTTAATATAAACATATAATACATAACATTATAAATAATCTTTACTGTAATGCGGCTTGAATTAGTTTGAACTGGAAGTCAAGTTCTACTTATCCGTAGATGAGTTTTCAGTATTGATGAGTGCGTGATGGAAAAATAACATGCATCTCTGAAACTCTACGAATAAAGAGGAATTGTACTGCATGGAAGGGAATCTTTTTATTTTTGTTGTTCAAGTACTTTACATGCAAAATGGGATGAGGCGAAAACATTATATTATGATTCAATTTTGTTTTGCTGTTTCAAAATTGAAATGTTATCGCACATGGAAATTCATCATCAGTTTTATTTCACATTAAAGAAAATATGTTGCGCGAATGAAAGTTTTCCACTCAACGCGTTTATTCACTTCAAATATTCTAAACAAAGAGAGTCAAAGACGAACAGAAAAGCTAATCTGGTCGTAATGGGTGTACACAAATAAGGATTCTTGCGATAGCTATTCATGCAATATAAATACAAAAATGAATCTAACAGTATATGACAACTAAACCCATAAAAAACGGTTTTTATGAGTGGGATCTATAGAATTGTTTTATATTATATATAACAGTATTCCAACACAACGACTAGCAGTATGAAAAAGTGTATACCGTATTATAGAGATAGACCGAGTATGATGTGAAGATGCCAATGGTAACCGCATATACCAAACTATACTTCATTCAACGCTTTGTGGTAGAACGTTGAGCTTCATACACTTTAAGGCTACGTCTCGAAATGGGATGTTTTTTTTTCACACCACCTAGTCATAATTTATTCGAATTAGGGTAGAATGAGAGTGTGTAACTAGAAAAAGATTTCTAGCAGAAAAAAAAAAGAAAGTAAAATAAAGAATTTATGAAAAAGTGTTCATTCATATCAGTTGGAGACGCACTCCCTTATAGTTTCATTTTGTGAATAAAGAAAAACAAGAGAAAACTCAAAATAAAATTTATCTGTGAGGGTTTTACATTTCGTAAAAGTATACTTTGAGCTTTTATGCGTTGGTTATTTTCGAAAAGATTGAATTTATGTTTGCGTTTAACATAATAAAAAAAGGGTTTCTCGGTTGTCACTTGACTAACTGCAAAATGGATGTCTATTCGTTCTTTTTTCATGTAATATTTATTGGTATTAAGTAGTAGTGGTGAAATATCTAGCACGTTTAATGTTCAATTAGGTTTGTCCTT
>CM055405.1:9259337-9397972 GCA_029228625.1 Pseudolycoriella hygida | reverse complement strand
GTTCCATACAAATAATTCCTTACAAAGAAAATATTTGAATACGCCACATGATTTCATTTCATACAAATAAAAAAAATATTTGAATACGCCACTTAATAAACGAACGTAAATACATTGAGAATATTAGTGAATGAAGCCACGTGCATAAAATAGTTTTTTCGTTTATTGCTTCTTATTACATGTACGCACACACACACACGTAAATATTCTCCCTGAAATTACTTGAACAAATCTCATACAAAATTTCTAATCATTTTTCGTTGTATAAATTTTATACTTCACAGGAAGTACGCAGTTCCAAATGTATAAATACCACTTTTTTAATTCGCTTGAAAGTATCGCCGGTTGGTGATGTCCAGCGCTAAGCGTCGTTGCAAAACGATGCTAGGTGCGGATGGCGATACTGTTCTTATTATGGGAGACTGTACCCATAATAAGAGCAAACTATTTTTGAAGGGACTGCTTCATTGCGGTCCCCCAGTACTTTAACAAAAGGAACGTCTCTCGTTCTCTGTCTCTAGGTTTTCCTTGTGGTTTTCTCTTCCCCTTCGAAATAAAGATTACTATCAAGTCCACCAGATCGGGTCCTGACCTGATTTTTTTGACCTGGTTCTGACCTGGATTTCCAGGTCGGAAGAAAACCAGATCGGGTCCTGACCGGTGGACCTGGTTTTATATAACGAATAGTAGAAAATATTTTTTCAATAATTTTTTGAAGTCTAAAGTACCGAAAAGTAAGGTTGATCACGGAAAACATGCGGGGTCTGTGTGTAGAAAAGCTATTGAAATAATCCGAAAAGTTCTTCAGTAAGGAACAACCAATTTTCTAAGCTGAAGCAAATTTTGTACTCTTATGCTTTGAAAAGATATGAAAAGATATGCAAGATATGCAATAACAAAAAATAAAAATTGAAGAATATTTTGCATAAAGTACGAAAAAAAACCAAGATTTGATTTTTTTTTATATTTCAGTATTTGCTCAACTAGATTGATGTTGACCAAATTGTTGTTAACATGAATGTTAGCGTCCTTATCTTACAGAATAGGATACGCAAAATAATAGAATATCTTAAATTAAATCGATCAATGGAGAATTTCAAAAATATTTGGGGCTACCACAATTTCCAGCAAAGTTTTCGCGTCTGTACTGAGCTTTTTGGAAGTTGGATGAAAAAGGATGCCCGTTCCTGAGCTCAATTTTTTTCAGCTCATCGTCGACTGTGAGGTCGAGAGAGATATTTCGGCAGTTGTTCACCTCATTACACCTTGCAGGTGTGCGTTGCAATCAAATACTCTACAAGCTAGTATGTGATTACGGATGAAATATATACCCCAAGCCCATGTCAGTCCACCCCACTTTTTATAAATCCACCCCAGTGCATCCCAGTGAAACTCATTTTCAACTTTAAAGTTCAACTCATTTTCAACTAAAAAAAAATCGCTTGTGGCGATTTATAATGATTCTTAATATTCAGCTGGACAAAAATGACAGATTTTCTCACTGAAAAGTGGTTCTAAAGTGGACAACATGCATTTTTTCTTTTGTATAATTAAAGAATTGTAGTCTACTGTCGACAGACAGGGTTGTGCCCAAAATTTTGCAATTTGAAATAAAAAATTTCGCCTTCGGCGCTTTATATTATATTTTTTCTTAGTGTGTTTTCTTCTTTTTAAACTGAATTTTCCAACAAAGAGATACATAATAAGTATGGATTTTTTATTCAAAATCCTCGCGAGTGGAAAATTTTCTCGCTCGCGCTTCTCACACGATCTTTGTCCATTACAAGCAAAATAAAAGTATGCATAAAAGACAACACTACTTATTGAAAAAGTTGGAACATTCAATTGAAAATTTGGGACCACTCAATCCAAAATTTGGGCCACCTCGATGAAAAATCCCCCAGTCCAAAATCCTTATAAAAAGCTCGGAGTGCGGAGACAAACTATTTTTAGAATCTGAGTAATAATTTTATCTGACAGTATTTGTTTGATCCAACCAAATTTTAAGATCAATGGACGCTTGGCAAATTTGTCGCCTACACTTGTGCGCAAAAATATTCGTTTTTCAATGATTTCACTCAACCAAAAGATTTTTTTAAAAAAGTCACACGACAATTCTCACTGGTAGTATATGTTATTTTTGAATAAAAAATTGGTTTGTAGGTGATAGCTCAACCAAAACCGACTCCTACAAAAGTGAGCAGTTTTCGTAAATTTATGTCATCATCCGAAGCAATTTTTTATTCGCAAGTAACACATTGACAATAATTGTCGTACTGCTCTTTTAGAAAAATATTTAGATTCAGTGAAGTCATCGAAAAACGAATATGTAGGCTACTTTGCAAAGTGTCTATTTATCTGAAGTAGTGAATATCAACTTTATGTGAATCGGTTTTAGTCATAATATAAGTTCCTGGAACTTATTTCCAGCTTTATTATTTTAGGTGAAAAAAAATCAGGTCAACCTGATTCCATCAGGTCAAAAAAAGAACGGGTCATTTTTGACCTGGTCTTTTTTCGACCTGGTTTTTTCGGGTCGAACCTGAATCTAACCAGGTCGACCCGACCTGATAGTAATCCTTACTTCGAAATTAGGTTTGCATTGCTTTTTTGGGTTAAAAAAAGCAATGCAAAAGGGAGGGTTTAGTTCCTCGGAACTCTTCAAGCAGGTCGGACGTAGATAGATTCACATGCGAATCTACTTTTGCATTGCCTTTTTTTTTGAATCATATAAGGCAATGCAAAAGAATCTACTATTGCATTGCCTTTTCTTTGGCTTTCGGCTTATAAAAGGCAATGCAAAACGACTTTTTGCTTCAGTTCCTCGGAACTCTTCAAGCAGGTCGGACCTATGTTGGTTCACGCTGGAAATTTGTGACCGACAAACAGACAGACAGACAGACAGACAAACAGACAGACAGACAAACAGACAAACTTTTGAATTTTATAATTAGTAATAGAAAATTTTTCACATTAATTGTAGTTATAACAACTGAAAACTTTCAAAACGACTGATATCACAACAAAAACCTCTTAAAAGGTAGAGAGTGTCGCAGTCCGTAAGTCCGCTTCCAAAATTAATGATATCGCTTGAGATGACGCTATCGCTGAGAGGTTTTTTTTGTGATTTCATCTAAGAGTTATCTAGAGAAATCTAGGAAAATCATAAAACCTGAATCTATTGCGCTAAATTGGTTAAAACACTACCAAGAACATGAACAATTGACGGATTTTTTGCAAAAAAAAAGGAAAATTATTGCAAACAGAGACTTTAAAGGTCTTGTTAACATCAATCACACATCATGAATTTCGAGAAACGTTAAAGACCTAAACAAAAAAAGCCACATATAATATGATGTTCTGTGAATATTTCCTTCGAATCTTCAAGATTGCCTTAGTAACATCACCAGATTCTAATAGCCCAGTATCGAAGCAGAATAACTGCTTTAGTAATCAAATTAGAAGACCCCCTTTCTTCTGTGTTAAAATTTTAAGGGATATTCCATTTCCATAATTCGTTTTACTTCGCTCAGTTCATAAGGTTTCCAAAATATCTGCGAAATTTTTTATTTGAATTACAACGCTTGGTAGCTTTTCCATTCATCAGCTTTTCTTGAGATTTGTGAAAGAAAATAAATGAACTTTAATTTATTTGCCGCACTTCCCTGGGTGCCAAGTTTAGCCTACAAATTCTCTGTCATGTCATATACCTCAATGTTTGAGTTTTTTGATGATTTGATACGACAATTGATAATCAAAACATGATTTGGAGGGGGAGGGGTTTGTGGAAACATACAAAGTATGATAAGTGGAAAAGTGGAAAAGTGATCGAAAAAAACAGACAACTTTATGGACGCCCCCTTAAGAGCTGAACAATACAAGAATTAAAATGGTGTCGTTTTTTTCAAGGGATGTCAGTTTGCTTCTCAACTGTTATAAACTGTTCTAAAAAAATTAACGAAATTCTTTAGAACATTTTATAACAGTTGAATAAGTGACTTTATCTCATAACTTTCAAATATCGAAGCACTTTTTATTTCAAAGTATTGATTTTTAGCCATTAAGATGACGATGACACCTAAAGCTCAATATATTCTAGCTATGGCCCTGCCCATCAGCCATTGCTAGATGTTTCTTGTGCCCCTCGATTTTTTTGCGTCTATAATTTTGTTATCTTTTGATTAACTTTTTTTTCTTTCATTTTCAGATATTGACCTCAATCAACTGAAACCCGTTCACAGGTGTAATGTAGTTGGTAAACGAAAACCTCTCATAAAAATGAGCGATCATTACGGTGATGAATCACAATCAGCCTCTGATCAGGAAGAACTGGTTGGAGAAACCGATATTGACGAAGACTGTTCCGATACGGAAGAAATGCAATTTACATTTTGCAAAACGAATATTGTCGACGAAAATTCATTAGACACAAACACCGACAATGGCATCCCAAAGCATTCCATTCAGTCGAAATTTATATTTTTTGGCATGGTTTTTTCGCTGCTTCTTTCAGCATTTGTTTTGCTGATTTGTTTTCCACTATATCAGCAACAGTTAAATGTTGGGGAAAATAAGAACGCTTATGGAGCGTTGCTTTTTGTATCAACGTTAATTACACTTCTTCTTGTGTTATCTACCTTGGCTGGATCGTGGATTTTGAAGTGGAAAATAGTATTATACAAATTGCCGTTGCCATGGAGAAGGTAAGCCATGTCATCATTTTCGATAATAATTCTCGATTGACTAGAATTAATTATGCTAAACGTTTTACATGCATGAAGCGCATTGTCTTTTATTATACAGAAAAATCACATTTTTTAATGCGAAAATAAAAAACAATTTTTCGGAAAATTAAAATAATAGAATGGAAAACAGAGTGGGTAGACAATCATAAATTCTTCATATGCATGATGCATGTTACGTATGGAGGTAGTTTTACCATCATGCATAATGTTTTGAGCAGAGTAATGACATTTTAAAGTACAGCGGAGACTAGTTCTGGAGTCACGCAAGTTCAAAAATGTTTTTCGCATAAGTTGAGGACAATATTTTGCCTAACTGGTGCACGAAATAAGCGATAAGATCGCAATACATGAGTTGGACAGAGAGTCTATTGAAAAATGCCATCATGAAAAATTAAACGAAAACTTTGAAAACCCGTAACATTTGCCTTGAAAAATCGAAGTGGTGAGAACTGAAATATTCGGGCAGAAGTGTTAAATTCACCGAAAGTTTGCCTGAAAAAACTCAAAACGGCTTTGTTTTTGTTCATAAATCTGTACTGTTGAAATTTTTTTGACATAAATTCTGGAAATTCGCTGAAATTAGTTATGTAATGACATATTATAGGAAAAGATTGACATTTTTAAAATTGAGGCATCCCCCATTCCAGGTTTGACGTATTTCTCGATAAATTAGACGCCAATATTGATATATGAAGTGAAAATTGTACTAGATCACCTTCCGTAATTATTTTTTAGGTCTAGCTCCTCTCTTTTTATAAGGGCGGGGAAATCTTCATAGACTCCTGGTCCTCCCGGACCAAGGTAGTGTTGGATTCCATTCTTCAATGACCTAACAACTAAAGCCCCCTTCCTTAGCCTTCATGCTCTCTTCTCCCCGGAACCGCCTCACAGCATTACTTCAAGGAGGGGCTGTGTTTTTGCCCCTTCTCTCTAAAGGGCTCATTATATTGGACGCGATGCGAATCGCATCGCGTAAGGTTTATGTGAAAGCTCAACTTGACAAAAAAAAATTCTGTCAAGTTGAGCTTTCACACAGACGTTACGCGATGCGATTCGCACACCTCCTCATCGCGGCACATCTCCGATAACATGTGTTCGGCATTTACATCTGGTCTTTGTCAACTTGATTGTGAAGATAATAATGTATCTTCATGAGCTAAAAGCAGTTCTTAACGAAAATAGATGGAAGCACATATCATGCACTTGATATTTGAAGCAAACTAATCAAATTTGTGAATTTTGACATTTGTAGCAGTCTACCTTTAGTTCATGATATCGTCGTTACAAGGATAATAGATGTCGCACTTTTCGTTGAGAATTGCTGATAAAGTAATTTCAGCGTTTCAAAAATCATGTCAAAGAACTTTCAACAGTACTAGATTTATGAACACAAAGATATCCGTTTTCCCTAAATTGGTGTCTATATTGTGGGGCATGTCGGCCCTTGTTAGTGTCAAACATGCCAAGTTGAAATTAAAAGGATTAAGAGGCAGCGCACGGACGTTACTGACTACTTTCGTTAGATTATCTTCGAAGCGAAACTGCTTTAACAAAATGTGTATATGACATCTCATAGCATCCAGTATCCAATATCCTCTGTGTCTTAAACTTATTGCATATTGAATGCACAGCGATTCGTAAGGGAATTCGTATGTATGAAGTAATACCACATACGTCATATATGAGTTTACACGTTGCATTATTAAAAATATTCGAGTAGATTTAAGTGAAAACTGTCACAGAGCAGATAATTTTCAGGTATATCTAAGGGAATTTTTTTTTTAAATTTGTTCAAATAAATATTGATATTTTACTTGGCATCTACCATTAAAAATTTATTGTAAAGCTTCAAACAGCCAATCCAGAAAAAGAAAAATAATTTTCGTTCAGCACGTTGTATTCGTCTGACAGTTCTGATTAGCTGACAGTTAACGTTAACAAAGTCCATTTGCCAATAATATTGCAATGCCATTTTTTGAGTAAATCGAAAATTCTTTGCTGCATGATATTATTAGCAAACACTGCAAATGAATGGGATTAACTTACTAGAAAACTTATGGAATACGACTTTTAGGTAGAATACCATCGTTAGGGATGTCCTGAGAAAACTTTCAGAAATAGTATAGGAATAAAATGCTAACGGTGTTCATGGTTGCATATATTGTGTTTTCTTTTAAATTGCTCGAAAGATAAAAAATCGCAAGCTCGATCGTATATACGTGCACATATATACGGAGAAAATTGTTTTTTTTTCCAAGATAATGACTTTAACGACCATACACTCGTTTGGAACAATCATTTATGTTTTCAATTATTTACTTGTCTTATTTTTTGCCGCTTCTAAAACCAATATTTCTTGCTTGGTGGTCAACATAAAACATTTTATGTTGTCACTAGTAGAACAATTGCAAAATCATGGGCGCGCGGTAGCGATGCGCCCGTGACGCAAGTCCCCATTCGAACAAAAAATTTTTTCCGAAAGCTGAAGGAACAGAAAAACTATAACACTGGAGGGTCCGGCATTTGTGACGCAATCAAAAATGAAAATATTTCAAAAGAATTTTTTCGCGTTCCGAAGCTGCAAGCGTCACAAAAGTTGATATCAGTTGTTTTGGAAGAAGGGACGAGGACTTTTAAAAAGGGTTTTTGTTGTGATTATATGTACGATATCAACCGAAAATCTGTATGTCTATTCTAACTGTCAAAACGACATTTTAAAGGTCAAATATTTAGATAAATAAGTATAAATAAGCCAAGGGCAAGCAGGCATGCTTTAAAAAAACAGATTTTTCTATCATACTATGTTCGTTTTTGATCTGATATAATTAAGATTAAAGACACAAACATTTTGAACCTTTTCACTAACAGCTCGTCTGTTTAATATTTTGACGTTTAAAACGTCATATTGACGATTAGAATAGCTAGACCAGCTAGAAGACTCACTTTTTAGAATAGATGATTCACTTACTTACCCTACCGGCACTTCTTTCGAAACGAGATTTTCATCCATACGTTGTATATCACCAACCCATGGAAGTTTTTTTTTGCGCTGTTTCTTCGGACGAGTTTTTCAATCAGTTTCGGCAATTTCCAAACCAATTTAATGTCGACGTAATTTCATACACTTAAGAGTTAAGGCAACATTTACCTTGATACGTTCGAATCTTTTTGACACATTTATGCTGATACGTACGGGTCCCCTGTATATGTTTTGATCTTTGAGGGGGAGATTATCATCCCGAGCCGAAGGTGAGGGATGTATTCCCCCGAGAGGATAAACAAATTATCCCGCAGTTGCATATGCTATTTTATTCACCAAAGCAACAAATCAACGAAACAAGGATTGAAACCAACAATTAATGTATATTTTACTCCCTGGGGAAGCACTGCTGTGAATAAAAATCATTAATTCAAAAAAGCACTAATTTGAAAATTGATGTTGACATCAATATTTTACTGAAAATACCGTTTGTAACTTTCCACAAACACATAGTATTGTCCTTTCGGTTCTGTTATTGTTTTAATGGAGAGTTGACTTAAGACCACGTCGCAAAAATATGAACTGTCAAATTTGCGATGTTTTTTTAGGGACAGAATTCTGCTGCGTAAATAACAAATCATTCAAAATTTTAGCTCATGTACTGTACATGTACACGAATAATAGATGAATCAGAATTCAAAAATTTTGAATATGAAGGTCGAAAGTTGTTCTGAAAAATTATCGCATCCCAAGGTCATTTGTACCTTCATACTTAAACTTTGTGAATTCTAAGTCATCTATCATAATTTGCATAACAGTCATCCTCCCACAGTACACGAGCTGTAATTTTGAAAAATTTGTTATTTAATTAGGATTCTTTTCTAAAAAAAAACATCGCAAATTTGACAGCTAACATGTTTGCGACGTGCTTTTAATGAAATATGAAACTCTTCTATTATCTGACTATTATTGCACACTGTGCACAGTTTCCAGTGTAAGAAATGTTAGTTACTGGTTTAAAATGTTATAAGACACTAATACGCTAGAAGTTTTGATAAATCGACAATATACAAGCTGCCAGTGTCATATGAAAATAATATTTTTGATATGAACAAATTCCAATTCAACTAGAACACCAATAATCCTTATACTTTGAAGCACACAGATACGTCGCTTATATTGATTTTAAATTCCCTTCTCGATGCTGTTTTGCTACATTTATCACTGTCGAGTGTCGAATTGAAATTTAATTTAATTCGTTTTTTTAATATTAAACAAACAATTTCTACATTGAAATATGTCAATGCAGAATTTTATTGTAGAACGTGAGAACAGAAACCTTAAAATTGAATTAAAATTTGCTAACGAACAGCGTTTCCATCATTAGCGAATGCAAACAACTATAGCGAACAAAGTGAAAATTGATCATTAACGATATTATCAGATAACATCGAAATTACACAAATAATTATAATTTAATTGAATATAATTTTCCTGAAATGTTTACTTTGTAAAAGAATCCAACGCTTTGTGACCTAAATATCTAGTCATCTCATCATCCTATTGGTTGAAAGAGAATGATGTTTTTGTCCATTGGAATTTACATTTCACATTTAAAATGTAAAGATAAACCAACTAAGCCATGATGTTATGTTGTAAAAGTACACATGCTATGACTTGTGGATGGATATTCCACAGACTGATGCGAATATGAAGCTATTTGAAGTATAATTTACAGAAATTTAATATAATTTTGTGATTTTAATGGGAATATTATGATGTTGTTGCTAGACGGATACGGGATTTGTAATAAAAAATGTAAATGGAATAGTGCTGTTGGTCAGCGAATTCTTTTCTCGTAATAACGAAGAAAATTATGGTCCTTCACATATAATTCTGCACGAGCACAACGGTTTCAATTTACATTAATATCAAATAATAACTAAATGCTACGAACACCCGTAAGAAAAGCTACATCCAATTGCGTGTCAATACCTTAAGGACCTCGTCAAGCGAATAATTTCCGTCTTTATTATCATAACGGATCATTACGAACATATTTTTCGTTCTAAGATTCTTCAAATTCTCTAACAAAATTTGCTATATCCTTTGAGTGAATTACAGAATCCCGAACGAAGTCATTCTTATACTCTAAAGGTGTTCTATTTTTAATAATTTTTTAAGAAAGTAGTTCCATTTTCCGATTGGAGAAGACAATCGCCCTAACGAACCGTCATGTCATAGGTAAGGACGTTTCTGTCAGTCTCGTGTCAGCTTTCCACCTGCTACGTTTACACATCAAATGTAATAAACCTTCATTTGCTTCGCAGGAGTCTGAAGGAAATGAACACAATAATTACGAGTGAAATAGGAAAGCTGTGTACAGACAATTTCAACACAAATGACTGTTTGTCATTTCATTCTATACTTTTGTAATCGTTTTAAAATGTGCGGACGTCGCAAACAGTTGCCAGCAATAAATTAATGTTTTCAAGTTAAGCCGGGAGTAATTAGTTAGCATTTTTATTTCAGTAATTGCTGCAAGAAAAACGGAATTCCTTAATGAGACTTTTGTTCTGACATGACAATATTGTTGCAGGAGACTTAATTACTATCCGAATCAGGTACACGAACATTAAGTAATTTGCAAGCTCTACAAGGAAATTCATTCGTAAAGAGCAAAAAAAAGTGCTGGTCGATGATGTTAATGTAATTTGATACCTTCGACTTTAAAATGGCGTAGTAGTGAGATGAGTAAAGCTGATTTATTAACGGAATTCAGCGATTTCGATTAATATCGCACGGCTGCACTATGCATTTCCTGTTCACAATTATATTTTAGTGAATCGAATCGACACCAGTGTTTTGTAGTTATTTACTCAAATGGATTACAATATTTTAAGAAAAATAAGAGAAGCATCACTTTCCTTGAATTTTGTTGAAATTGGCTGTGTTCCGTAAATGCTAGAGGCATTTCCTTGTTGTATGGCCATCGAAATTCGATTATAGAAAAAACTTCTGGCACGTATATAACGCGATTCTTTGGTTAGCTTCTTACAAATTGTATCTAAGAATGTATTCGTTTTGTTAGACCATGGACCAAGTGTTTCAAATACCAATCCGACAAATTTTTTATGCTTTCGAGTCAGGTCCGTTCAGCTACTGACCCGGCTTTTCTCAATGAAGCGGAAAGATAGGATGGCGCTAGGATCTAGGGTATCCGAGCATGTGACGTCCCAAACTATACGTTTCCCTTTAGACCAACGTGCTGATGACGGCAACTGGACGTTTCCCATCATCTCGGAATAAACCTTTAGGCTCAAGCTAATACGTATCGATGTTAATGCTCTGTGAATTATATATAATGCTTAATTTCAACTTGTCTCGGGAAAGTATCCTTTGCGTTCGGACAGCTGAGGCCATGAGTTCCTCTTTCATCTACTAAGGGGCTGTCCCTAAATTACGTAACACATTTTTTGCCACTTACCCCCCCCCCCCCCCGTCGTTGTCACACAATTACTCGAACCCCCCCAAACAAAACTGAGGAATTTATTTTTTAACAAAAACAAGCAAATGTTATGACGTTCAACGTGGTATCTTATGATTTGTCAAAACTAGAGAAAGATAACTACAAACAATAGCATGGCGCCACCAAGTGAAAAGCAAATAACAGATGATCACAAAAAAGTTTCTTGTATGCGATTTTGAACAAATTTAATTAAAAACATAAGTTTTTGGTTGTAAAAGTGCTTGTTACGTAACATTTCTACAACCCCCCCCCTCTCCGCGTTACCTAATTTAGGGACAGCCCCTAATGAGCCGCAATAGTTATTAACTGCATTGGCTATGTAATTCAGTTGTAACACATCTGCGAAAGTTTGCGAGCCAAAGGCGAGGTGTCGTAATCGCAGATGTGTTACAACTGCATATCATAGCCAATTCAGTTCAAAATTTTAATGCATAAGCGAGCGGTATGTTGAAAACACACCAAAAAATTTCACATATTTTCCACACGTTCGCTTTGACAACAACAAAGCGGCCATGTTTTTCGTTAAGTACGATGAGAGCGTTTCATACCTTACACAGTAACTAGATTTACACGGTTTCGTGCAGCTTATAAGTGGTTTCGTGCAGTTTACACAGTTTCGTGCAATTTCGTGGCATTTATTTTATGTATACATTGGCGATGTACCGTCAATGTAACACAACAATACCGCTCGCTATGCATTAAATGCATTTATGTTGTGTGTAGTAACGAATGCCCAGATAAAGTCAAGCGTATTCAACTAGGCTTCTTCCACAACCCATAAAAACATAAATTCTATCACCTGGTGACGCTATTTTTGACTCCTAAATCTAACACTGTTGAAAGATTTTTGACAGTTCTAAAGTTTCGCTAAAATTCCTTTATACTAAGGGGCCATTCACAAGGTACGCACGTTAAAAATCAGTTTTTTGACCCTCCCTTATTCCTCGCACGCATATTTTTCTGCATTTACACGCTGTAAAAAACGTATGTTGAAAACGTATTTAAGTAAATATTGCCTTACGTCCACATTAAATTGCATTTGAAATTGCCGATAGGGCAATATTGAAAAACCCGTACGAAGCAACGGCGTAAAAAACTCTTCTGAAAGCACAAAATTCATCCCCAAATAGACCCAAATAGTTCACCTCAATTTTCTCTACAATATAGCAAAAAACCATTTTTTGTGCCAAAGCCGACCTTAGTTCGGCCTATGGCCCTCAGGAGATGCCTCGTACGAATACTTCCTTGGACAAAAGTATTTCTCTCAATTTTCTCCACACATAGGAAAAAATCATTTTTTTGTCTAGGGCCGACCTGAGGACCGATCTAGGGCCCTAAGTAGAGGCCTCAGACACATCGGCCCATGGACAAAAATGTTTCCCTCAATTTGCTCTGCAACATAGCAAAAAACATTTTTTTTGGTTAGGACCGACCTTAGGACCGACAGCGACATTAGGCCCACTTGAGCCCTAAGTACAGGCAAAAGTTTCTTTTAGGAATTTTTGGGCCATGCCTTCATCTTTCAAACAAAACATTTTTTTCGAAAATCGGAAAAGATTTACTCGAGTTATGTACAAAAAACACGTAGGGCCCTAGCAGAGACTCGTTTGTAGTGCCTTAGCTAAGTCCAAGCACTGAAATCCAAAAAAATTTCCTCCATAAATTGTCGGACAACATTGTTGAGCATCATTTTTTTCAAACAAAAAAAAAATTATGAAAATCGGAAAAGATTTACTCGAGTTATGTACAAAAACCCATAGAGCCCTAGCAGAGACTCGTTTTAGTGCCCTAGCATAGTCCAAGAACTCAAATTCAAAAAGTTTCTTCCATCGTTCTCCGTACGGTTCTAAAAATTATCACAAAATTGTATCAAATCACCTCTTTCTGCAGTCATTGTGACCTTGTTCGCCTAGATAAAGACATAACTTCGTGAGTTACAGAGGAGGAGGAAGAGGAAGGTGTGAAAAGTTGAGAATATGATTTAGTACATTTTTAAATCCTCACATTTGACGTGTATATTGAGATATTTTAATGAACTGGGAGTCATGTTTTTTGCATTTTCCTCTAATTTAATTATTATAAATTATTTTAGCGATACTTTAGAGCTTATGTCGTAACAGTACTAGATTTATGAACACAAAGATATCACTTTTCCCTTACCGTGATCGTTTAGGATTCGGCAACATCGACAAATTTACGTTTCATGACCGAATCGAGTTAAAAATCTATTGTTCCTTCTTCGGCAATAATGAATTATGAATGAATAAGTTCACCCCCGTGGTTGCAAAGCAGTAAAGAGAGTAAACACTTTTTTGACGAGTATAAAGTTTGTAGCCTGGTGTAGAGGAAGTTTTCTGCATTGTTGCGTACAATCTCTCGCTTTTTCTAACAGTTAAAAGCGCGCTGATGACACAATTTACCAATTAAATCTCTATAATGTAAATATGAAATGAAGTTTTTTGATAACTGAATTTAGTTAGTTTTGCGGATGTAAGTCGTGCGCCTTGATTGCTGATTGAACAGAAATAACGTTGCTAAGAAAAGAGTCACATTCACCAAACAAACATTCAGTTCCACATTCATTCATTTCAGTTTTCAGTTTATCAATCCACAATGTTTCCGACGATTCGTTAAGAAACACGTGCCTCAATTTGAGTACTAGACTAACTAGTTGCAAT
Source organism: Pseudolycoriella hygida (assembly GCA_029228625.1). Lineage (NCBI taxonomy): Eukaryota > Metazoa > Arthropoda > Insecta > Diptera > Sciaridae > Pseudolycoriella > Pseudolycoriella hygida. The sequence continues at coordinate 9,384,040 of CM055405.1, read as the reverse complement.
AATACAGTTGCACAATACATCACTAGAATTTCAAATAGGAATGTTCACTTAGCGTAAACAAATCATAAGAAACAATTTATGCACAGATCTAAATGATTTAAATCAAATTACAATTTAATTGAAGAGTTTCTTCTTGACATTCAAATTGAAGACATTTTGTTAGTCTGTTGAGCGAAATTTCCCTTATAAATTTCCAAAACTTTTTAAATGACGAACAAATGAAATCAAAGTGAAACCTTACAGCATTCTTATTTCGTACTTTTTTTTATTTCCATATCAACCCTAACCGTTGTGAATGAATTACTACAAAAATATTTTCATATCTACGTAATTTCCAGTCGATTGAGTTGGTGTATTGCTATCATTTCTTTTCGTGAATGGAAGGATATAATAGAAAAGTTATTGTTACGGTTAACTGACAACGTAATATATGTAGTGCTCTTATATTCACTAAGTGCCATTAAGGGTACGGTGGAAAATGAGAAAAGGCTTGCAGATGCCTTTCAGTTATTTGATTCTACGCATTCAGTAGTAGGATTAATTTCTTATATGCTGTTATTGCTATGTCTACAATATATTTGCTCTTAGACCGTTGAGTGTTAGACGAAAGTTCTATTTGTTTATGTCGCAGAACTTTGACGACATATTCAAGTTTCATATATTGGGATAACTTTACTCACTCACCTGTATTGGAGACATCAAATTACATCACTTATGTATGACCGGATTTGTGGGTTTAATTTATTTATCCCATAATGTAGGGATAATATTCCGCTTTCCCATGTCTTATTTTGGGCAATCAAAAATTTTCCGAAATAAATCAGCAAACTCTAATAATACTTTTACCAATCTAAATATATAAACAAATCTAATAAATATGTCAAGAGTCTCTTTAGCCATAAAATTATTCATGACATCCTCGTGATGAATATTGTAGAGAGTTGTTGAGGGTTCCGTAAACAGCTTGAAATGTGAATGTCCTTAAACCTTATTACAACAATATATTTCGGTTTCGTTCAATTCCATTGAGGAGATGTGAAATTCGATGTAAATAACATTTGCCGAGCGATTTTTTTGTTACCCAATTAAACTCACTACCAAATGTGATGATCAACGGAGCACGTAACACTTTTCAAGCTATGCCGTTGTCGGAGTTGCGACGGCTTAGAGGGCTTTAGTTACATTCAAATTTATGTTTCGTTCTTCCAACGAATCAAAAGCGTCTCGAGGGATTTAACGAAACGCTTCGTTTTATACAAAGTTACCCAATTTGAAGTAAAATACTCGAAGGACTCACCATACAAAGTCACATAAGGTTAAAAGAGGCATTGAAAATGCTTAGTCTGTACATCACTGTTAACGCAAGTAGTCATTCAATATTGATATGTGGAAGTGAATTTTCGCAATATAAACTTGATGAATGGAAATCTTTAACAACATCGACCCATTGTTCAAATTTACCTTCAAGTTTATCATCACCGAAATTTCACCACGTTTTTGTGTTGATGATTCTGAAATGTTGTGTATCGTGTGAAATGTTTCAAACATTTCTTTAAACAAGTATATCTGGAGATAATTCACACAAGAAATGGAGCACGGAAACGTGGTTTTTTGAAAGTTTTCATTTCTTTGTCTTTGAAGTAGAACATGAATATCAGGTCTATTAGTGTAATGGTTAAACGAATTACAGTTACGTTGTGGGATTCCACATAACAATTTCGGTGAGTTTATGTGAGGAGTTTATTTGCTTGTTATTCGTCTTTCGTAAATTGGATTATGTTATTAACTCAAGTGTTAAGTTTAATGCCAAGAAACTTGAAATAGTTTTTATGGTTTTAACCATCCTTTCTCAACGTCTACCGAAATTAATTGAAACGGCAAAATTTATAGTAAATTGTGACTATATGTAGTAAATTTCAGTACTCACAGAATAACTTTCTCAGCCCGTCGTCGGTGAGAGATTAATTTTTTGTGTCTGTGACAGGATTTTCAATTTACAGCAAATTATTATATTTTAGCTACTTCTCAATTTACTAGACCCGTGTGCCAGTCAAAAATATTCACCTGCAGCGGGATAGCTTTCGTAAAAAAATCGACGACGGCTGAAAGAAGTTCACCGGCGCGGCGGCTCGTTTCGGCTGATGTCGAAATATTTTTCGTATGGTTTCAACGACCTTTTTTTTTCGTTTCAGCTGGGTGAGGCGAAAAAAAATCGGCCTAAGATGTTGACTCAGAAAAATTCATCAAACGTTTACATAGCTTAGTTGTATGGGCAGAAAAACTCACGCTACTCTCTTCAGTTTCTATAGCTGATTACGGTTCGATGTAAAGAGTGTCACCGACTTACAGCAGCACCACCAATTAATTTCATTGTTAGATGTGATTCAATAAGTAACTGATTCCATCGTCTATAGGTTGTGACACGAAAAAAAAATTAACTTTTGCGTGGTGTGTGGAGTACGGTAGCCAAATTTTTGGCATTCGAAATCTGAAAGCGCAGAAAAATTATTACATCGGGAGGGTCTGTCATTTGTGACTTTAATCAAAAGTGAAGCTGTAAACCCAAACTGATATCAGTTTTTTTGGAAGAAGGAACGAGGACTTGCGTCACGTTTCCCTTTTAATAAGTGTTTTTGTCGTGATATCAGTAGTTTCGGAAGAAAAGAGGAAACAAACAAACGGCGAAAAAATTTCCGCCGAAAAAAGTTTTCAAAAAAAATATTCCGGCGAAAAACAATTTTCAGCGAAAAAAAAATTTCCTTTGAAACGAAACATCTATCTTCCAAAAAAAAAATTTAAAAAAAAAATCAATTTTCCACCTTCGGATCCATACCGGGACGGATCCATACCACCGTCGACCATTTTGTTGGTCACCCTGACAAACTACACACCCAACCCAACAACTTTTCCTTTGACACTAAACATCTATCTCCAACTCAAAAAAAAAAAATTAATTTTCCCCCTAAGTCCGTCCAATACCGCTGTCGGCCATTTTGTTAGTCACCCTATTTCGGCCTATTAATGCTCTCGTATCAATTGAGTATGGCTTGTTTGGTATCCTTAGAAAAGCAATGATGACTGGCATCTCAGAAAACAATAAAACAATAAAAAAGAAAGAAAAGAAAGAAAGATTGAAAAGTTTTTTATGCGAAAATCGGCCATGAAGTGGGTCTCAATGCTCGAAGTGAAATTGCTACTAGAAGTCACCGCCTCACCTAAATGTTCTTTTATGTGAAAATTATCTAATTGAGACCAGTAACGAAGATCAAGAAAAAAACGGATGTACCATCAAGTTTCAATTAGCACTCTTTCAACCACACCGTGACTTTGAATACACTCACACATATATACAAAATATTCTTTTATATGGATTTTATATGGCGCCTTCTAAGAGCTCTCAGGGGTTACGACGAAAGGGGAAAAAGTCAAAACTTAGTTTAGGTTCCGCCGTCTACGAAAAAAAAATTTCTTAATTTTTTGATCGTGTGGCACGGTGCCTTTGAAGCAACTTTTTGGGGGACCTACCGTGCACATGACATATTCTTGTTGAAATGTCTTCAGTGGCCTTCCAGAATAGCCGTAGGATGATTTTTAAAATAAACGAATGGTAAAATTTTGAAATAAGCCTGTTGAAGTGTCTCATACATGTGATTCTCTATACAAAATTGAAAATTGAACCAAAAAAATAACAGAAAAGCACAAGTTTTTCATCATCAATTCATTTATCAAAAAAAGGAAGACTTAATTTGCACTTTAGTAATTCAATCACTTCAATTTTTTACATATGTAATGTGTTAAATTCACACACTGCTGTTAACAGATTAACATTAAATTTTGGGTGATCCTGAGAGATGTAATACTTGTTCCACAACTTCTTGAATTCAAAATGTGTCGCTTCTACCGCTTGCTCACAGTAGAATCCTCAGTAATCTAGATTCTCGATTCATCGCAAATATAGAGAAGTTCAAGGAAAGCTACTTAGCGTTGGGAATAAACGTGACACCTAAAATCCACGCTGTGTTCTTTCACGTGATAGAATTTTGCTCTCAGAATCAAGAGGGATTAGGATTCTACTGTGAGCAAGCGGTAGAAGCGACACATTTTGAATTCAAGAAGTTGTGGAACAAGTATTACATCTCTCAGGATCACCCAAAATTTAATGTTAATCTGTTAACAGCAGTGTGTGAATTTAACACATTACATATGTAAAAAATTGAAGTGATTGAATTACTAAAGTGCAAATTAAGTCTTCCTTTTTTTGATAAATGAATTGATGATGAAAAACTTGTGCTTTTCTGTTATTTTTTTGGTTCAATTTTCAATTTTGTATGGAGAATCACATGTATGAGACACTTCAACAGGCTTATTTCAAAATTTTACCATTCGTTTATTTTAAAAATCATCCTACGGCTATTCTGGAAGGCCACTGAAGACATTTCAACAAGAATATTTCATGTGCATGGTAGGTCCCCCAAAAAGTTGCTTCAAAGGCACGTGGGGACTTGCGTCGCGGTCGCATCGCTACCGCGCGCCCATGATATATGAGCAAAAAGCTCATGAAAAATTGCGGAACTAATAAATAAAATGATCTAGCTCCTGACCCGAACGAGTTGTAACGGCGGATTTTTTTAAGAGTTAAGGGCCCTTTCAAATAGCGTACACGTTTTTTTGGGAGAGAGGAGGGTTTTGAGAAAAGCGTGCGCTCCGTGGAAGGGGAGGAGGGGATTTCTAAAATCTGTCTTTTGTAGCGTGCGTACTATTTGAATGGCCCCTGAGGCAATATTTATTTGGATACGTTCAAGTCGTTTTGCAACATCTATTCTGTTCCGTCTGCGTCTCTTCTTTCGTATCTTTTTTATTCAACTGACAACAAGCCTTAAGGGCAAATAAAAGTTATAACCAAATGTGTTGTACAAGACTAATTTATGAAGTTTCATTTTATTAAAATTCTTCGGTACACTACAGTCTGTTAGTTTGTGAATATTCGTATACAGTTTGTTTCAAACACACTTCAGAAGTTGTATTCACAGATGGTACATAGTTCTCTCAGAATCCAACTATATTGGTTCTCTGTATATCTAAAAATCTATTAATGAGTCTGCAACACAAATTTTACACCATGAAAGTTTCAAGATTAGGCTTTTGATTCACTATTGCTATTGTTTTCTAACTTATTTCCTTCCAGATAGAACTTCACAGGCGATAAATTTATATCGACGACTGCCGCATTGTGGAACACAACCCAAATTCTTCACAAAAATATCTTCCTCTTTTTGTTGAAAGTTGTTGTTGAGTAAAAAGTTTACTCACAAAGTTTGCCTTTTGAGGGATATTGAGGTAATATTGGTTAGAAGTATTCAATTTGTGTGTGGTGCTACCAAAATATCATTATTCATTCGCGTAGCAGTTGTAGTTTGTTGAATGGTTTGTGCAAAATACGCAAACAGTTGTTTAATTGCAAGTTTCTCCTCAAAAGCTAATTAATTTAGCCGTCCTTAGAAACTGTGTTAATAGGCAAAGTTACGAGAAGAAAAAGTTCGATGTCAATGTGTACAAACTTTTCATTGAAATTTAATTACATTTTGCATACAAAATTTAATCCTTTAATGAATGAACTCGGATATCATAAAATGATGGTTGCAACGATTTTAACAACTGCAACAACATATGGAAAGATATGGAAACCTGTCGTGTCTACCGCGTTTAATTTCTTTTAACTTAGAAAAGTGTACTCAAAAGACATTTTTTTTTCAGATTTTTGACAATTTCGTCGTTATGCGGTGTAGCTGGAACTGTATGCACAATATGCTCTTATCAACGAGTCTCATGTCATCTGCAGGACCCATTGAAAGGACTTACGTTAGCATTTGCAATTTTATTTTATTTTTTGTTTTGCAAAAAGAGTAAGAACCATTTTTTCATCTTTTTATACACGAAATTCAACTAACTTTTTTTCCCGTACTAAAGTGATGGGACTGCAAAAAATATTCTCAGCGACAACAGCCGTTGTGGGACTATTCATTTCGGTAGATTATGGACTGTGCGATGGATATAGATGCCGAGGTATAGATGTAGGCACGAACAACATACAACCAACTGGTTGGCAGGGACATGCATTCTGGTCGATTTTGTACGTAATTGGACTAGCATTATGGACATTGCACCTGTCTCTTTTAGAAGGAGAAATTGTGCAGTTCAATGAAGTAAAAATTGGGTTCATTGTCTGTTTGTTCGTCGCACTCTAAAATTAATTTCAGAAAATTAACGCCGTGCCTCCAACTAACCTTCTGACAACAGTGTCTCGTATTGTTTCAAATATCGAGATATCATCAACTTATAAGCCAGACCAAGTAAAGCCAGACAAAAGGAAGCCCAAGGCGTTGCATTTAACGATGTGGATTCATATATTCTCGTTATTTGTAGCAATAGTTTTAGGATGGATTGATCTGCTTCCGGAATCCGGTCCTGTAAGTATTAAAAATTACATCAGGGCGGGAATGGGAGACTTAAAGTTGGCCGATAGCCTAGCGAAGCTTCAATAACCAACGACGGACGGTCGCAGAACGTGAAAGAGCAGGAGAAAAGTCCCTAGCGTCGCATCGTATTATGGTCGGGTATGGTTCTTCTTTACAGAACTTCAATTCATTTTCGTTGAGTTCTTTTTACTATTCTTCACTCCTAGCAATATTTCACAGATATTCACAGTAGCTCACAGCACTCCATCGACCCCGACACTGGTGTTGGTGCCAAATCATTTTTCCGTACATAATTTTTAAATGAGCTTTGCAGTTTCGCTGTTTTTTCTTCGTTTGCTTTACAAGTTTTCTTTGTTTCAGATCCGTCCCGTTCCTCTTTTTTGGCAGAAAACCGGCCAAACATTTCTGTGCCATTTAAATATACAGTACAAAGTACCTGCAGCAATGAATCATCAGGCAACATTAGATTTTCTATCTAATTTAACGCCTGGCAGTAGCATCTACAATGAAACCGTCCAAAAGCTCCGACGTAATCGACGTCACATAAGCCATAAAAAATACTTTCACAAACGAATTAACATAAATAACCAAAAGTCAACGAACAGCCTCAAATTTAACGACCAAATCAATGAAACTATATCCAATCGTACAGTGCATTTGCATTGGAACGAGCCAGAGCCGGAATATGTTGTGCCAGCGACGAATCAAACGAACAAAATGCACAACAAAGAAAACATTTGGAAAAAATATAAAAATCACATGAAAAACAAGCACAGAAGTGTATTTAATGATAATCCTACTCCTGTGAAAGTGAGTCGCTTGATTTTGAACGATTCCAATATTGTGATGGACTGCAAACATTTAATGCTTTATTCGTTCCTGCTTGCTGGGATATACGTAATGTTTGTCATTTTTTTGATACAGTTCTTGTTTATGACTGAGTCTGCTGTGTTTACTGTGGCTGTTGTGTCCGCTTCGCTTCCCATCGGTGGAATATTTTGGTCATTATTTGAACTGAAGACGATTGACTCTGTTGGTAAGTATATCAAATCAAGAACATTTCTCCATTTGTGAATTTAAATGATAAGGGACTGTTCATAAATTTCGTAACGCAAGAAGTGGAAGGGGTCAAACTTGGCCCTTTTTGTGTTATAGGGGGATTCTAGCAAACGTTAGTTTTGACGTTACATAATTTATGAACATTCCCTGAAAAAGTGAACGGACTTCAAAGTAGCCTAATCCTCAAAACCGTATCCGCGTATTGCCGCGATAGATAAAAACCACTGAAAAAGTGGACGGACTCCCAAATAGCCTAATCCTCAGAATATTCCATTCATCTCAATTAGGCAGATATCTAACGTATAAATTATCGAATTTCGCTTGCGGGCGGCGGGCGGCGGCACTGAATATTTCTGATCATTTGTTGTCAGAATCTAAGACTAGGCGTCAAGCTGAGAAGGAAGGTCTCAAGATGAAACTCTTCCTTCTTAATCTGTTACATCAGACAGCGAAAATACAAGTCGCACTGTCGCAATAAATTATAGCAAAAAATATTCAGAGGCGGCTCTGCCCTATAGATGTAGTCCAAATACGACTCTGCTAATCATTTACAGCTTCTTGACTATTATACGAGGCATTATTTGATAGGGAAATACGTCACCTGATACACACACATGTCGTCTGTTTTATGGTATGTCTGTCTGAAGCGTTTACAGTGAAAAAATCAAACGAAAAAAATACGGTTATTGCTCAAACAACGTTAAGAGTATGTTCACTTTATACGCTATGATATTTTCTCCCACTTCAAGTCTTATAATTATTTTGCATTAACGAAATTCTTGCTTTGATAAATTTTTAATAAATTTTTTCTACATTTCCAGCCTCGATAATTTGGTCGCCAGAGGTAACTGGCGAATTGATATGCTCACTTCTTGGTTCGCCTATTGTTGTACTAGGATTGGTCCTTTTCAGCTCTGCTCACTTTAGCGACACAGCTGGACGCAAGCAAGTGTATTCATCACTATTGTCAGCGGATTAAGGAAAATTAAAAAGAAATCTTTTCCCATTTTTTATGAAGAAAATTTATTTCGGTTTTGCGTAATGGTATGGGGCTTTTAGTGAAAAAAAAAGTTTTGTTTTTCTGTTGAGGGATGAGGATATAAGACCATTATTATGTTTACGAGATTGAGCATATAAAACGTGTTACGTTGAACTAAAGTAACGAAGCGCGCGTGCATACACAAAATGAGTTATTAGGAAAAAGTGTATACATCAGATTTTGAGGTAGGTAAACTTTTTATTATGTTTGGGTTTTGGGACTGGCAATATTATGATGTGTAGCAGTCGTTTTTACTTCATTTCGAAAAAAAAGCTTTCAATGCTTTGTGTAGAATGTAAAAGGGATCATACAAGTCTTGTGTGTCGCCATGGAACAGCGGGATATAAATTTGAGCTTAAAATGGGTTGTGCAGCTTAAAAAAAAGTTATAAGCCGACACGTTATGCTAGCCTCGAGCCATCCATATTTTTATTCCTAAAATTGTATTGCGTTGAACATAAAGTTTTTTGTACTTCGCTTGAGGGCATTCACAAATCATAAGTAATGACGAAATCATAAGAGCTTCACATCAAGTCAGCAACTTTACATGTTTGAAATTGTTGGTGGGGACTTTGTCAAACTACTCAATAAACGTTTTTATGAACCTCTCAGCCTCCGGTCCCCCGTAATAAATATTTTAGTATTTATATAACTAACCAACCGCTGACACATCCACACTTCCGCCAAAGAAAACCTGTGTCACGACGCACAGTTCTCGTATTATAAAAGCAATTTGTATTGTTGGAAAGTATATTCATTTTCATGTCAAAATTAAAAATTCATTATCAATTTCCATTGGTGAATCAACTTCACAAAATAATCTGAAACAAAATAACTTTAACCAACAGTACAATGTATATACTACACTCAGCGTTTGATTTATTAATTAATTAATTTTTGATTAAATGGTTTCACCGTCCGTGTATACAACGTTATTGGCTGACAATAAGTGTTGGAAACAAAATACGTTTTCCAGGAATTAAATGCCAGCGACGGTTCGAGTTAATAAGTTATTTTCGAAATTCAAATGTATAGATAGGAAAGCGAATTCGTTCCACATGAATTCAATATTCGAGGGTTATTTTCGATTCAGAAACTCTTACTTTGAAAACGGACTTTAATTCGTAACACGCATAATCGCTCGTTGACCATTCGGAAATTTAGTCCCAGGTGTTGAAATTTTCTAGTTACCAGTAAGGCAGTAGTACCAAGTACATGGTCTAGACTTTCGCTGCTATGAAAGGTGATGTAGCCATTATAGCGGGAAATTTGTGAGTCTTATCCGCTCTCTTGAATCGCTGCAAAGTCGATTTTGGCCTTTTTCAGTAGTTCATTTGTCAGTTTTGTTAATCCTTTCTGTGAATCTGACATCTCACCCGTTGCCGTTGCCGATGAGATCATCCGCCACCATACTAAGTCACCATCCCATATTGATATCACCTATTCGTGATGTTAACGTGCTTCCCGAAGACAGCCCCCTCATCCTTATGCTAAGTGACCCACACTACTACACCACAGTTACCCGGATATAATTTCAAGTAGACCGTTTCAAATCGAACGACGCAACGTTTTTGATGTAATTTCAGACCTGAAATTCGACTAATTTCTTACAAATGCTGTTGTAAACGCATAAAGTGACGTATGTATCGTACAGGCAGGCCCGAATCCAGAGTCGATTTTCAGAAGGGGCATTGCCGCGAGTCCTAGTATCCCTAATATTACAGGATGTTGTGGGTCATATAGCATGTCGCGCTAAAATGTTAATATTTGAACCAATCCTCCTCCGTATGACGCTAACTGGTCCAAGTGAAAATGTTATGGGCATAGGAAAAACATTTTCTGTTACGCGAGTCCGTGCGTGACATACTTTATAAACGGCTCCGCAAGAGTCGTGGACATTTGTCGTCACGCTCTAGGGGGAGGGGGCGTCTAGCTAAACGGGACGGCTCTAACAAATAAGAAGTAAAAATTTCCAAAAAGTAGCATGACGTCATATGTGCACGGCCCCTTACTTACTTACTTACTTAACCGGCACTACAACCCATTAAGGGTCTTGGCCTTCTGCAACATGCTTCTCCAACCGGACCTATCCGCTGCTAACGTCTCCCAGCTGGATACTCCCACAGTTTTTAAGTCGGCAAGAACTACGTCATACCATCTGGATTTTGGACGCCCTGCACCTCTCTTGCCCTCCGGTCTGGTTTTAAGGATTTTTTTCGGAATACGATGATCTTCCATTCATTGTACATGACCGAGCCAACGCAGTTGGTTTATTTTGGTAGTTCTGACTATGTCCGGCTCTCCATAAAGCTGATAAAGCTTATGATTGAAACGTCTGCGCCATCGGTTCAGCGCGGCCCCTTAGCGAGTCAAAATTTGCTGCCTGACATCATACTTTAAAACAGATTTTTAGAGATATACGTCAAGTCAACAAGAATTTTTTCCGATATTTTCACATTCTCATTGGTCTACTGAAATTTTTTTTTTCAGATGAAACTCCAAATATCCTCCATCTTGTCACCTGATCTAAAAGATCCCATAATAGCTACTGCATTTCCTCTTTGCACACACAGCCATATTCAATCGCTGTTAGAGAAATGCCCTCGATCGCGACTAGCTTGTCTTGACTGTAATCGATTTGGTCACCTCGTTAAAAAATGTTGTGCCTCCCTGTCCCAGTCCCATAGACCCATTGTCTCCACTGGGTAAGTAAAGCTTTGTCCATTGGTTGGATTTAAACGTCATAGGCGAAATTTTTTTCAAAACAGGGAAATAGTTTTGTTTACTTTCGTAAATTTACCTTTGCGCCTGCTGCTCCCTAGCTACGGCCCTGGGTACATGTATGAAAAATCTAGAAATCACCCCTTCGAGCATAATTTACACGAACGTAAGTGAAGCAGAAACTCGATTCTCCGAAGCTTTTTTTCTTGAAATTTTTGAGGAAATAATTTAAATTACCTCGAAAATGGAATCTGCTCGGAATTGAAATAATTTTCCCATGGTCAGTGCTATGTGTTGACGTTGGGTTGTGAACATAGGACTTAAAGTTAGGATGCAGACACTCAGGATACGCAGCGTTTCTTCGTTGTTTTATTAATTATATCATAGCTACTACATAGTTTCTAAGGCTGTTATCAATTTATGATTTTGATTAACGGGAAGATTTGATTTCACGAGTTTTTATATAATTCTTTCAAAATTCTAATGATTTTACTCAAAATGTTAATGCAGTAGAAATTTATAATAAAAAACATTGAAATAACATTAAGCCTAGAATAATTTTTACAAAATTACAAATACATGAATTGTATAATGACGATAGTAATTGTTGCAGAGTAATCTTAAATGTGACTGTATAATGTTATCGACGTAAGTGTTAAAAAATTACAAAATATTTTTCATATTTGGTCTTTTGATATTGAACATTTTGACGCAAAAATGAAACAAAACAGAAGAATTATTTCTACCAAACTGACAGTTGGCCCTGTTGATAAATGAATTTTTTTGTAAACTTATGGAAATGTCGCATTGAATTGTTCAATATTTTGATGTTTGAAGGAAGTGTGACATTAGCGAATAATAAAAAAATCTAACTAAATTAATTTGAATGAAGTTAGCACCAAGTGCCAATGTTGGAAGGAAAAAATTGTGAAAAAATAGATTTACTTTTAAAATCTGTTTGTGAAATGAAATTGGTACAGAAAGGAAAATGAGCTTTGTGTGACGACATTCAACTTAATTTTGTTTTTCATGAAAACATCTTCGCCAACATCAGACCATTGCTAAAATATTGGAATCGCTACAAACGAAAGCTCATATTCTACCTATTCAATAATTGTTCTATGATTTAGAGCACTAATTGTTAATCTATTTTTAAAAGTTCAAAGTGGTGTTAAGTCCTATGACAACGCTCCTTTTTTATTAAAGTGGTTTTACAAGGGTACGACATCCATCTTGTCCAAAGTTGAAGTGGGCGAACATTTTGAATGGACATCGCTAAACTAGAAACCTTTATTTCAGACAAATCTCCATCTCAAGTTTGATTTCGATCAAAGTGTGCCGAAACGAGAGAGAAAATGATTGAGATAGAGGGTTTTTGCTGAATTATGTCCCTGTAATCACACCACATTTTTAGTTAATGAATTTTAGTTTCGTTTTTATCTAAGAAATTACTACACCGTTGTATTGTCATGTATAATAAATATTATAAAAGCATGCATTAGGTTTGTATTAACTGTTCATTATAGTAAAAAAACATGGTATGAAGTTAATGTTGTCGAATAAATGAATATTATCCAAAAATGCATTTTATTTCTGCAGTCATTGAAGGAATGGGTCAGAAAAATGATGATGTAGGTCAAATTGTCTGTACATTTTCAAGTTCAAAAAATTGTTCCCATATACATTTTCAAGATCATCTCAAGATTATCAATAAAATTGCGTTCGACCACATGTACAAGGTCAACAACCAACGTTAACAACCACAACATCAATAATCGTGACAACATCAATCGACACCGTAGAGAGGTATAGTAAATCGCTAGGGACGATTAATGGGGATTGTTAATGGTGCGTATAGTTGCGTAGATTATAGATATCCCACTAAACTTTAGAATTATATATAACGACTTTTTCAATTTAATTATTCTATGCGTTTAGAACGATAATCTCGAAATTGCCGCTCTAGGGTTTTACATATACGTATATTTACTTTCATACTTTCTTTATTTATTTATCTCTTCTCGATAGGTAAAATAGCATATGCCAGATTGTTATTTTGACGGGTATGATGACCCACATATTTACATAATATGACACACGTGAGAATAACATTATTATGTCAAGAGGTGCAAAATTACTAAAAAGGAAAAACAAACAAAAACATATGTTGCAAAAAGACTTCTACGTATCTAAGTAAATATTGCCTTAACTTTTCAGTATATAAAGTTACGTCCACATTTAATTTAAATGCCGTAAAGGCAATATTGAAAGCACCGTCCGAAGCAACAATGTAAAATACCCTTCCAAACCCCCACATCCAAAACTTTCAGAAAAAACATGTTTAAAAATAAAAAAAATTTTTTGGACTGCGGTCGATCTTAGGACTGACGCGACGTATGGCCCTAATGGGCCTTAGACACATATGTTCCCCACAATTCCTCTCTACAACAAACCAGAAATCCTTTTTTTTGGGACAGGGGCGACCTTAGGCTCAACAAATCTCACTTAATATTGGCTAATTCACTTTTTTAGCAAATTTTGGTGATATTTGGAGAACTTTTTTTTGGCCCCAAATTTTTCTTACAGTATTCGTTAGGTTACCACTCAAAAAAAAATCAAGACAAATCAGATAGAATTTATAGAAAAAGCACGTAACTCTCTAGCAGAAACTTGTTTTTTGTGGCCTAACCCAATGGCCCAAACTTCACAAATTTCCTTGCATAAATTGTTGAGCTTTACATTCCTGTCGATTAAAAAAAGACTTAGGAAAATCGGAAAAGATTTACTCGAGTTATGTACGTACAAAAAACACTGAGGGCACTAGGAGAAACTCGTTTTTCAGTCCAAAATACAAAATGATTCTTCCATAAATTGTTGGGCTTTCATGGACCTGTCAAATGAAAAGAGATTTTTGAACATCGGAAGAGATTTATTCGAGTAATGTACAAAAAACCCAAAACCATTTGAGCAGCCCTAGCTCGTCGGCCCTTGGGCCAAAAAAGCTCAAATTCTAAATCGTAAAAGATTTTTCGGTTAAGGCCCATAACTTGTATGCTAAAATATAGTTTACCTTTAGGCGCTCAAATATTATATTTTCGCTGATATCAGTGGACAAAGACGCAGTTTCAAAAAAGTAAGTCAGCATTTCCCTTCCTAAAAATGTTGCCTTTTAATAGCAACTAAACTTATTTTTTGGGATCCTACCTACTCTGAGAACGGCGAAAAAATCGTAAAAACTTGCACAAAAACTCGTCGTTCTGAGACAAGGTTCAATCCCAAAAAATAAGTTTAGTTGCTTTTGAAAGGCAACATATTTAGGAAGGGAAATGCTGACTTACTTTTTTGAAACTGCATCTTTGTCCACGAATATCAGCGAAAATATAATATTTGAGCGCCTAAATGTAGACTATATTTCAGCACACAAGTTATGGGCCTTAACTTTCAGGGAAAAATCGACTGGTTACAAACGTCATAGTAAACGTAATAGACACCTTTTCGTACGGGCCTGTAATAATATTACAAGGGAGTAGGGGAGGATGGAAGCGACATTTTTCGCAAACAACGTCTAATGTTTTAACGTCGGTTACAAAATTTACTCTAATCGGTAGGTAAAAACGCACCTTATTGTGAAATTTTGTGTCAGATGACATGATGAGGGGAATGATGGGTCGATGGAAAGACTAGGATGAGATAAGAGAGACAGAACATGACACTGATGACTATTTAATGTTTTTTCTAATGACACTTATGGCTAATTCAAGCCTAAAATGATCCTTGCAAAATAGGGTGGAGCGTTTTTGGACTTGTTTTTAATTTTTCATCTCCCCAAACGGAAATAAGATTTTCAGATGGTCACAATTCCGAAAATGCCTTTGAAAAATTTTGAAACTCAAATTTGGACCCCCTGCCATTGCTCTGAAGAGTTTCATTTTTCCTTGGTTCCATTTTTTTGTCATAAATCAAAAGTTCCGTTAGATCCAATTCGGTTGTAATCGGAGGTTCGCTGATCGCAACGGCATTCCATTCGATGAGTTCCGTATAATCGGCAGCGTCGAAATTAAGTTCAGGAATATCGAAGCGTCGTACACCAATAGATTGTATCTGTCGAGTTTCACGTATCCGTGACACTGCAAGAGTTCTCACTTGAACTCTGTCATCAGTTAACATTGCAAGAAGCTTTTGATTTATGACAAAAAAATGGAACCATTTCCCTGCCATTCACAAGCGACGGAACGCTTTGTAAAATAGATACGGAGTCATCAACTGCAGCAGTAAGTGAAGCGAAAGAAGATGCTTCTAACGCAGTGAGGTTAAAGTCGCGAGGAACGTGCCAAATTCAATACAAAAGCGGAATACAACCTTTGAATTTTGTATATTTCAAAACTCAAAAAAACGACTACTATTTGACTATGGAAAACATTTGAGTCAAGGCAAAATCGATTTGAAAATAATATTGCCAGAGAGAATAAAAATTAAATTTTATTTTAGAATAAAAGGCAATGACAAGAAACTGATTTTTTGTTGAAAAACTCAAAGTTGGGAACACTTTTTGATTTTAATTTTCCGTTATTGTTGAAATCTAAAAGTTATTCTAAGTTGTTGCCCGAGTCCTTAAGAACATTTGGAGTGGTCACTCAATAGTGGGACGTTCATATATGACCCGAACCAGGCGAAACTCTTCAGAGCAATGGCAGGGGCCCAAATTTGAGTTTCAAAATTTTTCAAAGGCATTTTCGGAATCGCGGCCACCTGAAAATCTTATTTCCGGCTAGGGAGATGAAAAATTAAAAACAAGTCCAAAAACGCTCCACCCTATATGCAAGCGTTAAAATTTTCTTCTATTGGTAGTTTTTAAATCTTAGCGCCTTAGTCAGTAAAAAAGTCTTTAGCATATAGTTTGGTCATTTCATGTATCCAAAAATCGTCTTTAGCCATCAAGTTTCCTTCTCGTGGCGCGCGCAAACCATTCAAATATAATAAACATATGCTTTGCGGACCCGTACGAATGCCGGTACCTATTGGAAAGAATATCGACAATATAATGAAATCTTACGTAATAAGGCAATACCGAAAGCCCGATTCCCGTGAAGTAACGCCAAAGTCAAATCGCCAAAAAAAAAATCGCCAAAAAAAATTGCCAAGGTGTGAAGAAACGCCAAAAAAAAAGCGCCAAAAAAGAGAAGAAACGCCAAATCAATTTTTTTCAGCTTTTGGCGTTTCTTCACATTTTGGCGATTTTTTTGGCGTTTCTTCACACTTTGGCGATTTTTTTGGCGTTTCTTCACTCTTTGACGATTTTTTTTGGCGATTCAAGAAATATCTACAAAATAATAAATCGTCAGAAAAAATCGCCAAAGTGTGAAGAAACGCCAAAAAAATCGCCAAAGTGTGAAGAAGCGCCAAAAAAAATCGCCAAAGTGTGAAGAAACGCCAAGAGCTGAAAAAAAATGAATTTGGCGTTTCTTCACACTTTGGCGATTTTTTTTGGCGCTTCTTCACACTTTGGCGATTTTTTTGGCGTTTCTTCACACTTTGGCGATTTTTTCTGGCGATTTATTATTTTGTAGTTATTTCTTGAATCGCCAAAAAAAATCGCCAAAGTGTGAAGAAACGCCAAAAAAAATCGCCAAAGTGTGAAGAATCGCCAAAATGCATTTTGGCGATTTGACTTTGGCGTTACTTCACGGGAATAAAAGCCCGCTCGTCAATTCTTTGATTTACAGTTTGTAAGAGTAATTTCCGACTTTCGAAAAACAACATTTTTGACAACCTTTCCGAGCTTGGAATGATTTCGCATTTTTGCAAATGAAAAAAACTTTGAAAATTGTACAAGTTTCATTGTTTCGTTAAATGTATCAGTGCAGTAAGACAAACAAGTTTTTTTTAGATTTGCCTAATTTAAACTTCCGAACGTTGTTGTGGCATACACATAAACCCAACATACCCTGCAGTACTTTGTACGAGTCTAAAAAGATTCACACCAGACCACCTCACTTTTCTCTTAATGAAGCATCAAATATTTCATTCTTATCAAATTCTTCTCTCTGTTTGTTACTTACTCTCGATAAGCACTTAAGTCATAATTACCGATTGGTTCTAGCGCTTCTTACGAAATGTTTTGCTGGAAGTTGTGTTGTATTTTCATTCCGTAAATAATAATTTCCGGTTTAAATGTCCACAGTCAATTTCATTGTAAAAATATTTCCAACTATTTGTGATTATACATTTTAGGGTATAACGTTCATACGCGTGCGATGTGCATACAAAAAACATCGATGAAGGAGAGCAGAATACATTTCAGTAAATGTCAAAATTTTAATGTGTTCGTAACTTGGTGTTACAATGCAAGATAACATTTGTTTCTTTAGAAATAAAAGTGAACGATACAAATGGAAATCAAGAAAGTATGGTGTGCTTCTCTGGCCGCACTATTTAAAAAGGCACAGATATTTTATCAAATTTTCTCTCTACTGTTTAAAAATAATTTGACTTTGTTAAAAAACCTCAAACGAGGAAATATTTTTTTAAAAATTTTCCCTGTGAGTTGAAAATCGAATCGAGAATCGGTTTTTTGGACCCGTACGAAGTACAAAGGTCCTATACGTTTACTACAAACAATTATATTGTAACATGGGGTAGATCGAGGTGGGAGGGGGGGGGGGATGCATCTATTATCGTCTAAATATGACGAATCAGCAATAAAAAAAATGTCCGTCCGTCTGTCCGTCTCCACTTTTTTTTCCAAACGGCTCAACCGATCGACCTAAACTTTTTTTTCCCAGAAAGGTACATGTCTCTCATGATTCAAGTTCGAAGATGAGCAAAATCGATCAAGTGGTTCCGGAGATATGGTCGAGGAAGTGACCAAAAACATGGTTTTTCGAGGGTCGGTGAAGCTTTTTCGCAAATATCTCAACAAGTATAGCACGGAAATTCCTCATTTTGGTGTCAAATGAAAGCATTTGATGTCACGAAATTGGGAAAAATTTTTAGTGGGAATCGGGTCAGAGGTATGGGCACTGGGACCAATGGAATGAACGAAATGGAGATTCTTGGCCATATATACGAAAACAGTTTTTCGTCTATATTTCCTTAACTATGCAATATGGAGATTTACTGTCAAAGACGAAGTTGTAGAGAATTAAATTTAAGCGAACACGTGTTTCAGGGTTTTGGGGAAATATGGTCCAATCCTGGTATATGGCCACTTCCATAATTGGGCAGGATGACCAAGATCTCCAGAACTATGAGAGTTAGAAAGTTGGTTCCAAAAGCGAAGTTATAGAGAATTAAATTTAAGCGAACACGTGTTTCACGGTTTTGGTGAAATATGGCCCAATCCTGGTATATGGCCACTTCCATAATTGGGCAAGATGACCCGGATCTCCAGAACTGTAAGAGTTAGAAAGTTAGTTCCAAAGGCGAAGTTGTAGAAAATTAAATTTAAGCGAACACGTGTTCCAGGGTTTTGGGGAAATATGACGCAATACTGGTACATGGCCACATCCATAATTGGGCAGAATGACCCGAATCTCAAGAACTATGAGAGGTAGGAAGTTGTTTCCAAAGGCAAAGTTGTAGAAAATAAAATTTTAGATAACACGTGTTTCAGGCTTTTAGGGAAAAATGACTTAGTCCTTGGATATCAGCTTTTCTAGATTTGAATGGTCTGAGACGTACTTCGGTAGGGCCTTTGACATAACCTTGGGTAATTTCTTTGGATCTTTGAAATTCTTACAGTTATAAAAGAACAGAAAACGTTAGATTGTTTGCTTATTTGTATATTATCTATTCTGTTTGTCACATCTATTCTCATACGTACGGGTCCTTGGTTATGTTTTACATAAGTTTTACTTTTTTACAAAACCTCAAGGTTTACTATTAGTTTTGGTATTTTGTCAAAAAGCCACAGAATTCAATTTTTGATAAGTTTTACTTTGTTAAAGAAAACCATGAGAGTTTTTAACAAAGTCAGGCAGTACTTAATACTTCGTCATGAAATTTGAAATAGTTTGACGTAAGCCGACGTCACACCAAACGCAGCACTACAAACACAAATTAATAAATATCAATATCAATATCAATATCAATAAATATCAAGAAAGACTTGATGCTCCATTAAAATGACTCAAATGCGTTCCGAAATTACGGCTGAATTTCCAAGAATTGAAAAAATGGAACGAACGGAGCGGAGTAAGCGAGAGATTCTTTTTTGTCACCACAATGATCTTGCAATTGTTTTCTTGACTTTTGGAAATGAGACTTTCATCGAAAAATCGTTTTTACAAAGCTCTGTAAACTACATACATAAATTGGATCATTACCTGCAAAATTTTTAGATGGGCGACAGAAAGTTACACAGAAATTACCCATTATTGGTATATGTAAAATTAACAACACGAGGCATTTTAACATCTTTATCAGACAATTTAATTTTGATGTGTACACAAAGCGTGAAGATGCTTTCAATTCGCTACACAATGCCTCCACTACGTTTCTGGCGCCCTAGGCATCCAGAAATTTAACGCCCATCTGAAAAAAATTTCAAACGGTGCTGATATTGTCCGAAGCTAGGATTGAGTTTTTACGCTACCGTCAAACTTAAATTGAGTTTTTGGTTTTATTCAACTTTTCGGTCTTGATTGAAAAATTGAGTAAAACCAAAAACTCAAAGAACTTAAAATGTATGCTCAGGTCCGTAGAAACCTGGATTGAACAACCTTTCGTATAAGATCAGTGCTGGCTTGTGTTCCCTTATGAAGCTGCTTTTGCATCAATGCTTTAAAGAAGGAAAATAACAGACTTCACCGTTTTATCTTTTATTTTCCTGTTCTTCATGGAAAACTAGTAAATTATTTGCTGATCTTCTTTCATGAATACGTAAGTGCGTGTTTTTCCTACTCGTTAGTTCCACGCTATTCATTTTTCCTGTAAGTACATTTTTATATTCGCTCAATAACTTTTGTTTAGCTACTACCAAACTCTATAGCAGATAGCATATAGATTCCATCTTCAATCATTTAAAATTGTGTGCCCCGAATCGCTGCGCCCTAGGCAAATGTCCACATTATCCACACGAAGTAGCGGCAATGCATTGTTAAATTTTATTTAGAAACAAAAAATCTACCTAAGATTAGAGAAAAAATGGCGGCGAAACACTGGTTTTCGTCAAGCTAAAAATTGCAGAGTATAGGCAGCTCTTAACGAAAATAGATGGCAAAAAACCCATTCTATAGACTTGACATATGAAGCATACTAACTTATTTGATACATTTGTAGCAGATTATATTTAGTTCATGATATCGACGTTACAAGAAAAATAGATGTCGCACTTTTCGTTGAGAATGGCATATATAAGTTTAGTTACTAATAGTAATGTCATGAAATTTTGTAATGTTTCAGAATGTCATTGATAATGATCTAAAAATATTTCGCAATAAATTTTTAAAGATATGGAGCAATACCGAAGATTTAATCTTTTTCATCAAAATATATCTAATCAATGTTAGCAGAACTAGACTGAAAAGATTCACAAGAGTAGTCAAAGGACATTACGGTTTCAAAAATAACCTTGCAATCATAGGCAAGCGAACGGACCCAGGATGTGAGCTGTGGGTTATCACCAGATACAGTTGAACACTACCACTTCAACTGACCGACGTTCGTCACAGCAAGACGGAAGTTCTTAGGAGGATTCTTAATCAATTACAAATTGATTAAGAATATAAAACTGCAGGACATCCTAAACTACATCAGTAGTATGGAAAGATTCGGCTAATTAGCAATAGTAACTACAATATGCCCAAACGATTGCCTCAGTGCGCGTTCGATCTCTGTGACTATTTAAAAAAAAAGTAAAACGAAATTGTCAAAGTGAACACGTAATTTCTATCTATAAACCCTTCTCTTATTTCGTATTTCGTCTCTTTACATCTCAAATCAAATGTTGTTTACTCTCTCATCGTCTTCGTTAGACTCTTCACAAATGTCCAATGGTTCTTTTGTGATAAAATATTGAGTATTCTCGGATCAATTAATTCCATGAAAAATCACTATTTTGTTATTGTTTTACCATTCACGTGCAATTAAAACAATTTACAAATGCAATGGCACTTTGTGAGCTACATTTTAATGCCAAAATGCATCAGTTAAAGTCGGTTTAAGATGGTGTAATAAACAATTTTACAAATTTCGAACTGAACTCTCCCAATATTTTTCGTTCAGCAAACGAAATCGGGGCCGTACCTTCCGACACACGCAGTGCATGTTTTTTTTTATTAAAATTTGTGAATTTTGTATCGGTGGTGAGAAAATTCATTGAATCGTTTGCTATTAAAGAATTATTTTGTGGCAAATAATATCTGTTTGCATTGGTTTAAACTAAATAAACAGCTAGTTTTCCAACAAACAAATGGGTACCCATTTAAGCTACAAAGACTACGCCTTTTGGAGTTCATAAATGGTGACAGCGCCATATTACATTTTACGAGAATAGTGTGTGGATGTGGATTTTTTTGAGGTATTTAATTTTTTTTGCTTTGTTTTGATGATAACTTTTTTGAATTTTACATTTTCAAATATCATTTTGTTTTGATGAGCACCTTGTGCTATGCTCTTATTACTTTATCAATCTTTTGATGTAGGTATATATCTTCGCGTATTGGGTTTGCTCATTTTTAGGAGTTTTTCGTCTTTTTTATTTGCATAGAAAAAAAGTAAAAATAATGTCCAATTTCAAACAACATTAGAAAACCGACAAAATAAAATTAGTCTATCCAGATCATACAAAACAAAAACCTGTGCATGAGGGGTGGCTTCTTACATATTAGAGTTTTATTGATATCATGGATACACACATTATAAGCAGGGTGGGTTTATTAAAATACACATAGAGGGTTGCTATGGGAAAGAAATTGAGTGCGGAATCGCCATTTTATAATTGCATCCCGTGCTAGTTATTTCTCTTCAAAATAGACAGTTGTAAGAAAGGATTTAAATTTGTTGTCAGATGTGATGCCACAAGCTAATACGATACGATAACACTTACCATTTATATACCCAGACTTTCTATTGACAACATGCGACTATCATTTGATTTAAACTTCGTTAGAAATAATGAATATCGTGTTCAATGAATCCTTATCTGGCTAACTGCTAAAAGGCAAGAGCTCGAAACACTTTGATGGCCCTTTAAAGTTGCGACAATTCGCTATTATGTCTGAACTCTTGGTATGGAAACTTTATGTTAGATTACACATAAGGTTTTCTTCAAGCTCTTCGTGAAAGAAAAGGTTTTGCTTCCATTCTATTTCTATGATCACAAAACCACAGTTTCCAGGACTTCGTTTTTAATATAATTTTTTACAAAAAGTAAAAGAATTTTAAAAACTATTTTTTTTTTAAATACAAAAAAGTTTTTGGGCTAGGGCCAACATGTGAACCGACCTCGAGCCCTGAGGGGCCAAACTTGCATTGGCAGAGTATTGTGCCTCTTTTTTCTCTACAACACTGCACAAAAAGCCTCATCGTTGAGGAAACCACCAACTATCGTGTAGGGTCACGTAGCGTAAGTTAGGCTCACACTAAGGACCCTACAGCCCGAACCACTCAACAGATTTTCAATAATTTTGTTTTCCTGATTTCTTGAAGTCACATCTTTCATTGAGAGCATCGAAGAGCAATTTTCGTTTTAATTTCGCAGAGATATGAGTCAAAAATTTTCGCTAACTTTCAAAAAACCACATTTTTGACTACTTATTTTGCCGAAATTCAATTCTATAATCAATTTTTCGATTATCTTTCAGATAAAGAAAGGATTTTGAAAATCAAATTGATTCACTTGATTTATGTAGAAAAAGAGATATATGTTCATGGCCAGCAAAATTATTGGTTATGCTCAGCAAAATTGTTTTGATCATAATATTTAATGTTTATGGTCAGCAAAATTATTCATTTGGTTTGGACAAAGTGCAACCCTAATAAAAGTACGAAGTGACTATTGACACTTGGTGCGAATAGTCATACATATCACTATTCACACCGGGTGCCGTTAAGAAAAAGCGAAACTAAAAAAGTGGTACTATTGTAATGTAGCCGGGTCTAACAGGTTTGACCTTTTACGAAACATTATATACGGGTGGATTCACGTTAATTCGTCAACCGCATAATTCGATTTTTTCTGTGGTCCGTAAAAGTTACGAATTAACAAGAATCCACCCGTATATAAACATGAGCATTAAATTTGCTAATCAAAGCAATAATTTCATTGACCAGAAGTAATAATTTCGCTGACCTCAAGCTAAAATTTTGCTGACCAATGAATAATTTTGCTGACCGTAAACACTAAATTTGCTGATGAAAGTAATAATTTCGCTGACCAAAAGCAATAATTTCGCTGAGCAGAAGCAATTATTCTGCTGACCAAAAGCATTTTGCTAACCAAAGAATAATATTGCTCACCGCAAAAATAGATGCCCTTCAAAATAGTCGAAGGTTATTAGACCCTACGAGATATGCTTCGATGTTAAACAATACTATTCAAAACAAAGGCAAGAACTTTTTTCCTCATTTCGCCTTTCAAAATCAATTTCGAATCGAGATATTTAAAGTCTTTTTCTCAGCGAACGATTGATTTCTTTTATGGACTTTCTGAATCACGTTGAGTATTTTGACTGTTTCCTTCCATTTTGACCTAAATTTTTGCAATGATTTAAAGGTCCATACAGCGGATATTTAGCTGATCCTCTTATTCCGATACAGTTCGAATGAAAGAGACAATAAGGTTGGATCAAAGACAAAATAATAAATAGACTGGGTTAACGTAACCATCAGCTGTAGCAAAAATGAAAATTCATGGAAAGTGTGCACATCGCACACCAAGCCATACACAATTCACGCTGGAAATATGTAATCCACATAAATTTCACTTAATTTACCAGCACTGCTAAACATTTTGCATTTAACTTTGCTTCTTGTGTTAATTTTTTGTCAAAAACTGCCACCCTATATTTACAGTATGTCATTGGCTTGGGAGTTCTAAAAGCAAATACAAAAACGATTATATTTCCTTTTTCATACAGTTTTATAAGAGTACCTCACTCTTTATCATGCCATGACGTTTGATCTATGGTATTTTTCAAGCTGGTCAAACAACTTTCTAATAATTTCATGCAACTTTCTACCTCTCATAGTTCTGGAGATTTGTGTCATCCTGCCTAATTATGGAAGTAGCCATATACCACGATTGGGCCATATTTTCCCAAAACCCTGAAACACGTGTTCGCTTAAATTTTATTCTCTACAACTTCACCTTTGGAACTAACTTTCAAACTCTCATAGTTCTGGAGATTCGGGTCATTCTGCCCACCCAATTATGGAAGTGGCCATATACCACGATTGGGCCATATTTTCCCAAAACCCTGAAACACGTGTTCGATTAAATTTAATTCTCTACAACTTTGCCTTTGACAGTAAATTAAGGAAATATAGACGAAAAACTGTTTTCGTATATGGCCAAGAAACTCAATTTCGTCCATTCCATTGGTCCCAGTGCCCAGACCATGACCCAATTCCCACAAAAAATTTTTCCCCGCTTAGTGACATCAAATGCTTTTATTTGACACTTAAATGAGGAATTTCCGTGCTATAATAATAATAATAATCTGCCTTACAACCCATGAAGGGTTAGAGGCTAGATCATTATTTACTAGTTTCGCTGTTTGTGGTTCTACTTTTTGAGATCCTTTCATTACCGGAAAGTTTTACTGCGCCAGTGGTAAGCTGTGCGACAAACCCAGTGCCATCTATGAGATGTAACTAGGAGCGAAACTAGTAGGAGTAGAATACCGGTTCTCCCAACAATGCCTTTTCCGGTAAGCCGTACGATGGCACTACACTCAACTTCACTTGACTTGAACGATTCAATCAGTTTTGTTTTGTTTACAAATCTAACAATCGGTACAAATCTGTCTGCGGTTGAATTTTCGTGCTATACTTGCTGACATATTTGCAAGAAAGTTTCACCGACGCTCGAAAATTTCATGTCCAACCTCCACTTCTTCGACCATATCTCCGGAAATACTTGGCTGATTTTGCCCATCTTCGAACTTGAATCATGGGAGGCATGTTTTCAGAGAGAAAAAATTTTAGGCTGATTGGTCCGACGAAAAAAAGATTAATTTCTTGGTTGATTCTTTGATTTTGATACTGACTGTCTTTGAGTCTCAGAGCGCAGAACAACAATTCGCTTCAAAACCACTAGGAAATTCATCTCTTTTTCGTCGGACTAGGCTCATTTCGACTTATTATGAATTACTTTAACGTTTACAACTGATTTCGACAAGTTTTTGACGAAAATATGGAAAATATATTTTTTTTGAGGTTATGTATGGGGAGAAATCAAATCTGTCACTTTGTCTAACAACTTTACGACTATTTATCTGCGGCCTACATGCACAAATATTTTTCCCGACATTTTTGAACATTCTTAAATCACGTTTTAAGAATTCTTACATTTAAATTGTGAATATTTCACGAGATATAGACTTTTGAACATGAATATAACGGATTAGCCTACTAGCCGTTTGAAAAAGAAAGTGGAGACGGGCGGATTGTTATTCAATACAAATTCTACATTATGGTAACGTGTCATCATCACCATCATGGATTGCAAAAGTGGAAATTTTTTTATGTTTGAGACAGTATCGCGCTGCACCAAATTTTACTTCCAACTTGATAAATGCGCCGTTCTTTTTGTCACACGCCCGCTCAAATTGAAGATACGCTAAACACTCGGCTATGTGACGAAATTGACATATTCTTTAGTAAAACAAAGCTATTTATTGTGGTAGTTTCAAATGTTGAATGTTATGACTATTGTTAAATGTTACGATGATCGTAAATGTAAAATTTGTGTCCGAAATAACAATAAATAAAGAACGAAAACATAAGCAAAGATCCGTACGTATCAGAATAGATGTGGTAAACGGAATAGATGTTGCAAAAGACTCGAACGTACTTAAATAAAAATGGGCAAACATGTTCTTTTATGTTCTTTTAGAAATATAAAGATCCACAGAAATTATCCAAGGTTAATGTAAAAAGCACTTCCGACCTAAGTACATCTTATGACATCTAAGACGATTCATTTCGTTGACCGAGATACCAACGTAGTTTCTCCAAAAAAATCCTGAAACTACTTCTCTAAAATGTAAATCTCTCCAACTCTGCGAACTTTTTAACTGCCATAGCTCGACAGATATGAGTCATACCTCCCAATTGTAGAAGTGGTCATATCCCAGGATTGGGCCATTTTTCCCTAAAAACCTGAAACGCATGTTCTCTAAAATTTTATTCTCTTCACCTTTGTCTTTGGAAGCGGCTTACTAACTTTTATAGTTCTAGAGTAGAGGTGTGCGCCGGACGCAAAATATCGGCGGCGCGGCGGCGGAAGTGTGTTTTTCGAAATGTCGGCGGCGGCGCAATCGGCTAGCTGAGATTTTTTTTTCTTCGGCGGCGGCGGAATTTTTTTCCGAGCCTCGGCGGCGGCGCCCTCGGCTAGCCGAAATTTTTATTTTCGTCGGCGGCGGCGCAATTTTTAGCAATATTTTCGGCGGCGATCGGCGTGGTGCAAAAAAGTGAATCGTAGAAATATTTTTTTTTTGTAAATTACGACGACGTATTCGAAAATATCCTTGAAGACGACGACGAAGGATTTACCGCTGCCGAGAGGTTGCCTTTAAGTGTAGTAGTACTGAAATAACCCGGATGACCCTTTGGAAACTATTGACAAGAAGCAAAATCATACTGTTAAAGGAGTTTGAAAATTCGTTGGTACAGCATCCTGATAATGTTAGAGAGTCTCGGTTCTCAACGGGTCGATGTGAACAAAGTGTTGTGACTTCTTGAAGAACCAATGTCAATACACATCAACGAGTGGGACACAATCCAGGATCTGGTCGGTTTTTTAAAAAAATACGAGAATCTGTGGAAATGTTTTCGTTTGAGAAATGGCCCACTCTTTCAAATGCATTGCTATTTCGTATAGAGATTGAAAATTCATTGAAATCCGACCAAAGAGACAATGAATTAATAGCGTCATTGAAAGTAAGGATATCAGCAGACCTTGATTACAGGTTTCCAATCAAACACGAGATATTGGTAGCAACATTGCTAGATACGCGGCTCCAAAACTTACCGAAATTTCTGCTTGAGCTACAGAAAAGAAAATTCTCTAAATTCGAATTTCTAAAATCAGAATGTTTGAAAATTGATCCGCCCGAAAAGACTTTCGCAAAGTTCTGTAAGGCCAGAAAAGAATTCAAAGAATAGACAATCAACTGTTGCTGAAAGTTGCAGACAAACATGCATATTCCTCCACCGAATCACAGGCGAGTGGTCAAGTCGATGAAGAAATTCACAAATATTTCTTGACTGTCATCCCAAAAGACGATATTGAACGATTTGACGTTTTATTATTTTTGAAAAGGAATGGATTAAATGAAGAAATGTATAGAACGAAATTAGTGATCATTTGTTAAATCGAAATCTGAGAGTGAGATTAAATGGATTAAATAAAGAAATATATAAAAATGCATTGTGACAAAACTGACTCCGTTTTTATTCGAAAAAAATATTGCGCCGAAATGATTTGTCAACGGCTGGCGGCGGCGCGACTTTTTTTTCAGCGTCGGCGGCGGCGCACAGCTTAGCCGACCTTTTTTTTCTTCGGCGGCGGCGCACTTTTAGGCCCTTTTTTCGGCGGCGCTCGGCGCGGCGCACAGGTCTATTCTAGAGACATGGGTCATCCAGCTCAATGCTAGAAGTGGTCATATCCCAGGATTGTGACATTTTCCGAGAAAATCCTGAAACACGAGTTCTCTAAAATTTTATTCTCTACAACTTTGCCTTTGGCAATAAATGTCCTTTTTTTTCTTCGGCGGCGGCGCACTTTTAGGCCCTTTTTTCGGCGGCGCTCGGCGCGGCGCACAGGTCTATTCTAGAGATATGGGTCATCCAGCTCAATGCTAGAAGTGGTCATATCCCAGGATTGTGACATTTTCCGGGAAAATCCTGAAACACGAGTTCTCTAAAATTTTATTCTCTACAACTTTGCCTTTGGCAATAAATGTCCATATTGCATAGCTAAGCAAATATAGACGAGAAACCATCTGCTTTCGTATATGATCGAGAAACTCAATTTCGTCCACTCCATTGGTTCCGTCTCGATAAAATTGTTTGTAGTAAATAATTTAAAAATATTTCTTGAAAGCGTTCAAACTCTCTACAAATGTTTGTGAGTGAAAGGTGGTCGAGTTTCTTGTATGATCTACACGAAAGATGAATCTATCCGGAAAGTGACGACATTTCGCAAACAAAACAATGTCGTCATGTTGGTCGTCCATTTGTACCGTATTGAAAAAATGAACCCTGTAGATGTTTTGCTGAAACGATTTTGCACACTAATAGTATATATAATAACACAAGAGCGATATTTTAAGATATTTATTAATTGCGATATTTTGTAACACGAGGGCCTGAAACTTCATTTTGAGGGCTATAATATGCATATTATAGCCCCGAGTGTTATAAAAATTGTAATTCTTTTAAGGAGCTAAAAATCGGGTTTGAAGCCATTTCTTGGTTATCTCAATTGATGGTAAATTTGAAAACGTTTACCTGTTTGGGACGGTTCATGTGAGGTACTTTATTTTGTACAATACGCCAATTTGTACATATACAAATGCTGAACGAACCTTTTCTAACGTGGCATACTCTTGAGGTATCTTTTTTCTGTTTTACATTTTCTGTCATGGCGAACAGACGAGTAACCTAAGGTTATACATCACAGCTAGTATTCCATCAGAGTCGAATCAGTTTGCATGACACCATTTCACGTCAAATATTACATATTCGTTAGATGTAATAAGTAGGTAAGCGAGCTAGTGGATATTATTATTATACTCATTTGTCAACACTACACGTTTTCCATAAATATATACAGCTCTTACTCAATATAAATACAACAGCAAGGTTGTTGTATGTTTGTATGTTGTTCGTATAGCCAACAGAGTATGAATGAATAGCACAAAAATCGTGATTTATGAATTGTGGTCGGTGCACTTTATACTTAACTGCAATTTTGCTTATTGTTATCGACGCAAAATTATTATACATTTTTAGTTGTTGTTATTACATACCAGGCTTCCCATACGTTTGAAATTTTTCCGGCTTATTGAGTTTTTCCGAAAAAATGAAACTTTAAAGCCACGAACAACGCTTCGTATGGTGTTTGCGTTTTTTATTGAAGCTTCAGAGCAAATTATCTGTAACTACTCGCTTTTTGCATGCTTTCTGGCTCTGAAAATGTAGTTCAAATATAAGCAAAAAACTCTTGATTATAATCCGTTAGTAACAATAGAAACTCTCGAAAAAAAAAACAAGAAAAAAGGAAAATACGACGAGTATGTTTATGAAAACATTTGTTCTTGCAAAAATATATGCATTTTCTGGGCTCCATTGTGAAAAAGTTAACTCATAATTTGGAAAAAAACATAAAACTAAAATTTGAGTAAAGTTTTCGGCTACGTCACACAAAAAGTTGCTACTCTGGTAAAGTTTGTGACAACAAATATAATGGATATATAAGCTTTTTAAAGTGAAATTGGGCTCATGTTGAACGAAAGCCGTCATAAATTTGAGATCACCCACATCAAAACGAACAACTCAGACTATAGTAGCACAAGCAAACAGGAGAAGCTATTTGGCAACAAATGCTAATGGACAGTTCGAAATAGTTATAGGAGAGCCCAATGTCCAGCAGTTGATACAATTGGCTGCAGTAGGGAAAACGCCTATCTTTGTGTTCATAAATCTAGAACTGTAAATACTTTTTTGACATAGGGTTTGAAATTTCGCTGAAATTAGTTTTTAGTAATAAATATGAGAGATTACAGAAAAAGTATAAAACAATTTGACATTTTTAAAATTGAAGAATTCCACTCCAGTTTTGACGAATTTCTCTATAAAGTCAACGTCGAAAATTACATATGAAATGACCATAAAATTGATCACCTTCCCCTACTTACTTCTACAGTCGATGTCACATTGTGGGGTTTTTCTGTTCAGAAACATTAAATATATTTGTAAACGAATATTCTACAATGAAAAATTAGCATAAAGCTGACATTCCTCTCATAGGTAATTGCGAATGAAGTAAGAAACTATTTTGTGCAGAATAGTTTCACTTCATCGCAAATATTTCAGCGAGCAAAAAGTTTTATGTCTTCATATTTACAGCACTTAATTGTAACATATCAGACTTCAAAAGTTGAAAATTTCAGCTAATTTCGAGCAAAATTAAGAAAGTTATTCATTATTGAAATCGTCCGGATTTAGTTTGGGACATCCCTTAATTCTTTCATTTGACGCTAATTTGAACAATTTACGTTTATTTGCTGAGATATGCGTGAAAAAGTTTTACCGACCTTCGAAAAACCACGTTTTTGGACACCTTTTCGACCATATCTCCGGAACTATTCGACCGATTTTGCACCTTCATCTTCGAACTTGACCTCAGTTTTTCGTCTACCTTTCAGAAGAAAAAGTTTTTGAAAATCGGGCAAGATTTACTCAAGTTATCGTGTTGACGGACAGACAGTAAACGCATCAGACCTTCGTACTTCGTACGGGTCTAAAAACTGTTACGGGCGTTCTAGTAAACTCCCACCTTGAGCTCCAAAAACCCGAAATTTTTGAAAATTAGTAAAAAATACGCGCTCTCTAGAATTGAATGAAGAATCTAATCAAAAATGCGATGTATACGAGTTGGTCGAAGTTTTCGCGATATCACTCTTACGAGTTAAGGCAAAATTTTTTTAGTTCAACTCTTTCGCAACATCTATTCTGATGCGTACGGGTCCCTTGCATATGTTTATTTGTTGTATTTAAGAAATTTTCCGTGAAGATCCGTTAATCAAAATAGCTCGGAGCAGAGGGCAACGATGGGAAAATTTTTTTTTAGTTCACAGGCGTTTTCGGCTGATTTCAAATTATTTCTTGAGGCGATCGACGCAATGCTCCTAAAATTATGACTACGGAAGGACATTTCCTTTGGCGAAAGCGCAATCAGCTAGAAAATAATAACATTTTTGACGCGGTGCAATTTTCGGGTTCAGTTGAATTGTGTGAAATCCTTTGACTATATAACGTAGAAGAAACATTTTCCTTTTTTAAATTAAATTATTTGAGGGATCATCCCTTTTAAGCTTTAATTCTAAGGAACATACCGCAACAACTTTATGAAACGTATCTCAAATCCTTATCGTGTCCTTCCATGAAAAGGTTGAAACAACAATTTATTTATGAAACGACATACGACATTTTTGGTGGGTCAAATACACGAACCTAAATGTGTTTGCCTTTAGTAAAAAAGATGTCGAAATATCGTTCCATATAAATTGGATAATTCTTTTTCGACATTAATAACATTGTGAATTCGTACGAACATTGAAATATTAATGGAACTTTCTTTTCTTCTTGCAGTGTAAAATGGTGTATCGCAGTAACTCCAGCACACAACTGAGCTCCAATGATATCAACAATGTACTACCAATACCCACCGTAAATCACAAATCATTATCGTTCACCAATCTGACATTACCACCACCTCCACCAACAACGGATTTCGATCCAGGAAGGAATGCACGACGTTCTGTACGTCGGCTTAGCATTGATATCGAGAGAATAAGACTGAAGAAAGATGTGACTACATTGTGTACCACAAAACGACGGAACAGTGTTTGTCGTAGTGCGAGTGATTTAAGTAAGAGTGGATTGTATGATGATCTGAAATCACTAAAAACCCAACGAAATGAATGTGTTCAAAAGCATAAAAGTGATACGATTGCGGTGCCATGTATAACCACTTCACAAACATCATCATCAAATGATCAACATTTGGATGGTGTAGGAAACGATCCGTCATGGCTGAGCAAAAGTTTAGATCCGGATGAAGAACTTGAAGGCAAACAAAGATTTCAGATCAGCGTTCCGCTGGACAGGCTATCTGTGAAAACCGTTGACATGTTGATGTCAATGAAAAACCACCAAACGATTGAAAAAACAAAAATTCTTTGTCTTTACTGTGATAGAACGTTTTCAAGTCAAACTCTGTACACAAAGCACTCGGAGCGAGTACATCAAGCTCCAGAAGGACGACGTCTTAGTGCCAGGAAATCTAGTTCGTCGTCATTGCTGTATCCAGGATGTTCTCACTGCCACAATGGAAAGACAACTTCCTTGTTGAACGAAGAATTGCCAGCATTGTTCAATCATTTGGTCGACATTCACTTTGACAAATATTTCGCCTGCAAACCATGTACAATAAGATTTCCGACTAAAGAGGCACTACAGACACATTTGGACCAACTACACAAAGACACTGCCTGCAAAGTCTTACCAGATAAGCGAAAGAAACGAATTGAACGACGTGTACCAGACAATGCAGCAACAGATCTAAGTCAACCACTTACCATTCAAGTCGACCTTGGCGACAGTTTCGATGACAAAAAGGACGAGGAGAAAAGCTCGTCGGATGAACCAATTTTGCGAAGTAGTCGACGACAGCTTGCAAACCGTGTGGATGTA
Organism: Pseudolycoriella hygida; assembly: GCA_029228625.1. NCBI lineage: Eukaryota > Metazoa > Arthropoda > Insecta > Diptera > Sciaridae > Pseudolycoriella > Pseudolycoriella hygida. The sequence goes on along the minus strand of CM055405.1, from coordinate 9,351,101 downwards.
GCGAAAACTACCCGTAAGACCAGGATGCTTCGAAATGAGGAAACCATTTTGTCACGGCTTGGTATCACACAAAATCGATCACCACGGACGAGACGTGGCTTGAAAACTCGTTCGGAGGTAGTTCGAGCTGAAACACCGAACATACGGCCAACACGAAACAAAAACGCACGATCAACAAATAACAGTTCCGGTGTTATGGCTGACGGAATGGAAACCCGTTCGTCTGCAGTTGCAAAGGTGGAGTCTCTCAGCAGTACGTTTGATGAAAATTTTTACGAATCAGTGAGCAGTAATGTTCGTCAAAATTTAAGTTGCCATCTGGATGGAAAAATGGAAAGTGGTCCAATGTCACCTAGTCCCATAAGTCCAGTGGATCCAGTTCCAGCCGTTCGATCGACTCTAGTGAAAAGCCCATTGGTTTCAGATAGCGAAATTCATGAAGCTACGGCAATATCAGCGTTAACCGCCTTCCCAACATTGTTGACGGCATCACAATATGGGACCGAACCAATGGCAGCGGGGAAAATTAAAAAACCCATCACCAAAAACTCATGGAAATGGAAATGGGATTTTGTAAAAAAGTATAAATACGTAAACGAAGGCGGAAAAGTAGTAAAAAAGGTGAAGCAACCGATTTCAGGCTTTCGAGATTTATCCAAATTGGATATGTGGACGCAGTTGACGATGCGAACGAAACACGAAATTGCGTGCAAACAGGAGAAGGAACAGTCTGGCGAGGAACTGTGTTTAGCTGTTGGTGAAGCTGCTAGAGAAGATAAGCGAAAACTGATCATGCAATTGAATGCCATTTTGGACGCAAGGATATTGCCTCAAATAAATTTGGAACAAAACGATCAGCGGGTAGTTAAATTAGAAATTTTGGATACGAATGGGGAACAGGAACAAGTTGAGATGGCTTCTGAAGTGGAGCCGCCGAATGACGATATTCTGAATATTCTTCAGATAGCTAGGAAACCGGCGTTAGCATCGAAGAGTGGGGAAGAAAGAGTCTTAAGTGGAGAATGGGCGCGACCGAGATGTTACATTTGCTTCGGGTGTGGAGAAAAATTCGAGAATATGAGACGTTTAGAAGACCACAAAAATACGGTTCATCCTCACGTTTATTCGACGCATTACGAAATTGTTGGCAAGGAACTTATCGACGGTGATTTATTTCGTCACCTTTACATACCAACAACCGCTTTACGCGGACATAGTGAACGATTGAATGTTGATCGTAAAGGTAGTGCTGAAGTTGAAGATTCCATGGACAGTGTGACCTCGTTTTCAAACAGTTGTTCGAAAAGTGATTCGTTCGACATGGACTCGAATTCACGTAATTCAAAAGTTAGTGCAATATCAGTGAACACTTCGGTGGGTAATGGGGATGAATCATCTGCAAATGATGTGCCGAATGAACTTAAAAAGATGTGTACGAAATGTGAACGTTCCTATAACACGATGTCCGAATTGTATCGTCATATGTTGGATTGTTCGGGTGACTACGACTGGTTCTTGGCGAAGAAACGTCATAACATTAAGTACAGATACTTTGGATCAAAACGTAGACGAATTAATCGAACGAATTTCGGTAATCGACGACCAGTTCGACCAAAGAAAGAAGAAAATGAAACACCTAGAATTCGGGATACACAAACGCCGAAACCAAGGCCTAGTGACGGTTAGTTTTTCATTGAAATATTTAATTTTGAGATTTTTTTAAACGAATTGACTATTTGTGGCTGAAAAACCTCCTAATTTGAAACCTGAGAACATAGGCAGGGGACCCGTACGTATCAGAATAGATGTGGCAAACAGAGTTGATGTTACGAAAAGACTCGAACGTATCTAAGTAAATATTACATTAACTCTTAAGTGTTTGAAATTACGTCCACATTAAGTTGTATTGGAAATTGCCGATAAGGCAATATTGAAAAACCCGTCCGAAGAAACGGTGTAAAAAAACCTTTCCGAAAGCACAAAATTGATCCCCAAATATAGAAAAATGATCTACTCAATTTTCTCTACAACTTAGAAAAAAACCATTTTTTGGGTTAGGGTCGACCTTAGTACCGACCTAGGGCCCTAGGTAGAGGCCTCGGACACACAATTCCATAGCCAAAAATTTTCCCCTCAATTTCCTCTGCAATACAGCAAAGAAAATTGTTTTTTGGTTAGGGCCGACCTTAGGACCAACATGTCCCACTTGAGCCCTTAGCACTGGCTGAAGCTTCTTTTATAAACTATCGGCTATGCTGGGGTCTTTCAAACAAAAGAAAATTTATGAAAATCGGAAAAGATTTGCCCGAGTTATGTACGAAAAACAGATAGAGCCCTAGCAGAGACTCGATTTTAGTGCCCTAGCTAAGTCCAAGGACTCAAATTCTAAAAAGTTTCTTCCATAAATTGTCGGCTATGCTCAGGTCTTTCAAACAAAAAAATCTATGAAAATCGGAAAAGATTTGTAGAGAAAATTGAGTAGAACATTTTTCTATATTTGGGGGTCAATTTTGTGCTTTCGGAAAGGTTTTTTTACACCGCTTCTTCGGACGGGTTTTTCAATATTGCCCTATCGGCAATTTCCAATACAACTTAATGTGGACGTAATTTCATGCACTTAAGAGTGATTTTGCGAAAACTTCGTACGGAATCGGACGATACGGGAACAAGGTGTCACCGTTTAAGGCGAGCTATGGCTCATTCGATTTGTTGAACTGTCGCGAGAAAACATTTGACTCATTTTTTCTGAAATTTTACTTCTTTGTTGAGTTAGAGCTATGGAACTAGGGTCATGTCAGGGGGTGTGAAAAATGGTTTTTTGGCTGTAACTCGGGCAAAATGAAATATAAAGTAATGAAACTTTTAGGCCTCTATTTGACTCACATTTTTGCTGTGGAAGTCCTGGTCTAGGTTTACATCTTCCCGGGTTATAGGTCATTTTAGGTGATTTTTTTTAATGAAGTTTTCTGCTATAAGCAGGACCTAACTGAAAAACGGATGAATTGGACATATACTACACCTATACCGATACAAGAATATGCAAAGACTTCCCTGGTTAAAGCCTGCTGCATTGATTGGGACGACTTGCCCATATTCATGTTACCATCGGGAAGGCTTTTGAAGCTCCCAACAGAGTAACTCCATTTTAAATATTCATCTTAGGGTTGTATCTCGTTGCCACACATCTAAGCTTTCCAACGATACCTAACTCGACATATTCAGGTGGGTGAGACTGGAGCTATAAAGTCAAATGTGGTCCATAATTCACCTACTCGAAAGCTATGGACTATTTCATCAATCTTATAATCAAAATTTTACATTTTTTTGTACGAATCTGTTTTTAATGGATAATTTCTAACGCTTTTAAGTTGATACACAAATTAAACACGTATTTGGACAAAAATGTGCAAAATTTTGATTATAGATTGATGAAATAGTCCATAGCTTCGAGTAGTAGGTGAATTATGTTGCATATTCTTGTATCGGTATAGGGTAGTATATGTCCAATTCATCCGTTTTTCAGTTAGGTCCTGCTTATAGCAGAAAACTTCATTCAAAAAAATCACCTAAATGACCTATAACTCGGGAAGATGTCAACCTGGGACCAGGACTTCCACAGCAACAATGTGAGTCAGATAGAGGCCTATAATCGTAGAAAGTTTCATTACTTATATTTCATTTTGCCCGAGTTACAGCCAAAAAACCATTTTTCACACCCCCTGACATGCCCCTAGTTCCATAGCTCTAACTCAACAACGAAGTAAAATTTCAGAAAAAATGAGTCAAATGTTTTCTCGCGACAGTCCAACAAATCGAATGAGCCATAGCTCGCCTTAAACGGTGACACCTTGTTCCCGACCCGTACGAAGTTTTGGCAAAATCACTCTTAAGAGTTAAGGCAATATTTACTTAAATACGCTCGAGTCTCTTCGTAACACCAACTCTGTTTGCCGCATCTATTCTGATACGTACGGGTCCCCTGCATATGTTTTTTATTGCTGATTCGTCATCTAAGGACCATGATCGGTGCTCCCCCTCCTACTCCCGGGTCGAAATTCGACTGGTTACAAACGTCGTGGTAAACGCATAAGACCCCTTTTCGAAGAACTTCGTTCTTCGTACGAGTCTAAAAATACCGTGTAGAGAAGTTTTTCTGTTACATTTGCAAATGAGTTTCTTTTGTATCGAACTCATTTACAAAATGTATGACTTCTTCTGTGCAAAGAATTTCTGTGGTTTCAAGTTATAGTATTTTTTCCAACAATAGTTCAATGGGTATACCCAACCCAATAAAGCTAATGATTTTTCTGTTGATAATTTAATATTTCATTATACAAATTTTCACGAATAGGTACAGTGAGCTTCGGATACGTCTTTCGACGAATGAGCTGTTATCTTTCGCGTAATTTACATACTTTGTTATGTACATAATACATTGTCACGTAGCAAATAACTCCGCATTTTTACCAAAACTAACAAATTGTGTTTCTCACGAAATAAATCATTTTTCCTTTTATGAAGGTGAACAAATCGTTTTTTTCACAAAGCAAATGTTTGCTTTCCTTTTCCGAACTTAGTAAACTGTGTTTCTCACGTAGGAAATGGTTTATTTCTTTAGAGTAGCTGTACTTTTTGTTACAACGTGACCGATACAACGGAATAAACAAAACTCCTTCCATCCGCCCCTGAATCAACCCTAATGAGAGGCTACTCCCATGAGCAAAAATTTCACTCTCAATTTTGTCTACAACATAGAAGACAATTTTAGGGTCATGTTCAATCCAAAAAAAATTGTGTGGAAATAGCGTGGTATCCTAGACATCGGGAAGTTTTGGATCTGGATACAGGGAAATTAGAAGAGGATTTAGGTGGGAATGGAGTATCTCCATAACTCGGAAAATAAATAAAAATCGGGAAATTTCTAAAAATAGCAAAATGTTAAAAAAAAGCGGGAAATTTCTGAAATTCGGAAAATGACTGAAAATCGGAAAATGTCTAAAAAATGCCTAAAAATTTCAATCTTCGTGTTACCATTGTCTTCAAAATGGTGAAATGTCGATTTCAAAAATTTACCTTATTTCGACCTAATTTGATTTGCCACAAACTTCTTGGTAAAGCCATTAGCACCGTATACCTTGTACTATTTTCTTCGTACGGTATTCAAAATGAAATATTCAATTGGAGAAATTCTAAACTCCTAACTACGATTATCGGTTCTGCGATGCCGCAGCTCAGACCTTTTTTTTTAAATGTTGCCGCTCTTACTGTAGTAACAACACGCAGGAAAGCCTCTATTGGGCCCATTGTGCTATCTTATGAACACCTTAATTATCTATTAGAATCTGCATGTACTAACGATGTAGTTCAAAATGTCCTTTGGTCGAAAGTGCTTGATAAGGTCGTAGCTGATGGTGTAGCAACCCAGTTGGCTACGCCTACTAGTGATGAAAACTGGACAGTGACAGAGATAATGTTCAGTTGTGTCTATGTGGAAACTACAAAGATCACAGCTTGGATCCGCTCTTTTCCTACAGTAGTTAAATGTTTGTTAAAGTTGTAATGTCCTGTTAGTACGCCTGGGTAGACTTTCAGTCCAGTGCGACTGACATTTAATAGAAATTTCGAATTTTCCTTGCTGATCTTAATACAGTTCTTGGCATGGCGACAGCTCGCTAATTTAACCTTTAACCTTAACCTTTAAATTTCATGTGATGATTCTTATTAACTATTTGCTTAGTTAGTGAGTGCGGAATGCCCAAACCGATCGGCTTATGCATGGCACCCATCCTGGCTAGTACGTCAGCTTTTTCGTTGCCTTCAATACCACAGTGTCCTGGGACCCAGATTAGGTTCACTGGGTACAGTTGAACCGCACTATTCAGAGTTTCCTAGCATTCTAATGTGAGTGCGGAATCAATTTTGATTGAGGATAGAGCAGTCACTGCATCTAGGCTATCCGTACAAATAGTTAGGGTCTCGCCTACAGCGCATCCCAAACTTAAGAGGCGACAACCTAAGTTTCACTCAAATCTAAATTTTTGAAACCCACCAATAAAACACTTTGAGCTCAACACAAATTCATAACTTTTGTCTAATTTTTTAGCCGAATCAATTCAACGTATGTTGGAGAATCTACCAGCCAAACGGGTATGTCGGCAAATTTTCCCAAATCTTCAAGCGAAAAAGCGTGTGCGGAAATTCATGCCAGTCAATGCAATATCGCGTGGCAGACAACATCTGAAACCAAGCAATACAAAAACCAATCGAAATTTCAAATTCATCGCTACAACGCCAACAACAGTCAATGCAATACGAAAAAACATTTCACGAAGACTACGATATTTATCAACGAATTCAAATGAAATGGTACGTAGCACTAGATCGGCAAAAGCAGCAACTAAACAACAAAATGATGAGACAACGACAGAAGTAAGTAAGAAGGGTCTTAATGTTATCAAAAATATAACGAAACATGCCGAGAGAATCTTTCCGAAAATCGCCAATTCATTTCGTCGTCCATTGCAGAAACGTGATTTAGAAAATGCTGTCAGTGCAAAGACGGAAAATAATTCGACCTCGATTATTGACCGAATGAAGAAATCAAAACGAGTGCAGGTCACTTTAAAGAAATTGGACGATAATGTGGTCGACTTAGTCAAATTGGATGATAGCAAAATTAAAACAGAAGAAGTAGTAGAAGTAGGAGAGAAGAAAGTTCCGGTTAGGAAACGAACCATAAAAAGACTTATTAGAAAAATACGTGGAAAAGGCCGTGGAAGAAAGAAGGTGAGTGAGAAAGAGGAAAAATCAACTCCCGTTGAGAGCTTATCCCATGATGAAAAAGATAAAGAAGTTGTTGAAGAAGCGCTTGAAATACCGACTCAAATCGATGAGACGTCACAAAATAGTAATCGCTCGGAATCAAGTAGAAAATCTAAAAGAGATTCCATCAAAAAGCAAACATCTATTGAAACGACTGTCGATGGTTCACTTCTTACTGAAAATGTGGATCAAGTTCAGCCGCTACTCGAAGAACCGAAAACCATTTGCTTATCAATCGATGTCACTGTCAATCAACAAGATGAGACCGCAACAAATTCGCTACCTGAGGAGCCAATGGATTTAAGTCAATCGAAAACTAAGTTGACAGTCCCTGTTGTGCAAGAACCGATGAAAACACCACCAATGAGAAGACGGACTAGAAAGCTAACTGATTGCATTGCAATGTTGACTGGAAAACTTCAAGAAAAGTTAGGAGTTCCATTCCTTAACAACGAAATGAACATCTTACTTAGTCCAACTAAATCCGATATAAATGAAAGTTCAGACATTGCTGGGAAGGAAGAATTGACTGGTGAAAAAGAAGAATTGGCTGCTGGGAAGGAAGAATGTACTGCTGAGAAAGAAGACTTGGCTGCTGGGAAAGAAGAATTAGCTGCTGGCAAAGAAGAACTGGCTGCTGATAAAGAAGAATTGGCTGCTGAGAAAGAAGACTTGGCTGCTAGCAAAGAAGAATTGGCTGCTGAGAAAGATGACTTGGCTGCTGGGAAAGAAGAATTGGCTGCTAGCAAAGAAGAATTGGCTGCTGAGAAAGAAGAATTGACTGCTGAGAAAGAAGAATTGAGTGCTGAGAAAGAAGAATTGACTGCTAGGAAAGAAGAATTCACCGCTGAGAAGGATGAGTTGACTGCTGGTAGAGATGAATCGACTGCCGAAAAACAAGAACAGACTGTTGAGAAACAAGAATTGAATTTTGAGCTACAAGAATTGGTTGCTGAAAAAGAAAATTTAATTGCTGGGACGGAGGAATTGCGGGAAGATGTTGATGTGAAAAGTACAGAAGCAACAACCGAAGAGCCGACTTCTGTTCTTAATTCTTCAATGAATCAAAGTAGTCCTATAGATATTTTGCCAAGCTCAGACAGTGAAACCTCGCAAACAAAACAACCTGCAACTAGTGATAACATTGTGGAAGCGATCGCTGAAACTGTCCAAGCGAAGGAAAATATTATTTCTGAAGATTTACCTCAAGTTGCAATAACTCCAGACATAGCGATATCGAGTTTTGACGAAACTGCAATAGTTTCGAGTGAAGTGGTAGACATGAATCCATCAGCGATTTTGTCTAACGATTTGCTAAAAATTGTGGAAGAAGTCGAACCATTAAAAGTGGCGCCAAAGCGTAATACAATAAAGGCAAAAGATTCGATTCAGATCCAAACACCAAAATCGAACGAGTCACCATCTCCCACCAAGAGATTAGGGAAAGGCAGAAAGGTTAAAACAACTGATGAAAATGAAGCTAAATCATGCACAACAGAAGGTTCAGCCATTTTAGAGGAACCAATTGATACAACTCCAGTGGTCAAAAAGAATACGAAAAGAAAAGCTAAGAAGAAAATCTTACAGGAGGCTACAGTCGCTGTGGACACTCACGACATGCCAAAAGTGGACACTCCTGACATGCGAGTAGTGGACAATTCAAATGTTGATCGTGTCTCCAAGAAACGGCAGACCAAAAATTCATCTCTAGCAGCTTCGGATTCACTTCAAAAATGTAAATCATCGTCATCCGACATTACAGAATTAAAAGAAACTGTACCTGAGGAGGAAGCTAAGCTAACTGACAATTTAAAACTGGCTGAAACAAAAGATTCGGACAAATCGACGAAAAACGTTCGTCGAAATAATTCCAAGAATACAAAGTTACCATCTGACATCGAGCCTTTAAAAAATATCGTCAAACAACAGAGTGAAGAGCTACCAATTGAAGCCGAAAAGGATGTTAAAAAAGGCAGAAAGTCGAAGAAAAAGTCAATGGAACGGAATGAAATCATTGAAGGTGAGTCTCCAAATCCATCATGTGATAAAACACCATCCAAAACGTCAGATTTGTGTGGCAATACGGAAATAGAATTCATCGCGGGAAGCAATTCAGAACCAGCAGCTACAACGTCTATCGAATCAGCACCGATTCTAGATCCGATAAATACAAGTGAAGAACCAACATCATCGTCGCATCCACGCATTGAACCAAATAACGAAATCATTCCAATCGCTCCTAAGTGCGCCGACGAAAGATCAACAACGAAAAAGAAACGTCGCAAAAATGAATTGGCTAAAATTCTTGCAGACCAATTGATGGAAAGTTTCAAGGAAGTGGACAAGTCTCGCATTGAAGAATTGAAGTTATTGCACGATTTGTCAATCGAAAGCAACGACGATCTCCTGCTATCTACGACAATGTCTCGCACTCCCCCACCTAAACGAAGAACTGCCTCAAATATTCGGAGCGAAGCTGTTGCTGATCTAGATGTCAATCAAGAGGAAAGTGCTGCTAACGAAAATGTCACAGCAAAACGGAGGAAGTCATCGGAAAGTAAAAAATTGGTGTCGAATGCTAAGGTTGGAAAGAAAAAGAAAAACGTTGCAACTAAAGTGAGCAAGAAAGACAAAAAGAAAGTTGAAGATGTCACTAGTTCTGCGTCTGGTTACCTGTCCGACACAGAAGTGTGTCAAACAAAGAAATCAGTCATGGTACGACGTAGGTTAACCATTTGCGATGAATCGCCGAAGCGTATGAGTAGAAATAGTAAGGAAACGGAGATGCAGGTGTCACTATTCGATTCGTTTAAGAAGCGTAAAAATGTCAATGAACTTACGAAAGCGGAAACGAAAGAAACAAAATCCAAAGACCACACAAAATTACTCAAACGAAAGAATAAGCGCAACTTGTTGCATAAGTTCAATAAAGATCTGCCGACGAACACAACAAATGACGACAGTCAGACTACTGAAGAAAAAGTCGCTACGATTCCTTCATCAATTGGAAGTGAAGATGACGGTATATCAAAGGCAAATGTAAACGATCTAGTCACACAAATAATAAACGATTTCACTACGTCCACATTGAATTCACCAACAACGTCTCCACTTCTTTTCGGCGATATGTCTAAACCCATGATCAACAATACTGTGACGAAGCTTTCCAGTGTTCTGAGCAACAAGAAGAATATTTTGAACGGAGAAACGCTTACGAATGGCTTCAAAAGTGATGCGTCAAAGGAAATTTCATTTGCTTCACTGTCACAACCATTAAAAGATAAAACTGTCGAACAAATTCGTAATGCTGACTGTTCATCATCCGATGTGAAACAACCATTTCGTGCTCCCTTTATGTCCCCCAGATGGGATCCGTCTGACGAATGGAATAGTACAACTAAGCCAATCAAAGATCCAGCGCTACATAAATTGTGGACGCTGAACAACAAGGACGAACGAGCAAGCGAGAAGAGTTTGTTCCAGAGTGTTAAAGAAAAAACGAAAAAGTTTTTGGGTAAAATTTCGAAAAAGAAAGCTCGAAAACATGACGTTGCGCTTAAAAAATCGGCCGCCACGGTGGTTGGCGTCAAGCGACCTTTGTTGAGACCAAGTATCTTGTCAGTCAGCAATCACACAACCAAAGTGGATACCGTTGAAACCGAAAACTGCCTTAAAAAATTGGAATCCAACAGTTTATTCTTGGGCAAAACTTGTAATTTCGAAAGCGATTCGATGTCGAAAATATTTCGAAATGAGAGAGTCAGCGACAAGGTTGAGTTCACTGAAACTACGGCAGAAAACGAATTATTTGGTAGGAAAGGAGATACTGACACGGCTGCAATTAGCAACCTAAAATCGGATTTGGACAAAGAGGATTCCGTGGGCACAAAAGTCGACAACAAAATTTCGAAGAATGTAGAAAATGTTACCAACAAATCGCTTGGTAAAAGACACTCCTCGAAACGGGACCGAGTTGTACCAAAGGAAGAAAATTTGAATGGCAGTGCGAAACGTCGTAAAATGGGTTCAACGAAGCGAAAAATTGATAAAGTTGCTTCGGTCAAAAGACCGTCGGATGATTTAAATGAGGCGTTCTGCAGTAGTGAAGTCGATTCTACAATCATTCCGACTACGAAGCCTGTGCTAGAAAGCGCAAAATCGTTCGATGACTCATCTGAAGATCCAATCATTTCTGAGATTGTGAATAAGATACGAGATTCCAACGATGAACAAGCAAGCGAGTCCGACGAAGATTTGAGTCTGGCTGAGATAGCTAAAAATCTTAACAACAAAATCCAGAATTGTGACGAATTTAGCAACGATGGTGCCGAGTTGCCAGTGGAATTGTCTGACTCACTTGTTGAAAAGAGCACTTTCAGTACTTTGGTGACCGTTTTAAATGACCGATTGGATTTGAGAGATGATGAAAAGACCGCCGAAACAACGAATTGTGATGAAGACGTTGATACCAACACTGAATTAATAGACATGGATCTCGAAGATACGGCCAGTGTATATACAAGTTCAATGGATACCACAGTTACGACTAGCGGCGGCAGTCAAAAAAAGCGGAAACGACGACACGTAAGATCAATTTTGATGAAACCAAGCAGAAAGGCTAAACGCAGCGATGGCGACTTCTTGACACCAGGAGAGTCTTTCTTCTGCGACTTATGCTCCAAGGCATTTAGGACCCAAGGTGGATTATCAACGCACAAAACAACGTTGACACATATATCAAAGGTCTCCGAACAAGAATTCAAATTGCAAATGGAAACAACGAAAGATGTCATACCTGAACCAATAGCTATTGCTGAAGAAGACGCTACAACCAAACCTGATGTTACCAAATCTCCTATAATTGAATCGTCGACTCAGCCACACATTCCGTTCAGTCAATCGCCATCATCAACTCATCGTTATTCATCCATTATTAGTCCAGTTCGCAATCAGTCGCTGACTTATTTGAATAACATTGAACCAATTTCATCACCGGAACACCAGGATCTCAGCTACGATCGCTACAGTACAACTTCGCGATCTCGAAATACGAGTCACGTGCCCATCCATGAAAGTTCTCGCTTGGCATTGAGTAAAGACCAGCGACTTTTCTATGAATGTTGTAGCATGTTAAAAGGGTCCGATCGGTCAACCGTCAATCCCAGCGATTCACCCAATAAATATTACACCCTTCCCGAACGCAGTGAAATCATTACCAAACCAGTTACACCAAGATCCAACGAACAATACTCATACGTCGTGCCGGAAGGTTCTAAGCACTCGAAAGGAATTCCAAAAATTGATCTAAATCAATTCAGCGACATATCGTCTGACTCGAATCCGGCCTACTCTTGTCCTCAAAATCCAAGCAGCTCGGAAACGCAAAACATTTTCCCAATCGAATCGAAGAGAATAACCGACAAAAGAGACTACCACACATCGGAGAGAAACTTCGATTTATTGAAGAAAGATGGACGAACGTTCAACGAAAAAACAACAATTATCGAACGAGAATACATGGAAACATATTCCGATATGGGTGACAGTTTTCCATCGTCACAAGACGCCAGCGAAAGCGAACAGTACACCCAAACGATATTGGAGCGATCAAGTAATTCCGTTGGCCTAATTCGCGGTGGATATCAGGCGGAGAGTGCGTCGTACAGCAACATTGGTGATGGCAACAAAAAGAGTCGCAACGTTTTCACAATTGCTGTAGAAAGTAACGAACCTAAAGGATTCCCTAATAGGTAACTGTTTAAGTGTGCTGCGTGTCGTACAGGCGATAATTTTACGATTTAATTTCAGTTCACCAGTCGAATCACCACTTCATTCAACATCATCTCAGTCGTCCACTTTCTCGAAGCCGCGTACGAAAGCCGCCATGAAAGGCTACGATAACTTCAAGATTTCTATTCCGACAACTGGTATCGATCTTCAGCAAGCCCTCACACGCAGTCCCAATCAAAGTGGCTGTAAATTAGCGGCGTTGGCCGATATAGCACTCGGAAATGATGTACCCATTGTCACTGGTTTGATTCATTCTCACACCAACATCGACATAGAACCCTCCCATACACCACTAAAAAATGCTACACACGAACCTGTTCCAACAGTCACACCACCCACCAAACAAGCCACGAAAAAGACAAATAAAGTCGATTCCAATAATCGAAACAAAAAGAAGACTGCGACTCGAAAGATACCAAAAAAGTCGAACAAAACAAATATCAAAGTTTCTCCGAAATCGACGCCAAAAAGCCAGCCGAAGGATGTGTACGACTTTGAAGATTTTGAGGATTCCGCTGATGCGCCAATACTTCCGTTGTCGCAGGTTCGATCGAAACATATTCCTCCCGAAAACGTTGGTGAAGAAGACAGCGAAACATCCAGTTACTCCGATCGCTTGGATTTCAATTATGAATCGATGAGTGAAAGTGATGAGTCGGTGGATGATTTGCAGAAAAAGTGTCTAATCGAAAAGATTTTCAAGAGCGTTAAGAAGACGGAGTGCAGAGAGAAAGAGAAAATTGAACCGAAGCCGAAACCGCTTCCCAAACAAGAGCTCGACAAATTGTTTGATGGCCTGCGACAAAATGACAAAACTCCTAAAGTGGAGGAAAGCAATGTTCCTGAGAAGGGAGGTTTAAGTGCAAGTAAGCAAAGCGATGAAAAGTCGAAGAATGAAAGGGGCAGAGACAGACAATCGAAGAAGTCGCGTGAAATTGCCAATTTAGAAGAGGAGTGGGGAATGTCAATGAATCAAATTGTTGAATTGATCGGTGTGGGTCAACGAAAAACGCAACGGCGGTGTGCAGTTAATAAACAAAAAACGTTTGCTGAAAATTGGAGTTCGGACGAGTACGAAGATTTCCATGCGACGAAAGATATTTTCGCGCTGATTCGTGAAGCTGAAAAGAAAGCTTGTAAAGCTAGAAGTAGAACTGCTCGTAGCAATGCCAAACGTGAACAGCAACTAGAGAACGAGAAGGCTGAAGATGCTAGCAAGGTTGATGCTGTGAACAAAACAGACGCTAAGGACAAGGAAAACAAAGCAACGAAAGATGACCAAAGCGGCGTAATTGGCAAGGAGGCACCTGTAGAAGAAGTCAGTGGTAAGAAATCTGTTCCATCGAAAAGATCTTATTCCAAGTCAACAGATTCGAAACCTTCAGTGAAAAAACCTGCCAAAGTGAAAAGATCTAAAAGTTTCGTTGCTTCAGAATCAGACGAAAGTGATAAAGAATTCCATAGGAAAAAAGCTCCGAAGATTAAAAATCGTAGGCAAAAAATTTCGTCTCGGCATGATGTACATAAAACAATGGGAAAGTCTATGAATAACGGTACTCGCGTGAAGTCGGATGGAAAGTTGAAAGCCAAACCCATGGAACGGCGTCAGCGTCAGCCATCAATACCGTACTTTTGGACGTCGTCCAGTGATGAAGAATTCGGTCGCATCAAACCACGTGAAGACAATTTTGAAGATGACAATAGGGAGCAACATGGCTGGATTGTTGGCGATTCACATAAAAAACTGGTCACACTATTGGCTCATACGAAAGGTAAAAAAATTGAAGATTGTGCTGTAAAAAAAGCCGTTCATAAGAAAAAGTCGTAGAACTTACACAATTAGAAAATTAATATTCGATGTCGATGAAAAACTTTTTTAATTAATTTCTTAATATTAATATTAATTAATAATTAATTATTAATATTAACTGAATTTCAATGAATTTTTATCATTTAAAAGATACTTCGTATTTTGACAGCATCCTGCGCTCAAGTGTCTCTGAGAACATATAAGTTTTTTTATTGTCGTTAGTTTTCTAATTTTTTTTGCCGATGCGAGTCACGTATTTCGTATAAGACCGAAATTCTCTTAATTTTGAAACTTTTCTCTCGGGCCAACATGTGAAGAGCGCACAAAGTGAACATTTCGTAGTCAAAAGCAGTACGTACGGTACAGCCAAGGCAGTACTGACGATTTTTATGTTGACAAGTTTGCAGCTCGAGCCGAGTGAATATCCACGCCTTCAGCGTGGCATCAGTTTATGTCAAAGTATACAAAATTTCATATCGAAGTTCATAACATGTCAAGTCACGAAAAATGATATGCATGTCAGCGTTTGCACTTCATCATGAAATTTCGTATATTTTGACATAAGCCGATGGCGCATGAAACTCATGGAAGGATCTTCAAGCCAGTACATATTATATTTGCTCCATGAGGGTACCCGAAAATGAGTCCTTGTGTCCGTGAAGAAAAAACGATATGCAAAAGGACAAATTTTCAGAAAAATTTTATCTTCAGTTGGAAGTAAAGTTCAAGCCACGAAAAAATAAGTCATTTTTCGTTCGTTATACGAAATACGAAATTTTTTTACGTAATTTAGAGTTTATTCTATCGAGATCGAATTGCTGCATTTGAGTGATAGAAATTGTAATGTCCGATGTACTTTGTTGAGTTTTTTTTTCGCACGTTCTACGAGATAAAAGATTTCTCAATGTAATTTTAAGAAGTAATAGCGAGCATATCCCGACACCGTTTTTCTTCTTTGTGTTTAAAGCGACAAAAACAAAGAGTTACATTTAGTCAAATTTGTTTGAACGTTTATTTTGGCAGCGCTAAAAGGGAAAACAATTTACCATTTTGTTCATTAATTACAGGGGTTTATTGTCACCTTAGTTTTAATGGTTTAGGATTAGTTGGCAAATTCGGTTTAATTATAATAAATTATAGCGCAAAATGATTTCAATTGTACACGTAATATTAAATGTGTTTGGAATAAAACTGCCATAGCAAAATTTCATTAATTTAAATGAAAAAACAACAACAACAATATTTTTGTAAATAAAAATCGATTTTTTATGTATATGTGATCACAGTCAAACAAACAAATGATTGGAAATTTGTATGAAACTTTTTGTTATAAGACGCAACACAAAGTGCAATGAAAACAATCGCAACATATTTCAATCATTGTATAGAATTCTCATTTCCCTAACAGTATTTCGACGGGTATGTCACTTCAATAAAAAGATTCATCCGAAAGTTCATATTGCCGAAAAAGAAACAATCGATTGTAACTCGATTCGGCCATGCAACGCGAATTGTCGATGTTGCCGAATCCTATAACAAGCTGAAAATTAAAAAACGGTATCTATAAAATATAGGAGAAATTTCGATACACGAAAAAATCGGCGTAGACAGTACGAATATTTTTATAGCAAGTGAACCCCCTCTGTATTTCGGTCGCATGACAAAAGGAACGTATCAGAAAAAAACACTTTCGGTAATAAATTTGTGTTGTTTGCAGTTCTAATTCCGTTGAGGGTGTGAGTCGCCAATCATTTTTTTACCGAAACTAAAACCATGCTTAGAGTTAATTATTTAAGATTAGAGAAGTTGGGAGCCGTACCACTACACAAGCAGTAGTCAGAGTTGCCGCACATTGTTTTAGATGTGTGAAAAGAAACATAGAAAGGGCCGTATTGTACTCAGGTACCAATTGAATTTTTTAGCGATGTAGTCATGCCCAGAAACACGTATTTTGAAACAAAACTGTTATAAAATGTTTTCAGAGTCATTTATGACAGTTAAGAGAATGTTTTTTTTCCTCAAAACTTTCTTTTAATTTTCACACTATGTGTTTTTTGGCATGGATCGCTGTACAGGTCAGTTGGTACCTGAACATAATAAGAAATCGACAAAAGAGCTGAAAAAGACGCAGTTTGGGAAATCGTGAGCTAGAATGAACTGTTTCGAATCTAACTGCTGGTTCTTCCTAAATATTCATGTGAAATGTTTTTCCCGCCACGATACGTCATTACCTTCTTCGACACATGTTTTTGTTACCGAGAAAATTCCACCAATTTACAACAATTTTTTGTATACATTGACAAACTCCTCTGATAACAAATGAAATGAAAACTTTTCATACAAATTTTTGGTTGGCCATATTTTGTTGCGGTTGGAAGATATAAATGAAATAAAAATAAAAGAATTTGATCTCAAAACTATAAATGCAAAAAAATAAAATTAATTATTTTTTTTTAAATTGTATGCTCCTCTACGGCTACACTTTTATTTTGTTCAAAAAATAAATAAATTTAATAAATGGAATTTATATGATAAACATATGGGAGATGGTAAAAGAAAATTTTATAAAATTAAATCCAAAATCCTTGATACTTTATATTAAAAATATAATTCTGTAAAATAAAACGTAAAGAAAACTGTATAAAATATCAAAAAAAATAAAATGTATTTAAATAAAAAAAATCTAAAAAACATAAATGTATTTACAAAAATATAATTCGTAAATTAAACAAAATAAATAAGAAAAAAGTCAGAATTATTGAAACAACTGATCAAAACCCTTCAATGTGTTAAAATAAAAGATTTATATGTTTCGCAATAAAAGCTTAGTGTAAGATTATGTGAAGGAAATTAGCGAAAAATATATTTAAAAAAAAGTAACAGCAAAAGTATGGATTTGTTTAAAAATTACAAGTTAATAAACAAAAATCTGATAAAATTATAAAATAGTGAGATGAGATTTATTAGTGATGAAACAGAAAAAAAGGAAATCAGAAAAAAAGATTGAAAAAGTAAAACTAATTGTAATTAAATATTTAATCCGGAATAAATATCAAATTTTATATAAAAAAATAGATGGCGTTTTCATGAACATTCGTTCCAAAAGTGGCAATAAACTAAAATTCCAACGACGTGAAGCTGTGAAATAAAGGTGAGTGAGCTGAAATTATTCGAAACTGTTTAAGGTGCTGGGACAAATCGTAGGGGTCGCACAGTGGTCCAAAATCCGGAAAAATCCGCACTAACAGAATAAATCGGTTGGGTGATGCGATATTTGTGATTTAAGTTTTGTTGAATAGCTTATACTTGGGCCTATCAGAATCAAGAACAAAACTTCTGAAGTGATTAAAACTTGGGGGTCTCGGTCATGACTAAAGTTGAAAATTTTTTACGAAAATTGGAAAAATGTGCTGAGGCCCATAATAAAAATAAATCAGTCCATGTTTCATGTCAATCGAAAGAGGGCATCAGTACCTTTCCAACGATACCCATATGATCTCGCTACGAGGTCTCTAGCGAGAGGTAGGAGGTCTTAAATGAAAACACGTTTTTGCCCATATCCCTGGAACCAAATGCCGGACAGAAACGAAGAAGGTGTCGTTATTATTTGAAATAGAAATTAGTGTCTAAATGTGATCAATTCGTAAATCAAGCCCAAAAACCAGTTTTCCGCTTCCCGGCAATAGTAGATCGAATTTTTAAAAAAATCCAAGTATGTAGAAATTTTTCTTGGACCATTCTGGGTACAGCCTGACCCCAGCGTTTCCGGAAAAAATGAAAAAAATAATTCGACCCACCCAAATGATCAAAGCCCCTCCCCTCCTAATCCCGAGTCGAAATTTGGGTGGTTACAAACGTCGCGGTAAACGCATAAGACCACTTTTCGAAAAACTTCGAACTTCTACAAAAGATTTATTCCAAACAAAAATGTAAATTTCAAAAATTCATATCTCCGGATCGACTGAACCGATTTTAATGAGTAAAAAGGCACGTCGGCCTAAAATCTTCCGTAGAATCCGGGAAAATTATTTTCCGGGGATAACGTCGCAAGGGGAGAAGTCAGAAAGTTGCTGTATATATGCTCCTTAGTTTAGGAAAAATTTTTTATTGTTCATGATTTCCCGTTTTCATTTCCCGATCTTTTATTTCCCACTTACCGTTTTCACATCAAATTTTTAATCCGATACTACTTCTCGTTTTCATTTCCCGATTTTCCCGCGAGCCAAATTTTTCGTCCAAAAACTTCCCGCGAACGAGGCTCGCGGGTTCACGCACTTTTTGCAAGCGTGCCGCCTACGCCAATAAAATGGAAACCCCATTACTCCACCGTATAAAATTTATTTTTTTTTTAAATCAAGTGAAATACTTAATCATAAGATTACTGAAAATATCATAAAAGAAAGCAAGCAACGCACCAATTAAGTCTCTCCCTCTGGATCGCTGTGGTGATGGGGTAGAATTTTCTTCTGGCGAATTTTCTTCGGAAGTACTTGCCTCTACCGCTTCTGATTCTTTTTCGGTAGGATTCTTTGTATTTGTATTGTCTTGGGAAGGATTTTCCGCCGGCGAATTCTCTTTGGATGGATTTTCTTCTGGTAGACTTTGTTTTGCTGTCGAACTCTCATCGGAAGGAATTTCTGCTTTCAAATTTTCTTCGGTAGATTTTATTTCTGACGGTTTCTCTTTGGTGAGATTTTCTGCTGGAAGATTCTCTTCGGTAAACTTTTTTATTGTGAGGTTTTCATCGGAAGGATCTTCTGACCGATGACTGTCCACTTGTCGATTTGATGCATTTTTTTGCTGTAGCAACTCAGCAAATAATGCTGTTAACTCGTTGTTGGCAAACAGTAATTTCATTAATTGTTCTTCCTCTAAATTTTCGTTTTTCTGTGGTGAAGGTCGTCGTTTGTGGAAACTGGGAGCTGTTTCTGTCATAACGCTACCTAAAATATGCTCTAAGAATGTCTCTCCACCCTCCAATAACATTCTTTGTACTTTATTGACATTCCCTACTTGATGAAATGTTAGCTGTGGAAGAGCGACATCGTCATGCTCATGGCTATCACAAGATAGTGAGTGTAACGGTGTAGAAGATCCCTACAAAATCAGTTACAGTCGTATACATATAGGTACATTGTGTATAAACGTTTTATTTCAACATTAATTTACCTGAATGACTAGAAATCCCAGACAAAATACTGCAGCGGTAAGTGTTCGAATACTCATTTTAGTGACTGCAAACAGCAGTTCAACTATGCCATTTTATATTCATGTGTAACCATGTCGCATGACCGATCACGATTTTACTACATTGAAACGTGATAGTTCGACAATGAAGTGAAGATAACATGTCTTTATCTAGATGATGTTATCGTCTCTTATTTTGATTATCTCAAAGAGATTTCTTAAGAAATTCTATGTAGCATTTCTTAAAAGTTAATAAAAGAATACTTATAGTATCATACATCATCATACATACATAATTGGCACCTCACTTGAAAGAAGTCGTATGCCATTCTACCATTTCACAGTTTTTAACGTTTAATACGTTCTATCTAGAGGCAACCAACTTATCATTTCTCTGAAATTAACATTTTAAGAAGACCTGACACTTCGGGTACCACCCGTTAAGTAACTCAAATCGGACATTTCGTCCAAAAGCATAGAGCAAACTTCGGTATAAATTTCTTTAGTTTGAGTAGCAATTCGGTAAAAGCCCAATTTTTTTCCCTATTGTGTATGCCCAGGTGTTTTCCATAGATTCACGTACATTTAAAAGCTTCCACCTAGCTTATCTGCCGTAATTTGCATAAGAAACTTAGTGATGACATTTTGAGAGAGAATTTCATATATTTTCTCTCTCGAAATGACGTCACTAAGTTTCTTGTGCAAATTAGGGCAGCTATGGTCTGACGAAGACTACAATTAGGGGCCCCTCAGTATGAATAGCTGCTGCTTTTGTGTTCAAAAATTTACACTCACGGAAAGGTGAAAACCGATACATTTTTGTGCTTTGATGTTTACTGGCTTCATTGATTTCTCCATATAAAAATACATTCAAAAATACAAAAAAATCAAGAAAAACATATGCAGGGGACCCGTACGTATCTGAATAGATGTGGCAAACAGAATAGATGTTGCGAAAGGGCGATATTGAAGAACCCGTCCGAAGAAACAGCGCAAAAACATCTTTAATCCTTAAAAATGCCAAAACTAAAAAAACTGGAAAAAATTTAAAAAAAAATTGCACTAGGCCCGTTCTTAGAACCGACCTAGAGCACTGCGGTGAGGGAAGGACGGACTGACATTTTTTTTATTGTTTATTCGTCATCTAAGGACCATGATCGAAGCTCCTTCCGTACTCCCGGGTCGAAATTGGGGTGGCAACAAACGTCGTGGTAAACGCATAAAACCCCTTTTCGAAGAACTTCGTTCTAAACATAAAACCGAAATTGTGTCGATTTTTACTTTTCCGTGAGTGTAGTACTGTTGAAACGTTTTTCATGTAAGTTCTGAAGTTTCACTTATAATATTTACATACTACAGGAAGAATATAAATTTTTTTTGATATTTCGAAAATTCAAGAATCCCACTTTACGTCACTTTAATCATGCAGACAAAGATGAAGCTTAATGAGCTAGAGAGCAGGAGTAGAGATGAGCGGGTCGACAATTTTTCGAAAACCCGACCTGGACCGAGCCCGACCCGATAAAATTTTTCGAAATCCGAATTATTTCAAAACCCGACCCGGACCGAACCCGACCCGATTAAAATTTTCGAAACCCGAAACCCGACCTGTTTCAAAACCCGACCCGAACCGAACCAGAAACTCAAGTTTTTCAAAAATCACAACCCAAATTTGTAAAAAATAATAAAATAATAAAAAAATTGTTTTGTAAAATATAAAAAGTCAATAAAGGATCGGGACCCGAATAAAATGATACAACAACCCGACCCGGACCGAACCCGATTAAAATTTTCGAAACCCTTGAAACCGAAATAAAAAATTCGGGTTCGGGTCGGGTTTTTCGAAGTTTCGGGCAACCCACTCATCTCTAAGCAGGAGTAAGTACATTTTTGAAGTCATAAATACTGACGTCCAGTATTTGTGTAAGGCCATTCTCAACGAAAAGTGCGACATCACTGTTGTGCTCGTAACGTCGATATCATGAACTGAAACTAATCTGCTCCTAATGTCAGAATTTTCAAAAAAAAGGTAAGTCTACTCCAAACGTCAAGTGTATAGAATGTGCTGCTATCAATTTTCGTTCAGCCAAATTCGTCAAAACTGATGTAGAACTCTTAATGCGGAATGACAAACTACAACAAAACAGAATTATCCGCGAGTAAACACCAGAAATCACACACTACCTTGAAGGACCTTACACATCAATTGCTTCGTGTTCTAGAGTAGAGTCCCCGACGCGACTGGAGAGACAAATTTGAAACCCGACACCAAAATACCCAAGCCTGAACCGACCCTATCCTTTCAAAATTTCCAACACCAGACCCGGCCATAAAAATTTTGACAAATAATTAAAAATATAATACAGCAAATTCGACAGTGCGTAGATTTCAATTTCTTTGCCGGAATTACTTAAAAAAACCTTTTTCTTGAATTGCTTTTTAATTTTATAAAAGAAAATGAATAGAACACAGAAACAACCAATTTTTGGCGAAAAATGTTTGTCGCATCTGCTTACGCCTGCTTACGATGGCGCGGTGTAACTTAACAGAAACTTATAGTAATTGGACCAACGCGCCGATGATTTCTTTCCACAACTCTGCATTTCTTTGAAGGCGGAAGAGGCTTTTCAGCTAAAGTTATAGACTTTGCTATTCCCTTAACAATCACTGATGCTATGTTGCTGACCTCGCTAGTCTCACCGTTTATTCCAATGGATTTTAAAATAAATTTCAATTCAGGCCACAACTTGGGTTGTTTGTTGTTTATTATAACATAGTTCCATATGTCTTCAGGGATTTTAACCGAAATTCGTTCTATTTTATTTGTCGAATTGGTTGGATCAAGTGAACCTTCTACGATGTGGCTTTTGTCTAACTTTGTGCAATTGTCGAAATCGATGCCATTTTTGCAAACCCTCACGTCGTAACCTTTAATTTCCAAATCGAAAAAGTCGTTACTCGGAGATGTCCATTGCAAAAAAATAATTCTTTCGTTTGCATCGTCGAGTAATGCACGTAAATCTGATACCGGCTGTGGTGGAATCATATCTCGCGCATCATCAGAAACTAGTTTTATGGATCCAACGTCTGTTTCTCTTTGAAATTCATTCAATTTCGTGCAATTCACTTTTTCGCAATCGGCAACTTCATCTTTGAAGAAGTAATTTACTTTTACCGGCGCCAACATAGCAGTGCCATTGGATGATGCCGTCACGATCACGGTATATCTTTCCGGCTTCGGCAACTTATAAACGTTATTCGTGTATAGTCCATCATTGGCTACATCATCCGGATAAATACCGTTATCGTACAATGGCAAGCGAATAATCGGCTGATACGGAGCTTCTATGTTGGCAATCACTTCCGAGTGAATAATGGGAAATTCGTCACTTTTTAGTTCGGCTGTTATGGTTATCGGTGCAGGATATTTGAGAATGCGATCAGAAACATGTGCAGCTAATTGTATCTTGGACTTGTCATCGAATTGATGGGACGATGCTATTACAGTTATATGGTCCGCAGATCGAATGCTTCGCTTGTTTTTTGCATTTTTAAATATCGTCATGACCCACTGACCTTCTTCAGCGTAAGGAAAACGAAAACCTTTCTCCGCAAAATTGTCATTAAAGTACTCAGAGCTACTTGAATTAAACTCGTCTCCAATTGGTGATTTTATTCCCACTTCAAAATTTGCTGCGTCGTGAGTCACAATTTTGAATTCCGTATCCTTTCCAAGAGTATCATCTACGGTAAAATAAATTTCCTGTTTTCCATTACTAAATGGTTGTCTTTCTCCGCCTTTCACCTTTACATCATTTGTTCCAAATCCATTGGCATGAATTCTGACGACGCTTTTTGCATCTTCATTCTGCATCAAGGTCCTGTGATGTTTGTCCATGAAATAATGAACGGCAGGATAACCTAGAAAAGAGATTATTGAAAGAAAAATCGTTTTAAAAACTCTTAAGCTCTAAAAACATTTTCTTTAATCGGAACGAAAAGGAATTTTGGGTAAGCAGAAAGCTTCTGTACTTAGACAGTCTAATGAAAATGTCACATCTCATCAGTCTATGGCGAATAACTAACCTCAAGAGTTAGTAAAATATCACACTATGCGTCATCGGCGATTTCTCATCGGTGATTTGTCGTTCGTGATTTGTCACGTCATTGGTGATTTGCCATCGGTGATTTGCTATCCGTGATTTGTCATCTGTGATTTATCATCGGCGATTTGTCATCTGTGGTTTTTCATCTGTGATTTGTCACGTAATTGGTGAGTCTTATCGGTGAATTGTCATAGGCGATTTGTAATCTGTGATTTGTCACGTCGTTGGTGATTGTTATCGGTGATTTGTCATCGGTGATTTTGCTCGTTCATCAATTCTTTATATAGCAGATTTTCATATGAAAGTGGACGCATGGTACGCTTGAAAGAGATCCCGGAATCCACGTTAAGCATGTGGTCGAAAATAATGCCTGCCGGTAAAACACATTGATGGGACGAACCGGCATTCTAAGCCCTACTAGTTTCCACCCTAGTACATACATAATAGACGGCACTATGTTTTTGTGCAATTTACCACTGACACAGTGAAAAACGTCGGTAACGAAAGGATCTCTAAGAAGAATCCATGTGAGCAAAAGCTCACAAAAACTTTCACTAGGGTGAAAGCACTGGTTACGAGTATGTTTAGAAATTTCTTTAGTTACGAGCCCCTATTGTCTTTTCCTTTGTTCTCAAAAAAGAACAAAAGAAAGGCTCGTAACTAGCATGAGGCTCGTATCCGGTGCACTTACCCTAGTAAATGAAATGATCTAGCCTCTGACCCGGACGGATTGTTATTCGTCTTGCTTCAACAAACCAAGTTACAATCCTTTTCAGGAAAACTCTACCTTTAACCGTAAAAGTCGTACAAGGAGATTTTTAACGATTAATGAGACGCCAAAATTAATTTGTTTTTGTTAAGCCTCCAAGGTTTTCAAAGCCAAATATCGAGATTTAACGAAAAAACCATTTTGGTGTCCCCAAAATTCCTCCACTTCAAAATGATAAAAAATCTCCGTGGCCTGAAAAAGTGTAATGCGTGGTACACACTATCTTTAGAGTTGTATAAAGTAAAATTTAACTTCAAATTTCTTTCTCTATTTCTCGCAGGGTGTTTCAACCTTAAGAACCTTAGTCGATTCCATAAAGTGGACAATAGTGGACTAGTAGGTGACATGACATTTCTCCGCCGCAAATAACGCCCGGGGTGTTATTAACACCCGCAATCCGGGCGCTAATTACGCCCGGGGTGTTATTAACGCCCGAACTCCGGGCGCTAATAACGCCCGGGGCGTTATTAACGCCCGCACGCTGGGTGTTAATAACGCCCAGCTATATAATTCGGTACACGGTCACTATTGAGCTTCAAGAATAAATTGGAAGTTATTTAAATTCAGAAGCTTTCAATGTACACATCTCGTTTTGTATTGTTTTTATTCATCCCTTTTACTCAAATTTTTAAATTTCAAAATCGTAGTACTCAATGACTTTCATAAAGTTTTCATGTAATTTTTTGATTTCTTATTGACAACTTTTTTAAAAATAAAAAAGCACAGAAAAAAATTCTTCCATCTAGTGGCATTCTGTATGATTCTCCTAATCAATCCCTTCCAGTGACGTTCTGTACTTTCCCCTAAGTCAACTATTTCTAGTGACATTCTGTATAAGGATAATGTTCCTCTTACTAAACTCCTTCTAGTAACATTCTGTATAAGGAAGATTTTTCTCTAGTCAACTCCTTCTAGTGACATTCTGTATAAGTAAAGTGCGGCCAAGGTTTATTTTCCACTTTTTGAAAAGACACCAACAGTCACCATTTCCTAGTTGAAATTTTCGGCCTTTGAAACTGCATAATGTTTTTTTTTAAAGCTGTTAGAAATCATTGTACAAATGTCATCTATATATTTCACGTTGTACACCTCTAAAAGGATAAGGCTGTAACTATCAACATTTTTAAAAAAACTTATTACACAAAAAGTGAGAAAATAAACCTTCACCGCATTTTACAATTTTCCTCTATTCAACTTCTTCTATTGACGTTCTGTATAAAGAAAATTTTCCCCTTAGTCAACTTCTTCTAGTTACATGCTCTATAAGTAAAGTTATTTATTAAAGTGTCATTTTGTAGCGTTTATCCAATTATTCAGCTGGGCGTTATTAGCGCCCAGAGTACGGGCGTTAACAACACCCCGGTCGTTATTAGCGCCCGGAGTGCGGGCGTTAGCAACACCCCTGGCGTTATTAGCACCCGGAGTGCGGGCGTAATAACACCCCGCTCGTTATTAGCGCCCGGAGTGCGGGCGTTAATAACACCCCGGGCGTTATTAGCGCCCTGAGTGCGGGCGTTAATAACACCCCGGGTGTTATTAGCGCCCGGAGTGCGGGCGTTAATAACGCCCCGGGTGTTATTAGCGCCCGGAGTGCGGGCGTTAATAACGCCCCGGGTGTTATTAGCGCCCGGAGTGCGGGCGTTAATAACGCCCCGGGTGTTATTAGCGCACGGAGTGCGGGCGTTAATAACGCCCCGGTCGTTATTAATGCCCCGGGCGTTATTTGCGGCGGAGAAATGTCCTGCCACCGGACTAGTAATAGCTCCACAACGGAAAAAAAACTTTTTTGTAGGTAACTCGGAAGTACACTAACCTACTTGGATAGTTTCAATCGTTTCAACTAAAAATTAATCAATGCAAGTTATAAATGTTAGTAAATCCTCACTTCCAATTCAGAATTCACCATCCATCGAAAGTGCGTTCAATTAAAATCATTTCCTGAGGCAGCCTTAAAGGTGTGCGGAAAGATCCTAAATTAAAACCCAAAGCCCGACCGCCCGGAAACCACTGGCAGCTCGGCCTGACCCGAACCGAATCCGATTCAAAATTAAGACCTGAAGCCTGACCGCCTGGAAAACGCTGGCAGCTCAACCCGACGCGATCCGAAATTAAAGCCTGACCGACCGACCGAAAGTGATTCGGGTCGAATTTTGTTACTCGAAAAAATTCAGATCGAATTCGATTGAGTCAAACTAAAGCATGATAGGAGAAAATACAGTGAAAAACCTACAAAAACTATTTTTGTTGGTTTTTTCTCTCTTGCATGAACTTTGCGCAGGAGGTGTGTACTCGCTTCGAAAGTCATTCAACTAGATTCTCACTTGTTGTTGTTGTTTAGTTGCCATGAAACTAAAAATATTTTCCGAATTACTTATTGCTATCATTAGCCAAATATACTTATTACAATGGCATTGATAACTAATACATTGCAACACATCATTGTTTCATAGTCGATGTGATTCGGATGTTTTAGGGTGCATCAGTTTCAAAATTTCTTTTCGTAGCAATATTATCGAACCCGAATCAAAAACCCGATAAAAGGTACGCTCGAAACCCGTTCGACCGGAAATTTTAAAACCCGAAACCCGACCGACCGTGATTATCTAAACCCAAAAGCCCGAAACCCAAATCCGTGAAAAGTAGTTCGGGTTTGGGCGGGTTTTTTTCGAATTTCGGGCAACCCGCTCACCTCTAAGCAGCCTTCTCGAGTATTCAAACTTGTTTTCGAACCTTCAACCGAGCTATTGAAATCAACTGTGACAGAGCTCTACTTTTCCCTAGCCCGGAATTTCACGTCAAGTGAATTAAATAGTAAATGAGAAAACCTTTTTTGGTATCGCAATCATATGCACTGGTGGTCCATATCAGTTTCTGATGATGATGATGATGTTTTCATATATCAGAGGACAGGACATGTAAGTTCATATGTCATTTAGTCCGAGGTTCTTAAACCCTCGCAGACACGAGATCTCAAATTACAGTCGGTGTGTTATATGACATTTCATAACACGAGGGCCTCAAACTTTAGTTTGAGGTCTATAATATGCATTTTATAGCCCTGAGTGTTATAAAAGATTCCAGATTTTCAAATGGTATTTACTTTAGTAGTAATGCCAAAATGGACATTTTTACAGAAGTACATCGATTCAGATTCTCGCAAGGTCGCTAATCGGAATCGATGTGAACCTGTAAAAATGGCCATTTTGAAATCACCTTAAAAAGAATTTAAAAAAAAAAACTCACTTGACCAAAAATTGTTTAATTTATACTACTGTCTTGCATAAAAATGGCTATAGTTTGACAGTTCAATAACACACACAAAGATAACACAATAGAATCAATTTCGAAAATTCGTCATTTTTCAATTTCGACCATTGTAATATATGGTAACTTATTCGCTGGAAAAGATGGAAAGATGTTAATACATGTATGTATATTTGCCCCATGTAATGCGGTCTATTTATGTATGGTTCTTTCGATATTTGTGTCCACATGTAATATCATTGTGTCCTATCCGCAAAAATTACATACAACTAATGTCATTATCACCGTTTTAGTACCAACATTATAGTCGAAACGGTTGAAACCGTCGAATGTTCGAATGATGTGAGTGAGTGTTCGAAAATATGATAGTCAACATGCGTACTTTCGTTTTGATCTATTCTTCAATCAAATTCGAGAAAAAATTAAATTTTAATTGTCTTGTTGTGGTTTTTTGTTTGATGGTGGGTAAATATACATGTACTGACAACTTTGCCATATGGAACGGTGAATAAAACAGCATACGTTCCATGCTGTGAAAATAATTCATTAATTCGAGATCAATTTTGCGAACTCGGGAACTCACTCGTGAATTTTCGTTGTTTCGTTTCGGAAAGTGTTTCTAACGCAGCACCCCTGTCAAAAACAGTTTCCAAAGCTTGGTGCTCGAAAACACACTCGTGAGTTCCGCTCATACCACAAAATTGATCCCTCATGTAATCAATTATTTTCACTGCATAGAACGTAATCTACTATTATCCCTCTAGACGTATAAGTACACTGATGATAAAGTAACGTTTATCATCTCAAAACATTGCGTTTAATGTGAGACTTACCGTCTCCTATACAATAAATATATTTAGCATATTTAATTCATACATTAATTTTACAATAATAATAAAGAAATACAGAAAATATACAATACACAACAAAAAGGATTTAAAAAAAGTGTAACAGAAGCGATTACCCCTCTACTTGCAGCTTCCTTAATGATCACTGAGACTATATTGCTGACCTCGCTAGTCTCATTGTTTATTCCAATGGATTTTAAAATAAATTTCAATTCTGACGAGTACTTGACTTGATCGTTGTTTAGCATAGCATAGTTCCATATGTCTTCAGGGATCTGAACCGAAATTCGTTCCATTTTATTCGTCGAATTGGTTGGATCAAGTGAACCTTTAACTATGTGACTATTGTTTAACTTGGTGCAATTGTCGAAATCAATCCTATTGTTGCAAACCCTAATGTCGTAACCTTTAACTTCCATATCGAAAAAGTCGTTACTCGGGGGTGTCCATCCCAATGAAATAATTCGTTCGTTTGCATTTTCGAGCAATGCACGTAAATCTGATACCGGCTGTGGAGGAATCATATCTCGCCTATCATTAGAAAGTAGTTTTATGGATCCAACATCCTTTTCTCTTTGGAATCCACTCAATTTCGTGCAATTCATTTTTTTACAATCGACAACTTCATCTTTGAAGAAGTAGTTGACTTTTGTCGGCGCCAACATAGCAGTGCCATTGGATGATGCCGTCACGATCACGGTATATCTTTCCGGCTTCGGCAACTTATAAACGTTATTCGTGTATAATCCGTCATTGGCTACATCATCCGGATAAATACCGTTATCGTACAATGGCAAGCGAATAATCGGCTGATACGGAGCTTCGATGTTGGCAAACACTTCGGAGTGAATAATGGCAAATTCATCACTTTTTAATTCGGCTGTTATGGTTATCGGTGCAGGATATTTGAGAATGGGATCAGAAACTTGTGCAGTCAATCGTATCGCGGGTTTGTTTTCGACTTGATGAGACGATGCTACTGCGGTTGCTTGGTAGGTAGATCGAATGCTTCGCTTGTTTTTATTTTTTTTAAATATCGTCATGACCCACTGACCTTCTTCAGCGTACGCCAAACGAAAACCTTTCTCCGCGAAATTGTCATCAAAGTACTCAGAGCTACTTGAATCAAACTCGTCTCCATCTGGTGATTTCATGCTCACATCAAGATTAGCTACGTCGTAACTCATAATTTTGAATACGGTATTCCTATATATATATATATATATATTCCTTCCTATACCGTCATCTAGGGTAAAGTAAATTTCCTTTTTTCCATCACTAATAGTGACTTCCTCCGATTTCAAAAGCTCTGATTCAGGAATTTGTGTTTCGAAAAGATACGAAAGTGCTCGTGTGATACCAGCAAGATCTTTACTAGTACCGTCTTCCGAAGCGTAAGCAACCAATCCATTTGTATCCGTACTTATTTGTTCAAGTTTGGGTGAAGCGCTAGATCCCACAGCTATTGAATGAACAGAAATGCAATTCTTTTGTAGATCCGGCAAAACCGTTTCTGGTTCTTCGCCAGAATTTTGTTCGCCATCTGAAATTAGAACTATTGTGGAACAAAACGTTGAATTGCTGGGCGTTGGCATTGCCACTAACATATTCATAGAAAGTCGAAGAGCATCTCCAATCGATGTTCCGCCATTTGCATTAATTTGCAACGATTTTATAAAAGTTTCTCTTTCTCCGAGGCCTACTATCTGCACAATGTCGTTGACTTTGGTAGCAGCTGAATTGAAGGTTACCAACCCAATGAATGATCCTTTTTTCAAGCTGGAAATAACTTTCTTCGCTGAATGTATAGCTCTCTCCAGCCTTTTATTATTTCTCATACTACCAGAAACATCGAGGCAGATAACGTAAGGATGTATGTGAGCGCGAGTCTTTTGCGTCGTTACTTTATTTTTCAACACATGAGAAAATGAACTCCATGCCAAATTATGTGAACAGAAATCAACATTAATTTTGCAACTTGGTTGTCTTTCGCCGCCGTTGACCTTCACATCATTTGGCCCAGTTAAGTCCCCATATCCATATCCATTAGCGTTGGTGTGAATTCTGACGGTGTTTTTTGAATCTTCATTTTGCAATGAGCTGTTGGAATGTTCTTTAAAATAATAACCAGCAGGATCAAGACCTGGAAAAAGACATCGTTGAAAAAAATCGTTTCAAATTCTCTTAAACTTTAAACAAAATCGGAACGAAGAAGAATTTCGGGCACACCAGATTGTATTCAAGAAAGTGGAACAGCAATGGTGCCCGAACTGCTAAAATACTTGCCACTAAACTCCGTTTGCGCATGAAAAGACCTTCGACGAAAAAAATCTGGCTGAAAAATAGACCTTAACTCATTGGCTTTATCGAACGTAAAAAATCTGGTAATCTTTTTTTACTTAAAAAAATTATAGCCGTGAAATATCGTCAAAAAAATATTGGTGATATTTCACAGTTTGGCGATTTTTCTTGGCGATAACAAAAAATTATGAAACGCCAAAAAAAAATCGTCAGAATGTGAAGTATCGTCAAGAAAAATCTCCAAAATGTGAAGAAACGCCAAATGTTTTTTTGTTCTGAATGTTGTGTTGTCTCATGTAGTCCATAGAGAAGTACAGGAAAATGCTTATTGGCGTTCATCAAATACGTTCTCCTGTAATAAAAGCTTGTTTCAAAGCGTAGGGGGCCGACCATACCCTTACCTATACCTACATGGGGCTCTGCCCCTTATATCACCCTCGACCCCACTTTTCTTTGTGCATTTTAGATCACGAATCGACGATTTTTCACACTTTTCGTCTATTTTTCTTGATAATTTTTCACGCCAGCAAAACACTTCGAAACGCCAAAAAAATCGTCAAAATGTGAAGTATCGCCAAGAAAAAACACCAAATTGTGAAGAAACGATAAATACGAAAAAAAAAAAACATTCTGGCGTCTTTTCTCTTTCTGCCATTTTCATTGACATTTCTTCGCAGTATGTCGATTTTTTTATTTTAACAATTTCACTTTGGCGTTTCTTCACGAGAATAAAAAAAATCGAATGGATTTGATCGTTGGGGACATGTTGGGGATACTTCCTTGCCCACGCGAAACTTACGGCCTTGTAACAAAAGGCTATTGATAAGTTCGTTGATTTAATTATTTTACAATTCAGTTACAAAAGTTTTCAAACTTAAGGCCCCCAAAGTGCGCAAGCTAATACTGTCATACTGTATTTTTAGTGTGTGCACTTTGTGAATGGCCCCTAAAAAATCTACTCCCAAAAAAATGCGATCTATGAACATTTCGTGACGCAGATTTTCCTTGACGGTTCACGGATTCAGTGCAATTGTGGATGACGCTACACAATGGATGCCGCCGTCTCCAGCTGCAAGAGTTGTCAACAAAACTGAAACAACTTTTCTATTAGGAAATAGCGTTTGAAGTGTTTCTCGTGCTTTCAAATCACTTTCCATATCACCAAAAGCAGGAATAATAACACATTCGTTCCCAATGAGAAAATTGACGTATGATGTACAAATCCGTTTTTCATCATCTTTGAACACAGTTTTTTTAATGTCTGGCTCCACCAAATCAATAATTTCAAAAGGATTGCCATCTGCATCTGTCGTATTTTTCAGAACGGAAGCAACTTCATCGGAAAACATTGACCAAACATCTGACGGTTTACCAAGAAACGGTCTGCTCAGAACAACAACGCCAGGTCGAACGAATCTTACCATGGTATCAACATGCGCATCCGTGATGTCGTGATCCTTCAATCCTTCAAACCAAATAATTTTCTTCACTCCAAGAACCCTTTTCAATTCCATTTCGATTTCATCGATCGGCTGTACGTTTCTGTTAGTATTAACAATCGAACTTTTTGTGGCAAGCAGCGTACCCCTCCCATCAGTTTCAAATGCTCCTCCCTCAGCAACGATAGCGGCTGTTCTTTTTTCAATTTTAAAAATTTCCAAGACTCTTCCAGCTAGTTGACCATCATTTTCGTGGATTTGTTTGTTTCCCCATCCATTGAAATTGAACTCCACTCCTACAACACTCTCTTGTCCATTACTCGTCTTTAACACAAAAACGGGCAACGTGTCTCGAGCCCACAGATCGTCAACTGGCACTCCAATAACTTCGATTCTGTCGTCTAATTCTGCTTTGGCTGTTGGCAATTGTGAAGGGTCAGTAAATATCACAACCGGTTCAAAATCAACAATTGCATTTGCAATTCTGACTATATCCTCTCTGACTCCAGATAAGGGAAATCTAACCCATATTTTCGATGACTTTGGCCAAACCATAAGTGTTTTTTGATGAGGTTCCCACTCAGCAGGCAGTCTGACGGTAGCGTTTGAATCAAAGCTCTTAATTATTTCCGACATTTTAAGTGAAATGAAATACAAAAACGAGAAGACAATTATTGAATGTTTCGAGATCGTTCCACGTTGTCTACTGTAAAATTTTTTTCAGGCCAAAGTTTGCAGAAAAATGTTGCACAGCGTGACACACAAATACCAATTGTTTGACAGGTGTGACTCAAAATTATTTATAGTTTGAAGGTCATGTTTTTTATATCATAGCGTGGAAACATATTTTTCTTTTTATATAGAATGCAGGGCCTATTTTCGGGAATTTAATTCCCGAAAATTCCCTACAGCTACGATCATATATTTTCTGCCACAAACAAAGAAATTGCTTTGTTTGTGACCAAAAATATATGATCGCAGCTGTAACATTTCCGAAATTATTTTTTTGGAATTTTCGGCAATTTTAATTCCCTATTTAAACATTAAAAAAAATCGGAAATTTGTGTAAATTTTCGGGAATTAAAATTTGTGAAAATATGATGTTCGGTGTCGATCAGAGTTCGAAAAATTTTGATTTGATTTTGTCAAACGATGATTTAATCAAATTTATGTTGATGTTCAACGTTTGAAGTTCAAAAAAAGTCGGATTGAAGTTCATTTAAAAATTTGATGTTAAATTTCTGCTTGATTTTCAATTCAATGTATTGAACATCAATACCATCTTTTTGATGTTCAAGTTTTGTGATTTGATTATTATGTACAATTATTTGATTTTGATTTATTTCGCCAATTATTTGATCATCAAGATATCTAAAATGATTACTGATTTCATACGAAAATGTTCTGTGTGACACAAATTACAAATGTAAAATGAAATTTAGAATGACAACATGTGTTAGATGGGTATGAGGGTGACAGAGAAATTACACAAAACAATATAACTTTTACCCTATCTACATATGATTAATTTTGTCTTGCATTGCAATAGATATGTATTGTGTCGTTTCGAAAGGATGCTATTACCGAGTACGAAGAGTTAAATCAAAATTATTCTCTTTCTTAAGGCCTTGCCGCACCAAATGGATTTTCATGTGACAACACCATTTAGAACATGTTTCTCTTGAAAAATGTTCAACTGACCAATCATGTATTTTAGATATCTGTCACGTGACGCTCTCTCCATGTCCATACATTGGAATTCTTATCAAACATTGCAATCGAAAGCAACTAGGGCGTAATTACTAACTATGGTAATCGAAGTTTCCATTTCAAATATTTTTCGAAAGAGAGAGACCGAATCTCGTCAGAATTAGAAAATTTTTGATGAGGTGTTTGTTTTGTCGAAAGACGGTGCATGAAAACATTATAGCAAAAACTATATAATTTTCGACTTTTTTCATCATATACTCGTCTTCTGACAAAACAAGCACCTCATCAAAAATTTTCTAATTCTGACGAGATTTGGTCTCTCTCTTTCGAAAAATATTTGAAATGGAAACTTCGATTACCATAGTTAGCAATTACGCCCTTTTATAACCATGGCCAAAACGTCAGAAAAAGTTCACTTTTCTGATCCATACAGAATCCATCATAATATGTAAGATTTATCTTAATATTAGTATAGGTTTGTAGGCCCGACTATGCACTAGTAATCCGTACATACTAACGTTACATATAACTTGAGTAACATATAATAATGACTAAATGTAAATGTCCTTACCTTTTTCCTTCGACCCCAATTACTCTACTTTGAGGGGTGATGGACTGGACACTCAACTAGGCCATATTCTACAACAGCACACTAAGGCTAACATTGGGCAATGACAGACAGGAAAGATACAAAACCTCTGTAGACTAGTGCAATCAGCTGTTCTCTGAAAGCGTGGATTATGTTTTAGTAGTTTGCCTTGACCAATCAAAAAAGTCTGCTAAACAATTTCACATTATGAGACAATAAAAGTTTGCTAAACGTTCTGGTTGAACTTCAATCCGAAAAATTGAGCATCAACGTTAGAGAACCGTGATCATCATTTGATTTGATTTCACAAAATTGTGATTTGATTTTGATTTTCGAGCCCTGGTGTCGATAGAAACGTAAAGTTCATTCTTTAAATTCAAATAGATCACATAGATATGAAGAGTGGAAAGTACGTCTATAGGTTCTTCGGTCTTTTTAGGGACTTCTTTAGAATAAATCAAAGTACAAATTCTCCGTTACACATTATTATATTTATTGGACCCGTACGAAGTACGAAGGTCCAATACGTTTACTACAAACAATTTTAATGTAACGTGGGGTAGATCGAGGTGGCAGTTGGGGGATGCATTTATTATCGTCTAAATATGACGAATCAACAATAAAAAAAATGTCCGTCCGTCCGTCCGTCTCCCTTTTTTTTCCAAACGGCTCAACCGATCACCCTAAACTTTTTTTCCCTAAAGATACATGCCTCCCATGATTCAAGTTCGAAGATTAACAAAATCAATCAAGTGGTTCCGGAGATATGGTCGAGGAAGTGACCAAAAACATGGTTTTTCGAGGGTCGGTGATGCTTTTTCGCAAATATCTCAGCAAGTATAACACGGAAATTGCTCATGTTGGTGTCAAATGAAAGGATTTGATGTCAAAAAATTGGGAAAAATTTTTTGTGGGAATCGGGTCGGGGGTCGGGGCACCGGGATCAATGGAATCGACGAAATTGAGTTTCTTGGCCATATACGAAAACAGTTTTTCGCGTTTATTTCCTCAACTATGCAATATGGAGATTCACTGTCAAAGTCAAAGTTGTAGAGAATGAAAATTTAGGGTACACATGTTTCAGGGTTTTGGATAAAAATGCCTCAATCCTGGGATATGACCACTTCTAGAATTGGGAGAGATAAT
The DNA here is from genome assembly GCA_029228625.1 of Pseudolycoriella hygida. NCBI lineage: Eukaryota > Metazoa > Arthropoda > Insecta > Diptera > Sciaridae > Pseudolycoriella > Pseudolycoriella hygida. The sequence continues at coordinate 9,315,320 of CM055405.1, read as the reverse complement.
CCATAACTCTAGAACTATAAAAGTTAGAAAGTTGCTTCCAAAGACAAAGTTGTAGAAAATAAAATTTTAAAGAACACGTGTCTCAGAATTTTGGGTAAAAAGGCCACAATACTGGGATATGACGACTTCTAGAATTGGGTGGGATGATCCATATCTCTAGAACTATAAGAGGTGGAAAGTTGCTTCCAAAAGCAAAGTTGTAGAGAATAAAATTTAAGAGAACACGTGTCTCAGGGTTTGGAATAAAAATGCCTCAATCCTGGGATATGACCACTTATAGAACTAAGAGGGATGATCCATATAAAGTTCTCAAGGTTTTGGGTTGAATTGCTCCAATCCTGGGATATGATCACTTCTGGAATTGGGAGGGATGATCCATATCTCTAGAACTATAAGAGGTACAAAATTGCTTCCTAAGGCAAAGCTGTAGAGCATATCATTTTAGCGAACACGTGCCTCAGGGTTTTGGGTAAAAATGCCACAATCCTTGGATATGACCAGAATTGGGAGGGATGACCCATACCTCTAGAGCTGTAAGAGTCTACCAAAAGGTTGCTTCCAAAGGCAAAGTTGTATAGAACAAAATTTTAGAGAACACGTGTTTCAGGGTTTTAGGGGAAAATGGCCCAATGCTTGGATACAACCATTTCTAGATTTGAATGGTCCGAGATGTACTTCGGTAGGACCTTTGACATTACCTTGGGTAATTTCTAAGGATGTTTGAAATTCTTATAGTTATAAAAGAATATAAAACGTTGGACTGTTTGCTTATTTCTATATTAAGATACGTTCGAGTCTTCATGCAAGATTTGTTCTATTTGCCACATCTATTCTGTTTGTGACATCTATTCTGATACGTACGGGTCTTTGGCTATGTTATTTTATGTATAATATATTTTTATTTTATTAAATATTTCGGTCAAGCGTGGGAGAATTAGAATCGAAAAACATCCCATTCTGATGACAATTTTTCCCACGCTTAATCGAAATATCCCGAAAATATTTTTTTTTTCGAAAAGCTACTTAAAATACCTTTCAAATGGTTCCCTGGTCGAAAAAATTGGTGAAAAATTGGATTTTTGGCTCCATTTTGAGTTGAATGTAATTTCGACTACTCTCGGCAGTGAGCTACTGTGATTCCTCTCATTCAAATAGTCCGCAAAAACTCAATTTCGAGCCGATTTTTTCAAGTAGGGTATCGTTAGAAAGGAATTTGAATTGCCTTTTCGACAAAAATATTATCAGAAAAATTTAGTTGTTTATGTTAGAGGTAGACTTAGAGAAACGCTCCCGCATTTCAAGTTATTCACAAAAATGACTACCAAGACCACACAAACCTTTCGAACCAAAAGATCTCTATGGTGTTTCTAACTTGGAATCATTGCGCCTCTCATCATTATATTAGATTTTATTGGTCGCCGCTGTTAGCGACCTAGAACCCTCCAAAAACAGTGCGTTTTCCACCTTTTGACCGCTCTAGCGCCCCATACCACGTGATATTTTTAAGTTATTATATCTAAAGACTCTCATATATCTAAACAATCATTCTTCGGAAAGATATTGAAGAAACACTTTTTCAGCGACCGCTGCCGGCCGAACAAAATTAAAAAAAAAAATTTCTTCTACTATTGTCTCAGAATAGCTCACAGAGTATTTGAGCTTCATACAATTCGCGAATTCACTCTTAAAATGTAAGAAAAAATTCGTCAGCGCGTACGTCAGAGCTCAATCAACACTGACAACAAGTGGGACTCATATAGTGCGTTGTAAAATTTGGTAGAAGAACCTCAATAAACAATCTCTAATACCACGCAAATGTGAAAAAAACGTTAACAGCAGCGCCATAAAGACAAATTAGTTTTTTTGTGGGTATGAACAGGGGTAGCTCTAATAGTATATCGAGAGAAATGAATCGTCATCTATGTGTCATATATCGCAATGAACGCAGAACGGAAACATTTTGATATGACCAAAAAAATTGATGTAAATAGTAATGTTCTACTCATATCCGGTCAGTAACAAGTCTAAATTACTGCGTCACCACATTCGATATTTTGCGTCGCAGATTAATTCAAAATAATGAACATTGACATGCTCAAAAAATGTGGTTGGACAACGTAGACCTACTGGTAGTAACATTGTTGTAGTTGTTTCTGGGAATATTTTTAATTTTCATTTCTTAAATATTTGACTCCTTCAATGTACTTTCTTTGGATTAACCAAAACTTGCCACTTGATGCTCCTACAGGACATTTGTTAGAGCCACAGAATTCAAAAATTTCAAAATACGAAAACTTATGGCAACATTTTTAAAGTGAATGTCTGTACTGTGGCTAATGCATGTAAAGTTGTGGAAATAAACGCAAAATGTTTAAACCAAAGGTCATTTTATTAATGTTTACTCATACATTTATTTCAGTGAAATTGCACAACCAGATCGAACCGAACGACTCACAGTGGTCAATCTAATTTCTCTACGGACAAAATTATTTTTGAAAACAAAAGAATTCTTTTCCGGGGTGAAATTAGATTGACCACTGTGCGACGTGGCACAACGTCTAAAGTGGTTGTTCATGAGTAGAACAATGAATGCCGCCCCCTTCGGCAGCAAGATATTTAATCAAAACGGAAACAACTTTTCTGTCAGGAAAGTGTTTCTGGAATATTTCACGTGCTTTCGTGTCAGCTTCATGGTCGCCGAACGCAGGAATAACAACACATTTGTTTAAAATAACGAAATTAAGGTAGCTCGTGACATACCTATCTTTATTGCCTTTGTAGGCAAGTTTGGCGGGGTTTGGCTCTTGGATTTCAACGATCGTAAACTTATTACCATCTGCATCTGTGGACTTTTCCAGTACATCTTGAGCTTTTTCGGCTACATCGGCCCATTTTGCGTGTTCCTTAGAATGCGCCTTGCTGATAGCAACAACACCAGGATGAAGAAATCTGGCCAAACAGTCAATGTGAAAGTCCGTAAAGTCTTCGCCCTGTAACCCGTCAATCCAAATAACTTTCTTCATTCCGAGAGAAGCTTTTAATTCCTTTTCAATTTCTTCGATCGATTGGTGGTTCCTCTTTTTATGAACAATCGAACTCTTCGTTACGAGTAGCGTTCGTCTTCCATCCGTGTCGATTGCGCCTCCTTCAGTAACGATTTTAGCTTTTCTACGTTTCATTCTCAATGCTTTCAGCATTCGCCTAGCAAGATGACCATCATTTTCGAAGATCCGTTTATGTCCATATCCATTGAAATTGAAGTCCACTCCCTCAGTACGGGTCTTCCCGTTGATTGTGTTGTAAATAAAAGTGGGAAACGTGTCTCGAGCCCACTTATTGTCTACCAGCATTGGAATAACTCTTATTTCCTTGGAGACTAATGCCTGAGCTTTTTTCAATTGTGAAGGATGAACCAACATGACAACCTCTTCATATGGAATTATAGCTTCCGCAATGCTTACAAGATCTCTCCACACACGAGGCAAGAATTCAGGAGTCAGATATCCAAGATATTGCGGCAAACACATAAAAACCCTTCGTTGTGGTTCCCATTCAGCCGGCCATCTAATTGTCTCATTATTAAACTCGGCACACTTCGTCGTAGCCAATTTGACAAAGAAAATCAGAGAAAACTGCAGTAGCTTCATATTATTTATCCACAAAAACGAAATTGTGCCACAATTTGTAAGTACCAAATCTATAGACGCAGCAGTAGATGTCTTCGAAGCCAAACGGAAAAGTAACTTGTTACCTCGGTGTACAAACCGATTATAGAACTTCACTTCCACGAACCGTAAAAAGTAATGTCGGTTAGATAAAAACACTAAAAAGAGCATAAGGTAGTTGAGAGGATTGTTGCTACAAAGTTCACATTTTTGTAAAGCTGTTTGTAGGTAGCTGTTTACTTAGTCGACATGTGAGCGGGCGTTACACGCAGCTGTTACATGCTATATTTACATATGAGAAAATTGTTTGTCATGCTTTGGTCCAAAATCGATGGCAATTTTGTAAATTGTATCTCGATTTGGGAGCTTTGTATGAAAAATTGTTTGTGCATCTGTTTTGGACGACTGATCCTTGCAGCATTTTCTCATATAGACCTCGTTTTGATCGTTTTATGACTCCACGAATAGTACATTACGTATGTGCTTCCAAATTATTGTTTTGACTCGTAGGAAGATTGCTGCATGAGCCGAAGGCGAAGGCTGTAATCCTACGAGTCAAAACAACAATTTGGAAGCACTTACGTACAATATTTTACATGTTGATGCTCGGTAAATGCGTTTTCCGAGTCGCTTACGACGAGGTAATAACGCATTTACCATGCAGAAACATGTAAATTGTTTAAAATCTATCGTCGAAAGTAAAGTTTCGCCCCTCAAAATTGACACTTTTCTACATTCGGCTCTCATATAAATCTTAATACGTCACTAACAAAAGCACTTTCAGTTCATGCCCTTTTGATGCTGATCATAGGAATTTGGACGGTCGAATCTCCTGACAGTGCCTACTAGAATTTGACTACAAAAATGAAAGAAAAGAATTATACCTATAATTTGGTCCAGGGTGTAACCTGTTTCCTTTTTCAATAGTTTGCCAGTTTGACCAGCGACATGAGCGCCCACACTGTGACCAACAATTTCGATGGGACCGTTAGCTCCATTTTTACGAATGTGAATAATTTTTTCAAATATATCTCTAGCTAGGAGTGGGACGTGGTATTGGACAACGTTTATGTAGTTGTTTGAAGCTTTCAATGCAGTTGATGCTGTTACATGCAAAATTATGATTTTTTGATGTAAATAAATGTAAAAATTTTACCCGAAGCATACGAATATTCTTTCCAGGAAACGATTATTACTCTTTCAACTTCCAACCTAAGTCGAAAAAGATCGTCTTTCAATTGTAAAGGTTGGTCAAGATTCTTAGACTCAAAACCGTGAACAATGAAAACAGTTGCCTCATTATCGTTAAAACTAACATCCCGTATATCAACTGAATTTTGTCGGTTGTTCCTAGCATATGCTAAATATTTAACACCTTCTACTTGCTCTAACTTAGAATACTTCAGGACATTATCACCAGCATACACAAACTTCACTGTTTAGCAAAAACAAAATCAACAAAAAGAAATCCATGTTTTGACTCCTTGCAATCTTAATTAAATTTGGCATACTGAACATAGCGTGAAGATCTATTCGTTTTTATGTAACTTTTCTTATCAATTTTTTGGACACATACTAAATGTGATCTGCTTTTTTTTATGCTCATAACTTATATATTTTTAGTAAATAAATGATTTCTTCGAAGTGACGTGTTATTGTAGACGATATTCGCCCCCAACACTATGGCGAATAGCATTTAGGCAAGGAATAGCATTTACGATAATGTTGGAACCCTTCGATTGAAGCGAATAGCGTCTACAATAATACCCGGGGCGTATAGCAACTACTTATTTTTTAATTGGGTAATTAGCACTTTCAACTAAAAGCGTTAGGTTTGGTGCACCTTATGCAAAGTCAGATTTTATCAAATTGTTACAAAAACATCTCTGCGAAACATATGTGTTCCTTTGGTAACATTTTTGCAAAACGACATTTTCAAAATTTTGACGTCACATTTGAATGATCCACATTGATTATGACAGTTACATGAATCAATATGTAAACGAGTTATCAGCATGAAGAAAGGCAGTACATAAATGAGTACGAAAGAGTCATAAGTTTAGTATCTACTTTTTCACAGAATTTTGAAGGGCGAGCAAAGATTGACGTAAAATAATAGTTTTTTTCATTACAAGGGGTGAAGATAACAAATTCCTTAAAGAGGAAAATTGCATTGAGAGTAAAATTTATTGCCAAAGAAGAGAGAATTGCAACTTGAGTGAAATTTGTGGTCAGAGCGCAATTCAATCAAGTTGCAATTTTCTCTTCTAGTGCCAGAAACTTTACTCAAGTTGCAATTTTATTTGCGAGGGCCGCAGAATTCACTCGATCAGGAATTTTCTATTTTTCCTCGAGTTATGAATTAACTTTTCCACAATTGCATGTGAAAATTTGTATTTTTCGCCGAAAAGAAAACGCACCACGAAAACTACTTTTCATTCCTAGGGAGAGGTGCGAAAATATTTTCTACCCTAGGGCAGAAAATATTTTCGCTCCTCACACCGTAAGGGACGTATGAAAAAAGTAATTTTCGCACCGCTTTTAAGGTGAGAAAAAACGAATTTTCGCATAGCAGTTGTGAAAAATGGTTTTATTGCGTAAGTAAAAAAACATGGAAATACCCACTTCATAAAGATTAAACCTCGTATACGTAATCGTTTGAAACAATAATTTCCGCTTCGCTATGAAAAAATCTCAGCCAAATTAATGAAATGATTTCTAAAAATAAAAGTTTCTTCTATTTTTATTAAGCTTACACAAAACACTTTAACAATCTTAAAAAAAATCTCTCAGGAATTTAAGTTTACGACCTTTGCATTGGTGGGTCAATGGATCCCATTGGTGACGGATTGCCCATATTTACAGGTGTTGGTTGCACATCTTCACCTTTAAGATTTTCTTCGGGAGTGATTTTTTCTGCAGCAGGGATTTCTCCTGAAGGGTCTTTTTCTAAAGGATTTACTTCCGACGGATCTTCTACGGAAGGATTCTCAGCTTTTGTGGTTTTTCCGGGAGAATCTTCTTCAGGAGGATTTTCTTCGGAAGGATTTTTTTCGAAAGGATTTTCTTCAGGTGTATTTTCTTCGGGAGAATTTTCTTCAGGAGGATTTTCTTCGGAAGGATTTTTTTCAAAAGGATTTTCTTTTGAAGTATTTTCTTCGAAAGGGTTTTCAGCGGAAGGATTTTTTTCGAAAGGATTTTCTTCAGATGTATTTTCTTCGGGAGAATTTTCTTCAGGAGGATTTTCTTCGGAAGGATTTTTTTCGGGAGGATTTTCTTCAGGAAGATTTTCTTCGGAAGGATTTTTTTTGAAGGGATTTTCTTCAGATGTATTTTCTTCGGGAGAATTTTCTTCAGGAGGATTTTCTTCGGAAGGATTTTCTCCGAAAGGATTTTCTTTTGAAGGATTTTCTTCGGAAGGATTTTCAGCGGAAGGATTTTCTTCAGATGGTTTTTCGGATGGATTTTCTTCGGAAGTACTTTGTTCGGGAGTATTTTCTGCCGGCGATTTTGATTCAGTTGGATTTTCTGGTAGCGAATTCACTTCTGTAGGATTTTCTACCGGCAGGTTTCCTTCGGTAGGATCTTCTGCTGAAAGATTCTCTTCGTCGTCAGAAGGATTTTTCGCTTGCAGGTTTTCGTTGGAAGGATTTTCTGTATTCGTTCGCTGTTGTTGTAGTAACTGATGAAATAATTCTGTTACTTCGTGGTTGGATAGCAATAACCTCAGTAATTTCTCCCCATCTGAATTCTGTGGTGGTGATGGTTCATCGAAGCTGGGGTCTGTGTCTATCACAACGCCATCTCTCTTTTCCTTCATTATGTGACATAATAAATCCTCTCCATCTTCCACTATGAGTCTTTCTGCTTTGTTTACACTCCCTTCGAAATTCTCTGCATTGTCTCCCATTACGTGGTGGAATGTTAATTCTGGAAGACCAACATCATCGTACTCGCTGCAAACACGAAGTGGAGTTACTTGCGTCTTCCGAATATGAGGATGAAAGTCATCATCAGGAACGTCTTCTTGATACACAAGTGTTCTAATTGATTTTAATTGTGGAGGATGAGAAGATCCCTGCGAATTCAATGAAAAAATTTAAACAATTCTGATGATTTCCCAGCTTTCAATTTACCTGAGCGACTAGAAAACCCAAGCAAAATAGTGCAGCGGCATGTATTCGAAGATTCATTTTAGTGACTGCATACAGCAGATCAACTAACTTATTTTATATTCATTTATTATCACTTTGACTGATCGAAACGTGATAGTTACGGATGCTGTTATCACATTAAACGCTAATTGTCTCAATGAAATTTCGTGGCATTTCATGAGCTTCACCAATAAAAATAAAAAGACAGTGGGCAACAGAGATACGACTCACTCTTAAGATTTTTAGACCCGTACGAACCCGTACGTACGGGTCCCTTGCATATGTTTTTTAAGAAGATTTCACTACAAATGTTTTTAAAACTCAATTTTTAGAAAATATTTGAATGAATTTATCGGCTATCGGGTTTTTTTACTTCAAGTCTTCAAACCCGACCCGAACCGAAAAAAAGAAAACGAAAACCCTACCCATCAAAAAAATTTTAAAAGTCCGACCCGACCCGATAAATTAACACCGGTTCGGGTCGAGTTTCGGGCGGTTCGTCCACCTCTTCTATACATTAATGCAACAGTGCCATTTGACCGTTTCACTAAGGAAGAAACCTGGGGGATCAAAAGACAGGGAAAATAATTTTCGAAATTTTTTTTCAAATATATTTTGCAAAAATTTTGGAAAATTATTTCTCGAAAATGGTCCCTGATCAACAGATGATCTAATGTAAGAAAATCGAATATGAAAATTGGAAAAAATGGAAGAAATTCTTATTACATGCACAACTACAATTGTCAAATTTATATTTTGCCCATGGTTATGTTTCAGCTTGTTTGACCAGATGGTGTACTCATACACAGAAACCTATAAAACCTTTAGTGTCAAAGTATACCAAATTTCATGAAGAAATATATATATGTGAAGCGACGAGAAATAGTGTGATTTTCAATTTATGCATTTCATCATGAAATTTTCTATACTTTGACAGAAGCCGATCTATTTATCTACAGGAGAATCATAAGATTGTGCAACGTTTCGTTTTAACTCGTTTCACCATAAAACCGAGTTTTACATGGACAAAATACAGGTGAATACGTGAAAAAAGAGATAAAAGAGAAATAAAAATGTTGCATAAGCTTATGATTCTCTCTCTGTACTTTTCTTTGTATGAGTTCATCAGCTGCCTTGAGGGACCATCCATAAATTACGTATGCTTTTTGCAGTGCTGTCGGCAGATTTAAATCAACAATAACTTGAAAAATATTCACTTTTAAGACGTCAAATGTATGGCCTACCCCCACATTTAGGGGGTAGTTTGGGGGGATCGGCCATACCAGAGGTCTGCATGGTTAACTGTTTCACTATTTTTTTCAAAACAGAAAATGGTCTAAAATAAAACTATAAATATTTTTGGTTTTAATTTTAACCATAAAATATTTGGTTACATTGAATACTAGAAATTTTATGGTAATATTTTTAACTAGAAAATAAATGGTATAAAAAAAATTAAACCATAAAATTTTTAGTTATATTTAAAACTATCGCGAATCTTCATGATTTGATGAGAAACGTCTAAATTTACAATTTTCTTGAAAACTCACTAGAAAAAAAATGGTACTAATTTTCACCATTTTATTTTTTAGTATTATGTAATACTAAATTTTTGTTAGTTAAAAATATGACCAGAAAATTAATGGTATTATTTTTAACCATTTTTATTTGGTTTATATTAATACCATTATTTTTTGGTACCCTGTAAAACCAGAAATAAAATAGTGAAACAGTTAACCATGCAGACCTCTGGGCCATACATTTGACGTCTCAAAAGTGAATATTGTTCAAGTTATCGTTGATTTAAATATGCTGACAGCACTGAAAAAAGCGTACGTAATTTATGGATGGTCCCTGACCTTAACAATAATAAAAACCAATAAATTTGAATGAAACAATCTTGTCAGCTCCTCAACAACTGAACGACCGATTTTGCTTGGTTGCAGTTGCTATGGAAAAAATTAATAGATGAAATTGGACCGAAGCAAGCTCTGCTAGTATAAAGCTTTACAAAGAGTAAACGCTGTATAGATCATCGGAAGAAGCTTCATTAAAACTTAAAATAAAGGACTATGGACTCTGAACATACGAGAGAACAAAGAGGAATTAAATTAACAATATGAATTTGCATGTCTTTCATGTAAAATGGGAACGACGTGCATAACCGACAATTAAAAACTTAAGCGAATAAAGTTCACCACAAGCTTAAGTAAGATTCATCGTTGTATTGATAGACGAGTTTAACATAATTCGTAACTGATAAACAGCATGCACTCATCAGCAAAACAATAACGAAATAAAATTCAAAATATTTACTATAAGTGCCATTGTCGTTCAGCTTAATGCGAGTGTGAATGCATGTCAATTGATTATAACGCAGAACAAAGACGAAAGAAATTCCAATCAGTTGATCACGTTTTTTAATAGATCTAAAGATAACAAAATGCATATCAGCTGTGATGATCAATTGGTATATAAATTAATTCGTATTCGGTTATCTCATCATAGTTGCAGATCAAACATAGAGTAAGATGAAGGTCTTCTTCGTTGCATCGGCTCTATGCCTAGTCATCTTTGCGGGGCAGGTAAAAGACAATTTTTTTGGCTTTTTTTGCTCTTCATATTTAGAAATTAATTTTCTCCTTACAGTCGTCTGGAATTAGAATCACGCATACAGAGGCGGAAGCTGAAAACATAAATGAAAATTTCAATTTGAAAATTCATGAAAAAGAGATAATTCGACCAATTCCGGAACCGGTGAAACGAAAGGAAAAAGTTTTCGTTAACCGCTCTAAGCCGCTGTATGTCACTGGAAAATCTCGCCATGTTGTTATCCCAGCTAGCAAACCAATCATTGTGAAGCCAGAAGCAGTCGTTATTCGACAGAAGGGAGATGTTGAAGTACGGCCAATTCACATCACGAAACAGCCACCACCACTTATTGTCACCAAGAAAATAGTCAAATTGCATCAGCCAGTCATAAAGAAGTACTACGTTGAGAAATATCGTAAACACGAAGAAGGATGCCCTGAACACATTGTTTCACAAAAAATCAGCAAGAAAACATGCGACTGTCCTATTTCCGAGCATGTTCTTAATTCAAAGTATGACTGGGAGGGTGAAAGGAGCATTCCATCAGCAGTCGAAGTTGACAATGAGGAACAAGTACGAAACGATGACGTTGAAGCTGAAGTAATACAAGATATGGACGAAACACCTTTTTAATTACAACGTTCTCAGTGTGAAAATTAATTTATTTGAATAAAAATAATAAATTCTAACGAATGAGTCTTTATTGTGGAGGAAGCTGGGGAATTTCCCAATTTCGAACATTTTACAAAAAAATAGGCTTAATAAGAATAACCTCCTTAACAGCCCCTTTCGGATATCCTTTTCTTACATTTTATTGTCAAACGCTTTCAAAAGAACAAAATTTACAAAATTTTAATAAAAATGAAACTATTGCTGACAAGCCATATACTCGAGTAGTAATAAAATAGTGTGGGTAAAACAAGCAACGCGGAAGTGGCAACAGCCCGGTCGACCTGTCGGAGTTACTTTCACCTTCTGCTTCATATGACTATTGACCATGCTTGAACGGAGTGAAGACTAGAATGGAACAGCGAAACCAATAGTACTACCAACGTCAGTGACATATCGATGACTTTACCCTGGAACGAAGTTAAGACGAGTAAGACTGTTCTCATAGATATTTCTAAGACTTTCAAAGTCTCTACAAATAGCGGCTAAAGGCTCAGGCGCGCCGACTTTAGTTTGGGTTGTGGGGGCAAAAGTCACAGGTCTGTTCCAACCCCCGCCCCAAACAATAAAATTTATAAAATTTGGATTGCACAAACACTTTTATTTCATCAGCAATCAAGCATACACCTAGTTTTTCATTGCAAATGTTAGGATCGGAGTGGGTCAGGCCAGACCTGTGACCTGAAATCTGTTGACCTGAAGCTTTCAGGTCAGGTAGGTTGATTTTTTGTCAACCTGAAACTGACCTGAATAAAACAGGTCAACCTGAATAAGGAATTCAGGTCGGAGGTCAACTTCAGATTTGTTTTATTTAACTTCTACTTCGACAATCAAGTCAAAAAACATCAGGTAAGCCTGAACCTGTACCTGATCTGGAGACATCAGGTTGATCTGATGACATTTTTCAGGTTTCAGGTTACATTTAGGTCGGACCCGACCGAAATACAAAAAGGGAGAAACTAGCGGTGTGCCCTTTCAAACAGAAACAAGGTAGAAGAAAAATTTGTCTCGAAAATACAAAAGAAACTTCGAAATTGATAACAGTGGGCTATCGAAAGTCAGCTTCACGAAGATAAGGAAAAGAAGTACAATGAATTTGGAAAACGAGTAGTGAAGTTTACTGTGTAATTGAGGAGATGCACATTGCATGTGCGTTAACTTATCAATTCGATGTGGTCAGGCCCGGACTGGCCATACTGGGCAATCGGGGCGAGCCCGATGGCCCTTTCGCCTGAGTAGGGCACCGTCTCGACAGGGCCTTTTAGGCAATATCCGCTAAAAATTTTTAGAAACCATGCTTCATTTTTAAGTTAAAACTGAATTCTAGTGAATGCTGAAAATGTAAAATTTTACCAGTGGCGCTTCCAGAGATTTGCTGCAGTTTTTTAATTATGTTTGAATTGCAAGATTTTTTCTATTAATCAATCACAGATACCTTGTAATGTGTAAGAAACAATTTTTATAACTGTCCAAAGTTATCGCCTTTTCTTGCGCCGAGCATTAAATACGAATTAAAATTTTTGTTAATTTGTATTCAATTGAGATATGATTGCTTCAAATCATTTTATTTCACGAGCCAAGAGTATAACAGGCTAAATAAATATCAAAAAATTTCGCTCGCTCCGCCCGCGTTGTATTTCAATAATAAATCAATTCATTGACGCAATGGTCCAGAACCCCCTGTACATATTTGCTAGATTCATCACTGTTTACACATTATAAAAAAATACATTCTTCATTTTCGGCCCTTAGAAATCTGATACTCCGATTCATAGGGCCTTTTGATATTTAGCCGATGGACCTTTAGGTAGCTAGTGCGGCCCTGGATGTGGTCATAGTCGCCAACTAAGGACTACAATCTGATCTAGTGATCAAGTTTTATGAGAATTCATTCTAAATTAAATTGTCCTTTTGTTACAATGTGTTTGTCTCTAAATTATTGTCTTAGTTATTTCTGCAAAACTAACAGCTTTCGCGGTTAAATGTTTGAATTGGTCGTGAGGGGCGTCGACCACCAATCAAATAGGTGAACACAGTCGGGTTTCTCAGGAGATAAAAGGACATCGTCTTATACTTGGCGACATTGATCGACATGAAATTCTTTTGACACCGCTTGGAAAAAGCGTCAATATCGCGATTAAGCTCAAGCGCGTCAGACGAGCTGTTGAGCAGCGGCACATAACCAGCAACACTGATCGGAGCTCATTGAATTCAGCAACGAGGTTGCCTGATTCGGCCGTAGTCTAATGACAGTCGAATTTACATTTCAATCTTTCACTCTCATCTATCACTCGCAAATTTGATATCCTGCCGACCAGAGATTGCATTTTAGCACAATCAAGTACCCGTTTGCAACACGAGCCGTTGATCTTGTTAAAGATTTTCAGGTAATCAGCGAACAGGCTATATCTGGCATTTTTGAAAACTCTAGTCACGTCTCGAAATAAAGAATAAACAGTAAGGGACCAAGATTATTTAGCGTATGGTCTCAAGTGACGTTTTTTCACCGGTTGTCTCCGCTGCTCTTACTCACACAAGAGCGAAAATGTGAGATTCGCGTTTTTGTTTGTTGAAAATAGGGACACTGGGCCTCGATTCTCTTCATATAACGAATTCGTAACTTGTCAGTTCGTTTCTTAAAGTTACAAAAATCATGAGAATCGAGGCCCTGGGCCGCTATTTTCAAATTTCGGTGAGTAGCTACCGATTAACAATAGAAAACTCGCCGGCGAGAAGTGTTTACTTATTATTTCAACACAGACATGTAAACATCTCACCGAATTTATCCCCGCAAGAGAACTGACGCGAGATAAAAAAAGTGAGATATGTACTTATGTGAGTTAAAACAATATGTAAACGCTTTTTGTCGGCGAGTATTCTGTTGTTAGTTGGTAGCTACTCACCGAAATTTGTAAATAGAGCCCCTGGTATATAAACACTTATTGCATATTCATACGTATATAGACAGATACTTCGCTTTCAAAAACCTTAATGGCTCATATGACGATCTTTTGGCCGCTTTTTGCTATGTACAGAAGCATAAAACGATATTCAGACAATAATAATGATAATAATTTTTGTCAGCCATAACCGATCTATCTAACTTAATGCTCCGCGGCGCAGTCGATCCCGTAGTCTGCAAGTATTTGCGTGAAGCATCATTATGCGCAAGAAGCAAGGGGGCATTCGTTTAATTGCTGTCGGGCTGTCAATCCGCCATCTTGCATCACAGCTGGCCTGTACACATGCCAAAGAAGTCATCGGCGATTACTTCGGAAACGGTGACGTGACATTTCTCCGCCGCAAATAACGCCCGGGGTGTTATTAACGCCCGGGGCGCTAATAACGCCCGGGGTGTTAGTAACGCCCGCACTCCGGGCGCTAATAACGCCCGGGGTGTTAATAACGCCCGCACTCCGCGCGCTAATAACACCCGGGGCGTTATTAACGCCCGCACGCCGGGTGTTAATAACGCCCAGCTATATAATTCGGTACACGGTCACTATTGAGCTTTAAGAATAAATTGGAAGTTATTTAAATTCAGAAGCTTTCAATGTACACATCTCGTTTTGTATTGTTTTTATTCATCCCTTTTACTCAAATTTTTAAATTTCGAAATCGTAGTACTCAATGACTTTCATAAAATTTTCATGTAATTTTTTGATTTCTTATTAACAACTTTCTTAAAAATAAAAAAGCACAGAAAAAAATTCTTCCATCTAGTGGCATTCTGTATGATTCTCCTAATCAATCCCTTCCAGTGACGTTCTGTACTTTCCCCTTACTAAACTCCTTCTAGTGACATTCTGTATAAGGAAGATTTTCCTCTAGTCACTCCTTCTAGTGACATTCTGTATAAGGAAAATGTTCCTCTTACTCAACTCCTTCTAGTGACATTCTGTATAAGGAAGATTTTCCTGTAGTCAACTCCTTCTAGATACGTTCTGTATAAGGAAAATTTTCCCCTTAGTCAACTCTTTCTAGTGACATTCTGTATAAGTAAAGTGCGGCCAAGGTTTATTTTCCACTTTTTGGAAAGACACCAACAGTCACCATTTTCTAGTTGAAATTTTCGGCCTTTGAAACTGCACAATGTTTTTTTAAAGCTGTTACAAATCATTGTACAAATGTCATCTATATATTTCACGTTGTACACCTCTAAAAGGATAAGGCTGTAACTATCAACATTTTTAAAAAACTTATTACACAAAAAGTGAGAAAATAAATCTTCACCGCATTTTACAATTTTCCTCTATTCAACTTCTTCTATTGACGTTCTGTATAAGGAAAATTTTCCCCTTAGTCAACTTCTTCAAGTTACATGCTCTATAAGTAAAGTTATTTATTAAAGTGCAATTTTGTAGCGTTTGTTAAGTTTTGTTTGCGTTTATCCAATTATTCAGCTGGGCGTTATTAGCGCCCGGAGTGCGGGCGTTAATAACACCCCAGGCGTTATTAGCGCCCGGAGTGCGGGCGTTAATAACACCCCGGGCGTTATTAGCGCCCGGAGTGCGGGCGTTAATAACACCCCGGGCGTTATTAGCGCCCGGAGTGCGGGCGTTAATAAAGCCCGGGCGGGCGTTAATAACCCCCCGGGTGTTATTAACGCCCGGGCGTTATTTGCGGCGGAAAATGTCTTGCCACCTTCGGAAACACGCAGTTGGGATTCGGAGTCCAACACTTTTGCGAGGCAGCCGTGTGAGAAGTTAGTGTCGACGTAATTTCAATGCCATATTGATTCAGTTCGAGGCTTTCTGTAACATCTGTTCTCTTTGCCACATCTATTTTGTTACTTTTTTGATACAGGTCCTTTCCACATATTTTTGAAAACTTTTGCGTCAATTTGTTGAAAAAAGCGTTTTAAATTTACTCGAGTTATCGTGTTAGTGGACATCAGGACAGACGAAGAAATATCGTAACAACTTTGCGATCTAAATTCTAATGAGTTTAGCCGTTGATCGATTTCCTGTTCGTCGTCGAAAATTGATGAAAATCTTACAGACGTGTTGGCTCAGTGGTTAGCGTACTGGCCTTCCACCAATACGATCGGAGTTAAAATCCCGTGTCGGAAAAATTCTACATGTAATTTTTCTATCAAGTGTAGCGCATTAATAACGTCATTAAAGTTCACTCAAGCTTAAAATTGGGTAGTTGCGGTGTGTTTGGTGCGCATAACGACGTACACGCTGAATGGATCGTATGACGCAACCCATTTTACGATGAATCTGTGTACGAAATATCTAAGCCTATACAGCAAGATAATAATCATGCGCCTAACAATTCTTGGAGTAATTGAATAAGACGCTACATTCGCATTACTCTAAGACGTGGTTGAAGTCACGTTAAGCCGGTCGGTGGTCTAGTCAACACTTATTATTGGCTAAAAAAAGCTGTTAGTGGAGTCTCTAGCATACAATGTTGAAATAAGAAACATGTCGAAGTCAATGCAACGTTCACCATGATAAGAATGATTAATTCTCTTTAGCGAATTTCCCAGAAATTAATTAAAACTCAATTTTTGTCCTTCGAAAAATAATTTTATTTTCGGTGAATGCAAACAAAAGCAGTTACTTAACGTACAGATTGGACCAGCTAGTTATGTGCATCACCACTCATGTCCAAAGATATGCCCTAGAACAAAATATACAAATAAATCGGATTAGTTTATAGAAATGAGTCGAAGAAAATAAAACCTAATTTCAGTCATAAAAAACTTATATTTTTACAATAAATATTTTACAAAGAAACAGAAAAACTTAAAATCTACTTTTTTCACTGAATTTAGGCTTGTATTTGAATGCTCTATGTTTGTGCATCGTAGATGATTTCTTCATTATCTTTCAGTCTATCTTTCTGATTCACAGCGTAAACATATTTTAAAATGTCCATATCTTCCGCAGACCCTGAACTGCCTTCATCACTACCGTTCAACGTCAATATTTCAAAATTTTTACCATTGCGAACGAATTTTTTGAAATTAGGCTTCGGCTTCACTTCGCTGAATTCAATTCCATCAAGCTTCGATTTCGATTTCGTCACGTCGAGTTCATAACGTGAGCGATTTTCCCCGGGAAATTTATGAATTGCTTTATTGCTTTTCGGTTGATTATCAAATTTTCCACTAGGTTGAACAGGAGAAATTTTGAGAAAAACGCTGCCATCATTATTTTCAGCTAATGGTACGATTTTAAAGCTTCGCTTCGTATGGAAATTCTGCGAACTATCACCTGCATTGGAATTATCGTACATGTCATTACTCCTCTGTGTAAGCCCTTGGATGAATCGAATGGCATCGGTAGCATGTGCAAAATTCATTGGTTGAATCAAATGTCCTTCTCCAATTCTTCTATTTTGGGAATATATTGCACCAGAATTTTTGTCTAAAATATGTTGTAGTTCCCCATATGCACCCGGTCCGTTGTGATAATTTCCAACTGTGACATCACCTCCTTCGTATTCATCGACAACATATTTCGGTTGTGATGAATGCTCTGGCAATTGACCTGGAAGGTAAAGATTTTGGTTTTCTTGTTTTGTTTCACCGTTTTGTAGTTGCGATTCTTGCGATGGCATACCTCCACATGATGGACAAGGGAATTTTTTAGCTAGTTCACCACATCGGTCGCAATGTTTACGAACTCTATCAATAGTTTCATATTCGAAATCACCATTCGTGGCTTCACTTAACTCAATTTCTTCGGTTGGATCATCGATTTTGCCATCAACATGTTCGGCTGCCATCCAAATCGGCTCGTAAGGCTCCTCAATGATTCCATCGTCATTCACAAACACATCAGACAAATTGGATTCTTGATGTTCGGCAGATCTTTTGTGAATCAAATGTTGCGATTTGATTGCCTCATAGCGAGCCTTGTTCACAATTTTGCTAATTTCGCGTCTCAGTTTGGCTCTAGCTTCTTGGAGTTTCGGTTGGATTTGTACGACAAAGTCAGGCTTCGTGGGTGGCATTACAATACTTTCATCTTCATCGACATTACTTTCAAATTTTTGTGTGGGCCGAAGAGGTTTCGGTCTTAACAATTCCTCCATATTTTCACTGGGATCTTCACCAAAATTCTTTCTCATAATATCATCGATTCGAAGCTGATTTTCGTCTTCCACGGATGGTGTCGCTTTTAAAATACTGTTACTTGGAAACAGAATGGGCAATGCTTTGATAGGAAACGTTTTGGTAACGTCTCTCTTGGTGCGTTCGGACGGTATAGGATTTTGAAGTGGGGCTTGGGGTTCAGAAGAACTTAAATCTTTGTCATACCTTTGTTGGTTGGGATAGAGTGCTCCACCACTTTGATAGAGATGTCCATGCTTCGGGCATCGTTGTAGGAGATCAATTGTTGGTTTGTAGCTGTTGCACTGACAACCAGTTTTCTCCTGACAATCTGAGATAGAAATTCGTGTCCTCAAAATGTTTTTAGGTAAATTGAAATGAATCTACCTGGCTTCCGAACAACGATTCTGTCAACGTGGGCTAATAACCCCTGCAAAATGGATGGGTCATTTTTAGCGACGGGAGTCTGAAGCTGATAGTCAAACTTGTATCTTTGTGGCATCTCAACAGCTTTCTGAGCTGGGGCTTCCACTTGAAATGCATAAGTAGCTCTGTTAAAGAAGAAATATCTATTAGCTTCATGCTACCACAAGAAATGCTTAAGAAAAACTCCTTAATGTTCAACTATCAATTTAATTAACTTACAGAGATGCAGCTGGTATTGGTTTCGGTTTTTCCATGTGGAAATCAAATGTGTATTTAACTTCGGCTGGGGGTTGTTGTGGTCGTTCAATTGTAAAACCGTAATCGTAATGGGCGTCGCGATGTTCGGTAATTTTGGGTACTTCCATTTGAACGGGATATTTACGACCACATTCACAGGCCTCCCCTTTATAAATTACATCTATTGGCGGCTTTGTTCGGCACGAACACTGAGCGTTCACCCATGTTATGAATATTGTCAACAACACAAGTGTAGCTGTAGATTTGTACATTGCACGAGACATTGCAATAGAAAGGATTTAAACTCCTCAACCGAAAAGTTGCTACTTGAGCTCAAATTCCACTGGTGATGCACTTAACCGAATCGTGATGAAAATAATGATTTGATCTCGAACGTAAAGGCGTTTATATAATTCGAAGTAAATTAATGCGCTTGCATTTTTTTCAATTTCATTGCCAATTCAATGAACAATTGAAATTTTGTATTTAAAAGAAATTGTCAACTCTACAATATGTTGAGTATAGTAAATAAACATTTTGCATAGTTAAGGTTAATGAGCGAAGACGTGAGTATTTCAAATCAAACAAAAGAATTAGAAATGATTCATGCAATGTGGTGATTAGAGAGTATGGGTATGGAAATTTATTTCTCCCGAAGTATATGGAAAATCCCGCAAAAGTGACGTAAATCTTCTCACCAACTCACAAAAGTACGAATATCAAAGGGGGTTGCACATTTTTGTTCCGACATCGGCATTCAAGTCATTCAGTTCATAAATATGTACGAAGATGTAACACGCAATTGTCTGATGTTTTCCAGCAAGTTTTTCGAGTCGCGAGACTAGATGAATGCACTTCTTGTCTGCTACTCGTACACGAGACTGAAACCGTGCATTGGTCATTCTCTGCAGTTGGGTCACTCTTTCGGCCAATGCCAACCCTTGAATAGGCAACAGACTCGTACCGTATGTGGTAGAGCAGTTGCATGGCTTATGTAAAAGGTTTTAATGGAATTTCGTTAGTTCATCCCATCAGTCACATCCCTCAATTTTAAGACAGTGAAGTTTTTCCTAAAATCCCTGGTAAAAATTTTCTTTTTGCCATGAGATGGTCTTCTTCAACTGTCCTCTGTTTCAAAACATACATTGATGTGAGACGAGCTGGTCCAAATTCTTCACAGTCTTAAATTCTTCTTTTATTCTTTTATTCATAACTGTGATGATGCATCTATTCTGACTATAATTTTATGTCAAATTATGTCCAAAATCAAACGGCGCATTTTTTTTTGAGAAAAGGTGAACTCTGTGTTTGGACCCGTACGAAGTATAAAGGTCCTATACGTTTAGTACAAACAATTTTATTGTAACATGGGGTAGATCGAGGTGGAAGGGGGCGGGATGCAAGAGATGACGAATCGGCAATAAAAAAAATGTCCGTCCGTCCGTCTCCACTTTTTTTTCCAAACGGCTCAACCGATCAGCCTAAACTTTTTTTCCCCTGCAAAGTTACATGCCTCCCATGATTCAAGTTCGAAGATGAGCAAAATCGATTAAGTGGTTCCGGAGATATGGTCGAGGAAGTGACCAAAAACATGGTTTTTCGAAGGTCGGTGAAGCTTTTTCGCAAATATCTCAGCAAGTATAGCACGGAAATTCCTCATTTTGGTGTCAAATGAAAGCATTTGATGTCACAAAACTGGGAAAAAAATTTTGTGGGAATCGGTACAGGGGTCTGGGCACTGGGACCAATGGAATGGACGAAATTGAGTTTCTTGGCCATATACGAAAACAGTTTTTTGTCTATATTTCCTTAACTATGCAATATGGAGATTTACTGTCAAAGGCAAAGTTGCAGAGAATTAAATTTAAGCGAACACGAGTTTCAGGGTTTTGGGGAAATATGGTCCAATCCTGGTATATAGCCACTTCCATAATTGGGCAGGATGACCCAGATCTCCAGAACTATGAGAAGTAGTGTGAGGATATTAAATAATACTAACACAGTTACACATATTATGATTTGTTAGTTAGTAAGAATGTTCAATAAACCAGTCTTTACTGAAAGCTCTTTCTGTAAACATCACAAGTAGAAAGTTGCTTCCCAGGACAAAGTTGTAGACAATAAAATTTTAGATAACACGTGTTTCTGGGTTTTAGGGAAAAACGACTTAGTCCTTGGATATAAGCTTTTCTAGATTTGAATGATCTGAGACGTACTTCGGTAGTTCCTTTGACATTACCTTGGGTAATTTCTATGGATCTTTGAAATTCTTACAGTTATAAAAGAACAGAAGACGTTGGATTGTTTGCTTACTTGTATATTTAGGTACGTTCGAGTCACTTTGCCACATCTATTCTGTTTGTCACATCAATTCTGATACGTACGGGTCTTTGGTTATGTTTTCATTTTGTGTTTTAAAATTCTACAAAATTGAGGAAAAAGGTGATGTAAACAGATCAAAGTGAGTTTAAACGTTAAAAGAAAGTATTTATGTCTCAGCAGTGTTAGGATTTCATTGCAAAAGCATCTGAGGAATGAAATGACGTCACCTGGAGCTTAGAAGCCTAGAGTCTGTTATTTTATGCTCTTCCTTAACGTTACAGATTTCGGTAGAGTCCAATTCGGATTCGGATTGAAAAAAAAGTTTACAGTGAACTTCCATTCATTAGTTACGAAATACACGTCACACTCTCTCTGCAGGCGGCTGTTCAAAGTATCGATTTCTCAAAAATAGTCCCTGCTACAATGGTTGTAGTTTCAGATATGTGACCATAAGAAGACAGCAAGTGATGCAGGGAGTGTGTTCATATAAGCGCAAAGCTTCCCTGGAAGAACTCAGTGCTCAAGAACTAGTACACATCTTTCTAGGTAGCCCAGCCTCTCAAGTTCATAGATAGCACTGACATGGGGATTTTTCGAATCGAATTTTCATTTTTTTTAAGATAAGGGTTATGTTGCAGGTAAACTGTCAAAAGTTCAACATTTCAACATTTCTTGTACTATTTTCCATCTACTTACGTTGTATGTACATTTGTTGAGATAATTTCGTCATATCACAAAACACAACATGCCGGCACGTGTTTAACATAAACATAAACTTGACCTCAACGATTCGACACAAATCACTTTCGAAATAACGAACGGCAAGAAACTATAAACAGAGTATCAGAAATGAGTATTTTTTTCTTATCTCTGTGAATAACCAAACATTGTAGTAGAGGTCCACGCTAAAAGATCGAAACTGTTCCGCTTGATAGCAGTTTGAGTGAATAACATACTTTTTTTGGACGATTTTCAATTATTTACATTTGACGATTTTTTGTTCCAATAATTTAATAATTTTCTCATTTCATTCGATTTTCAGTTTTAGTAAGTAATTATACTGAAAAACCGTTTTTGTAACTTGCTAAGAGTGATAAAGGGCCTCCGTAACTTTACGCAGTGACATGATATGACAGCTGGATTCCCCACATAGACTATACTACCGTCACAAGGAAGAAAACTTAGAGAAAATCAGCGATCATTTTCAACGAAATTTTCTTGTTGGCGATTGTCTTGTTTAATTTTGTCGTTAATTTTATTTGAATTTCGTAAAAAATCTTCGCTGATTTTCTCTAAATTTTTTTCCTTATGACGGCGGTATTTGATGAAACAAATTTTTCTTTGCATTTTGTATGGTAAAGAAATGTCAAATGATGATGACATTTGCTGACTTTTTATCAAGTCTCTGACTCAATTTAAGTGTATGAGAATTACCCACAGAACTTTTAATGCTATAAGGGACCCGGGTGACAGTCAATTGTTTCAATATCAATGTTCACTTTTCAAATCAACGCTCACTTCACGTGTAATCAATGTCATTGTTCTCAATTTTCAAAAAATAAAAGAAATGAATGGCGTGTTCCTGCCGCTGCCTTAATCAGGAATTGTTTACGAGCTGGGTCGATGTTGAAATTTTGCTATGATTTGTGATTATGATTTTTTGATTTTATACTTTTATACTTAGAAATGATTGATATGTTATTGGGTCGAAAGGCCTGTTTATTGATCAATAAATAAATAAATAAACTTCACTAATTGCCTAACTTCACTAACTGCGATTCAATTCTCTTGTTTTTTGAAAATTGAGAACAATGACACTTGTTACGTGTGAAGTTGGCGTTGATTTGATTTCAACTGCGTACTGTATCCCGGGTGTGCTAGGCACTCTACGCCTTTAGTGCGTCGACGGCTTTTGTCAAAGTATAGGGATTTTCTTTTTTCGACCGCGCAATGAGAATGAAGTCAGCAACAAGAGTCGATTGTTTTTAGCCCAAAGCACCCAAAGTCTAATCTGAGTTGGAGCAAAAACTTCAATTCAAAGGGAACTTTTTTGGTGCTGTGGATCTCTACTATTTCTTGTTGCGCTGCAGAGACTACCAACTATGATTTCAATTAAATGAACGACAGTTTTACCTGATGGTTTGTTTGTTATTTTTATTATTTCAATTTCAACGATAAAGTTAGATCGGTTTGTGTGAAAACATTTGCAGCGTCGGCAAAAAAAAATATTTGTATTTTTTTCATGCGGTGTTTTACTGTCGTTTTTCATGCATCTTCCTATAAAATGACGGGTATCGCTTATCATTATTATCAATAGAAATTCGATCTTTTTAGTGATAAGTTCTGAGAATCTGGCAAAAAAATTTTAAAATGAATTTAAAATTATTTTTCGTTGGATGCATTGTCGCAACCCTTGCTGTACAGGTCAGTTTTAGAATTTCGATATTTTGTTCAATTCATTTAATTCTAATTTGAAATGTTTCGATAGATTGCCGCTCAGTGTCTTTGTGGTGCTGAAGGGGAAGATGTTTGTTCATGTGGATTAACTCGTATACCTCGACCACAGCAATTACGTTTGCAACCAACAGCCTTTCAACGCCAAAAGACTTGTAGCTGCACTACGACGCAAAATCGGCAACAATTCAGTCCTGTTGGTGATAGATGTTCCTGTGGGAATTCTGCTGTTTTACCCGCTCTTCGTCCTCGATGCACATGTCAAGTAGGTCAACGCGATTCTTCTGCTATTAGACCACCTACTTTAAGCTTGTACTCAATTCCAAATCGAAATGTGGGTCTATTAACAACAAATAATAATGGAAGAACAGGAGGATTACCTGATTTAAGAAGTCAACCTTTTACTGGTGGAATTTCTTTGAATAGACGTGTGTTTGCACCACAGCCTAACTTGAATTTAAACAGTTGGAGAATATCCGACGAACACGACACTGTCGTAACATAATCTATTTACTTCATCTAAAGCTTTTTTTTATTTATTTAAGATGGACAAACAACACACACATATCTTGCGAAATGCAACCTGAAACGTTCGTAATTTCACATTTTCAAAAATTCAATTCTTTCTCTCAAATTTCGAAAGACATTTCGCAGATTGTGTGCATTTGCCTATATATTTTCTAATAAGTCAAACAAAAAATTGTAAAAACATTTTGGGTGGGAGAAATAAATATTAATTTTTACATACGAAAATCACCAACCCAAAGTGTTTTTCTGTTCAACGTTTTGACCGAAGTTATCGTTTCCAGACAAACTCTGCGCTCTCATCCATACCGATTGATAAACCCAGTGATTGCGGACGAACAATTCACGCTCCATTCGAAACGAATGTCTTCTCAAGCAATCTGATTAAAAAAGAAGAGTAAATTCCATAGCCTCCCTATCCGAAACATTTTACTAAATTTTCTATTTACCAACCAGCTATTCTTCAGCGATCCCAGTTGATCCAGTGAGCATGAGTCTGGCCTATAAGTCCGCACAACAGGCTTCCATTCAGGTACCAGAGGAAAAATTGGCCTTTGGATTCAAGAAATTACCAGCAAACGCAGAGAATGTAAAACATGTTCCCAACATTCCCGAAGAAAGACTTACTACCTTCAACAGGAAAGTGGTAGAGTTGAAACCAATCCCTCGCCATATTCACAGAGAAGAGGAAGATGAAATCGAAGCAGAAGAGGAAGAAAAACAACCAGGTTATAGTCTGGGCTACTTAAACTACAACCAAATGGGATATTATCCACAAAAGCATGTCGATGCTGAATTTGCAGTAGCGCAATACGGCACTGAGATAGAAGAGCCGAAGGTTTCTTTGGGTCAAGAACCTATTCAGGAACTCGGCAGCTGTGGATACAGACCAGGAAAAATTGTGAATAATGCAAACAATGACGAAATACGGGCATTCATTGTTCGCGATGACGCCATGTAAAATTAGAAGCATTGCGTTGTCGTTGTACGAAACTGTCTTGTTAAAAATGTATCGTGATATTTACTGCTATTTTTATTACAAAGCGAGGAACCAGTATTTATTTTTGACTTGAGTGAATGAGTGAATGACTGAAATAAATTTTATATTAATATAAAATCTACAATTTGTTTTATCGTCTTAGTAACTTCCTAACGAAATTTTCATGTAAATGGAACTTAGGACTCTTAATCAACCTTTCCCTGGTTTAAATTAAGTAAACTAAGAGTGACCTTAAAGGAACAATAATCTCAACAAATTGAGAAAAATGTTCGAATAGTTTCTCTCATTGTTTAGAGTTACAAAAGGTTCTTATTTATGTGCCCCTCGGTAAAAATCAGTATGTATGCTGTAGTACAGATTTTATTAGCTATTTGTTCTAGTATTCATTCCTAATATGTATATTTTTAACAAAAAATCTATCAAAACTGATGAGTCAAATATGCTCTAGGCAGGCCTCAGTAAAGGTGGCAAGCGTAGGTTTCCTTTTTATTAAATAGGAAGTGAATTCCAGATGGTGATAACGTGAGCGAAAAAGCTTTTCCTAAACATCTCAGTGTGGCTAACAGGGACAACATAATTCAGAGTACGAGCCGACTGAGCTGGACATTATAGTTTAAAACATAACCAAAGATACGTACGGGATCAGAATAGATGTGGCAAAGTGAATCGAACGTACCTATATATACAAATATACAAATAAGCAAACAATCCAACGTTTTCTGTTCTTTTATAACTGTAAGAATTTCAAAGATCCATAGAAATTATCCAAGGTAATGTCAAAGGCCCTACCGAAGTACGTCTCAGACCATTCAAATCTAGAAAAGCTTATATCCAAGAACTAAGTCGTTTTTCCCTAAAACCCAGAAACACGTGTTCGCTTAAATATAATTCTCAACAACTTCGCCTTTGGAACCAACTTTCTAACTTTCACAGTTCTGGAGGTCCGGGTCATCCTGCCCAATTATGGAAGTGGCCATATACCAGGATTAGGCCATATTTCCCAAAAACCCTAAAACACGTGTTCGCTTAAATATAATTCTCTATAACTTCGCCTTTGAAACCAGCTTTCTAACACTCATAGTTCTGGAGATCTGGGTCATCTTGCCCAATTATGGAAGTGGCCATATACCAGGGTTGGGCCATATTTCCTCAAAATCCTGAAACACTTGTTCGCTTAAATTTAATTCTCTACAACTTCGCCTTTGGAACTAACTTTCTGACTCTCACAGTTCTGGAGATCCGGGTCATCCTGCCCAATTATGGAAGTGGCCATATACCAGGATTGGGCCATATTTCCCCAAAACCCTGAAACTCGTGTTCGCTTAAATATAATTCTCAACAACTTTGCCTTTGGAACCAACTTTCTGACTCTTAAGATCTGGAGATCCGGGTCATCCTGCCCAATTATGGAAGTGGCCATATACCAGGATTGGGCCATATTTCCCCAAAACCCTGAAACATGTGTTCGCTTAAATTTAATTCTCTACAACTTTGCCTTATACAGTAAATCTCCATATTGCATAGTTAAGGAAATATAGACGAAAAACTGTTTTCTTATATGGCAAGAATCTCAATTTCGTCCATTCCATTGGTCCCAGTGCCCAGACCCCTGTACCGATTCCCACAAAAAATTTTTCCCAGTTTTGTGGCATCCAATGCTTTCATTCGACGCCAAAATGAGGAATTTCCGTGCTATACTTGCTGAGATATTTGCGAAAAAGCTTCACCGACCTTCGAAAAATCATGTTTTTGGTCACTTCCTCGATCATATCTCCGGAATCACTTGATCGATTTTGCTCATCTTCGAACTTGAATCATGGGAGACATGTACCTTTCAGACGGACAGACGGACATTTTTTTTATTGCTGATTCGTCATCTCTAGACGATAATAGATGCATCCCCACCCCTCCCACCTCGATCTACCCTATGTAACAGTAAACGTTTTTGTAGTAAACGTATAGAACCTTTGTACTTCGTACGGGTCCAATAAGTACTGCGGGCATCCCCCTAAAACCAATTTGTAGAAAAATTTACATTCGTTCCACCCCCTATAATTCGAAAAAGTGCAGTTTAGAAGAGACGTCTAGTGTCGCGAAAAACTCTCATTTCTTTTAATTGAGAAAATAAACCGAAGACAGTCATTGAAGGCGACTTCTAACAGTTCTTGTGAGGCTGCAATCAAGGGTTGGCATTAAATGATGTCACACACCAAGTCCAGACGATTTCAACAGTGAATAACTTTTTTACTTTTGCTCGAAATTAGCTGAAATGTTAAACTTTTGAAGTCTGATATGTTACAATTAAGTGCTATAAATATGACAATATAAAACTTTTTATTCGCTAAAGTATTTGCGATGGAGTGAAACTAGTGCAAAAAACAAATGTGCACAAATATTAGCAGTAGATTTGTCTCGTAGCGATCCTATGCATTAAGAGTGAATTTGGCAGAACTTCGCACGGTCATGATCCAACATGTCGCGGAATTTCGATCTCTATGGCTTATTCGATTCTTCATTCCAATAGAAGAATTTCGTAGAAGAACAGTTTTTTTTTCAAAAATTTATTTTGCAGTTTTGAACTCTCCGAAAAATGGTCTGCACAGAGGTCAAAAAAATAGTTTTTGATGAATATCTAGGACAATACCAAATCGATTCCAGGCAAATTATGTACGATTAAGTAGTCCAATGATACAAAGCTTTTGGCTGTGGCAACACTCCTGACAAGTGCAAGCAGCTGTCTACAGAAGTCAAAAACGTCGAAAAAATTGTTATTTTCAGAGTCGTGTAAGGGACGGTATAAAATTTTTTCCCAAACCCAAAGCGGGAGGCTGTAGTCATTGCCCTTAGCTTTCAATTGAATGTCTAAGTAGAACTTTGTGACGCGTAGAAAAAAAAGTGGAGTTGATTTAAGTAAAAATTTTGAAAATATTGAAAATCCGTAACTTTTTGTATCTTTAACTTTACGTACCTCCACAAATGGAATAAAGAACTTAACCCAAATGAAAATGGAGTTCCTATATTGTCTGAAAAACAGAAATTTTAAAAAAGGAAAAATGTTTGGAAGTGGAAATTCCAAATTGTTTACGAAAAACTCACATTCGAGGTACCATTTTTGGTTCTAAGTGTAACAAACTCGTCCAGAATTTTCACTTATTATGCTAGTTTCACTTCTAGACGCGTAGTCTTTCAGGTAAAGACCTTATTTGTTGCAATTCATTTGGAAACCACACATTCAGCGTCAAATAATTATAAGGTCTCCAGTTCTTTCCGTACATATCGTTCGAATTTTGTGTTTCAATGTGGATTCAAAACATGTGTTTCAAAATTAATTTGTAAAAGTTTTTCTTTATAGTTTGGTTACGAACCTTTTTTCTTTAGGGAGGAGGGGATCTAGACCCTTATTACGTCACGAGAAATTTTTGAAAATATGCCACTGAAATGTATGTTTTTCTTCAGTTTTTAGCAATTTTTTGGACTGCTCTCTAACTAAATTTAATTTTCCAACTACACAGTAAATCTCCATTTTGGATATTTAAGCAAAAAAGATGAAGAACCACCTGTTTTCGCATATGTCTGAGAAACTCAATTTCGTCCATTCCATTGGTCCCAGTGCCCAGACCACTGACCCGATATCCACAAAAATATTTCCCAGTTTTGTGAGACCAAGTGATTTCATTTGACACCAAAGTGAACAATTTCCGTGCTATACTTGCTGAGATATTTCCGAAAAAGTTTCACAGACCCTCGAAATTCCACGTTTTTGGACACTTCTTCGACCATATCTCCGGAACTACTTGACCGATTTCGCTCATCTTTGAAAATGAATCATACATACATACGTGCCTTTCAGGGGAAAAAAGTTTAGCTTGTTCTGTTGTATGTTACAATAAAATTGTTTGTAGTAAACGTATAGGACCCTTGTACTTCGTACGGGTCGAAAAGAAAAGATTTTAACAAATAAAGTCAAGGCGGAAATGTCAGCGGATACAAAAAAACCTAAGGGACACTTCCCAATTTCTATGTTTCCAAGGCTGTAAGACCCGCACCAAAATATTTCTTAGAGTCTGTTTTCGACTGTTTCATCCATCACGCTGGCGATTCAAGTTAAATTACTTCTACTACCTACTAAATCAGAAATGTCACAGCACTGTAATAATTTGAGGAAACGGCAAACGTTGCTTACTACTTCGGTAGTTTTATTATTAACTGATTCTATAATAGGTCCATAAAAGGTGAGTTTTCGTATACCAAAAAACTATTTTATTGAGACATTTCGATGCTGACACATGTTAGCCTTCTCTTAAATTTATAAATCTGATTAGTTATGAAACGAGTGGAAACTGACGCAATCTGCAACATTTTCACTAGGAGAGTAACGACTACAAAACTTTCAAACGATAAATGCTGAAAGAATCCAAATGTGCTGCTAAAGACTTTATTAAAATCTAAAGAATCTTACATTCGCATAATAGTATATTAATAATATGTGAGACAAAATTGAGAATTACTTGTTATGTATATTGTATGTAAAGAGTGAGCGGAGCGCAGCAAAGCGAACGAGTGAATAAAATATATATACATAACAAGTGATTCGAGATTTTTCTCACATAGCAGTACAATATTTTATCTTTCAGGAGGGAATATTGAATACATTCAACGTTTCTGTATATAAACTCGAAGTCATACTACCGCATCGGAATTCCTTGTGTTTGTATGAAGGAAAAGGATGGCACATGCATAATTTTGACTACATAAGCATGTGTGGCGATCAAGGTGACGATTATTTTCTTAAGGTGAATTGTAATTGACTCTTTGTCGAACCCACGGTGGCTCAGCTGGTTAGAGCGTAGACTAATGTTTTTATACCGATCGTGGGTTCAATTCATGGTTGGGCCACTTTCTTTTTTTTATTCAATTAATCAGATGAACATTCATTTACGAAAAAATTGCATTTACTAAGATAAGATGAACGCAAAGCAATTGACAAGTTAAGAGAAATGCGAGAAACGGTGAAAAAATAAAAAATAAAAGGTGATGGATGCGCTCAAAGACACAATCACAAAAGTTTCTATTCATCTTAGAATTAGGGCATTTTTCTAACCACTCCATTTTAGTAACAGAAAAGCCGAATTTTTCAATGAATTAAGCTACCTTCGGTAAATAACCTCCAAATCGTCAAAATAAACCATCCTGGACAACGGTGCATAATCTACTATAATTAATTTAAACTGACTTTTTTACCGTTACACAATCCATACTTGACACTAATTTTCATTCGGTGCATTATCTGATAAAATGTGTGCCATCCTACAAGGTATGCTATGCACAAAATCATTGCTGTACAAACTGAGAACATCCAAATCATCTTTCATTTTAAGTAAATTTAATTAAACGACAGTTTTATGCTAAAAATTGGTTGCACATTTCAAATTAGATTTTGTCATTATTCGGTGCCATATTTAACAAAAAAAAACCACAACACCTTATATGTTACACATTACACACACATACAGAAATTATTGTTGAATTTTGATGTATCTATGGGGCATGCATACACAGTTTATATAAGAATTTCGATTCACAAATACTGTATGACCCACCGGAGCAGCAGTTAGCAAACTCGGCCGATATGCGGGAGGTCCCGAGTTCGGTTCTCCGTCCGGCAGTGCGTTTTTTTCTTCGATTAAGATCTGCGGAACTAAAATTTACCCTAGAAGACTAACAACTGAAATTAACGTATGACTTAGAGTTTATATACAGAAACGTTTAACGCATCAAATATTCCCTCCTGAAAGATAAAAATATTCACAGCACAATTTTATCTGATTGGCTTTCGACCTGTAATTTTCTTCAATTCCAAAGCATAACTTGATGAAACAGTCCCTTGATCACGCTGCGGTTGGTGTATGGAGGGTCGCCCCTTGATATTTTTTAGACCATCAAGGTAAATGCCTCTACCCGTTTCATTAGTTTCGTTTTTTTTATCCTGAGAACATTTTCAACTTTAACTAAAGTCCAAATTTCTTTAAAAAAAAAACCACCATTATTGGTTGAAGAAATAATTAATCTTTTCAACTAATTGATTTGACTGAATGTTACGAACTAAAGCTAATATTAAGTGATTGCTTCGATAATAATCAAAAATGCCCCGAAATCAATTTTATAGTGCTTGATGAGCAACTTTTTATAGTCAAAACGTTTTCCGTTTATTGTTTACAATCAAATATACTGCTTACTTACCGTACAACCTAAAAGAATGCATAATTCCGAATTTGTGTACTTGAAGACGGGTCCTTCATGTTATGAGATTTCTCAACTTCAGCTTTTTTATCGAGCCACGTAATATCGCTTACACCAACTCAAATTAACACTTACCTTTTGAGCAACTAAAGTAATCAGCGCGAAACAATTAATTTTTTGTTATTATTGAAAAAATCAAATGAAATGCTGTGTGTGAGTATCAAGTTAGCCCTGAAGATGACAACAACTGTTTTGTCGAAAACTAGGCAATAAAAAAACTTTTTACAAAAACCCACTAATCCAATTATTCAATAATCATGCTGCGTGTGAATTCTAAAAGAAAGTTGAGTAAAGAATTTTCAAGAAATTCCATACCATTTTACTTGCGAGATGGTGGTAAACGGTTTCTCACTAGAATGTGTGTTAAATGGATGTGTTGACGCAGCGAGTACCGAGAGTTGATAGTCAATTCCAGACTGTCGATTCAACGTAATACTTCATTTACGCTTTCAGATTTCACACGTTTTGGGGTGTTTCGTTGTTGGGTCTTGAATTTTTAACGCATTTTTTTTATTCTATAGAGTCTGATGAACGGTGAGGGTGGAGGCTTCATATAATTATTTTACAACGATTTTATTACTCACTCAGTCAAACAATCCACGCGTTTGGTGCGACATCGGCTTCTGTCATACTGACGTTTCATGATGAAGTGCATAGACTGACGAGCAAACCGTTTTTGGTCCCTTGACATATTATAAACTTCGTCATGAAATTTAGTAAACTTCGATAAAAGATGACGTTAAGCACTAAAATTGTGGATTCAATAATGACAATAGAATTCCAGGACCAAAAATGAAGAACTTATTGAAAACACGTTACCAAGTATTTAGTTGATTTCGAATGAACAATTCCAGAGTATTTCAGGTCCGGACGTACCATCTTTTCATCGACTTCAAACAAGTTTACGACAAGATAAACGTATGGAATTGTATGCGGCGATAAAGGAGCTGAGCTTTGAAACAAATTAGATTCGTCTTGCGAAAGCGATATTAAATGACGCCAGATGTCGTGTCAAGGTGCATAACGACATTTCAGATGTGTTTGCCGTTAGAGAAGGACTGAAGCTCTATCTTGCTTACACTTAACTTGGCTTTAGAAATCGCAACGAGATGTTTCGGTATCCAAACCAACAAAACGCTGGTGAATGGAACAGCTCCAATCCAAAACCAAGTACATGAAGAGTGAGCATGGTCCGGCAGCCAATCAACAGGGAGACAAAATAAGCATTGGAGAGTTCAATCTCGAGGTAGTGAATGAGTTCATCTATCGTGGAGATGACGATATCACATCTGAAATTCACAGACGTATCATGGCGGCAAGCAGATGCTATTATGCTAATTAAACATTTACGTTCAAAGTTAGTATCAAAGGAAACGAAGTGCCGTATTTACAAAACACTTATTCGTCCTACAAACGCGAGTCTTAGACGATGAAGAAAAGTGATGAACAGTACATTACATATTTGGAGCGATGGACGAGGGTGAGAGGTGGCGACGGCGATACAACTTTGAAATGGAACGTAATTTTGGCGACCCGGATATGTTGGCAATGGTGAAAGTCCAAAGGCTGAGGTGGACGGCGCATTGAGCACGCATGGTCAAAAACAGGGCCCCCTTAAAGTTATTCCGTAACGATCCAGAGAGGCGAAGAGGAATTGGTCGCCCAAAAATTAGATGGATTGATTGCGTCGAACAAGATCTTCGGACGCTCGGTGTAAGAAATTGGTAAAACAAAGAAAACGATTAGCAACGTTGGATCAGGATCCTCGACCAGGCCAAGGCCCACAAGTGGCTGTAGCGCCGAAAAAGTAAAGTACCAATTTTGATAGTTGATTCCAAATAACCAATTCGCTTGTTTGTTATTTGCACGCAAACATAAGTTGAACTAAGCTCCTTCATTGACTCTGCTAGGGAAAATAAATTTTTTGTAATTCTTTTAAAATTAAAACTGAATTAATTGCATTTTGTGTCGCCATGAACGTAAGACAGTGATACTCGTAACAATCAACAAATTGCTCCAATAAAAACATCATTCAACGCACGTATTTTCTGTGTGGACATTTTTCTTTCATCGTCACATGAATGACACGAATGATCCAGTAAAATATGAAAGAACACATTTTAATATCATGAATTATGAAGTTTTTTTTACGGTCCTTCCGATTTTATCACTTTGTATAACTTTAACTGAATGTTAAACATATGTAGAAGTCAAGTGATTTTATTATTAATTTAAGATCATCATGATCTCTTCAAGTAAATATACGAAAAGAATCATTCACATTTTCACGATAAGCTTATTCTTTCTATTGGTCCGTTCATTCATAAATGTGTAGCTGTGTGTATATAATAATTTCCAAGAGGAAGATTAACGTTGAAGCTCCGCCCCTCAAATTTTCTTCTTAACTTCTTATAAAAATCTTGAACATTTGCAAAGATCAAAAAAACAAAAGAAAGAAAACTATTCGATTTTAGTAGATTGGTATTTGGTAAATTCTATTAGCTAATTACGCTTTTCAATGCATTTGTCATACCAATCTCGAGTCCGAAAACTTTCGTATCTACTCACATCATGTCACAAAAGGAAGCTAATTGACATTAAATCTAAATCTGAACCAACCAATAAGGCTGGCATTTTTGTAAATGTATTTCTTCAACGAAGCGCAAAGATATTAGACGAACCAATACAACTTCACATGGAAAACATTTCTTACACACACTACACATATGTGTGTACGAGTGCTGATCGGAAAAGAATTTTCCGTCTTAGTGTCGATCTTTCTTTTTTCTTCACGTCGTCACATTTTTGATCTGAAACAGAAGTGAAAAGACGTGGAAAATCTTTGCGATCGGTTGAAAGCTTAATTATCATCAAATCGCGTTCTGTTGCTGACGTGAATGTGTTGCTACAATTTCACAGTACTTGGCTCTGAACTCGGGTGATCGGGTGGCAATTAAAAAAAGGAAAGTGCTAGACAATAAGGTGTTAACACCATTTACCATGAATGTTTCGCACGAAAATATTTTGTTTGGGTTTTCCGTGTGATTTGATTTTTTATGTAACTTCATTTTACGTATTGTAACGCTGAAACCTATTTGGTATCCTTTTGCGCATTGTGTAAGTGTTTATGTTGTTTATGTGAGAAAAAAAAAGTTACTACATAAAAGGAATAGTATACAGAGAGCGAAATTGAGTGAAATATATTTGTTGTTTGCCGTACAAACGTAAAGAAAAATGCATCACATGGATTATCATCGAGTATCAATGGCCGACGGTATGTTGGCTAACCATTCGGCTACGGAAAACAACATCCTTAATGTTACCAATGATTGTTTTTATTCACCGGATTATTGGAATATACCTTACACGAATGGATTAACTCCTATGAAGCAAATCGAAGGTAATTTATTTGGGGAATCGGAATAATCAGATCAGTCCTAAAAGTGACGATGCTACAAAACCCTTTACATAAGCATTAGATCTGTTTTTTTCGGTATTTCTTTACCAAAAACAACAGTTGGTTATGCACCGTGTTGGCCATATTGTGCTAATTTGGTCTAAAGCCACAGGGCGGCAGCTCGTGGACTTTTCACTAGCTGTATGCATCTTTCGAACAAAAGGACATTTGAAACTACTAGAATTGCATCAAAAGGACGAAATTCCATATTTGTTCAGTTCCAATATTTCGAACTGGTGAATTATGATTCTATAATTCGATTTAGAACCGTCACCAAAGCTACAAGACCCGTACCATTCCTTGTAGATACTACGTACGTTGCAAGGAATATAGACGAATGTATTGAAAAACCCATCTTTAATTGAATGTGTAAAAAAACACACTCTTGATCACTTTTTCGACCATATCTTCGGAAATTCTTCACCGATTTTGCTCATCTTGAAAGTCGACCTGAATTTTAACAGACGGACGGACAGAGAACATTTTTTTGTGAAAAAAAAACACGTCAACAATTTTGGGATCAGAATTTGACTAGTAAACGCACTTATTAAAGCATAGGCATGGCATTCGTCACACCGTCGTACTTCGTGCGGGTCTGAAACATTAAATTAAAAATTTCATTTTGCGGAAAATGACTGAAGTATACCAAAAAATCGCTGAAATATTTGTAAAAATAATACACCACTCTGTGATTTCATAAAGCTGTGAGAAAAAGCATAAAAAATCTTTAAAAAATTTTTTGAAACTTTCTATAAAAGTTTTCTTTTTTGTTTCACAATATAATTTAAAAACAGTACTAAGGTTAGAGCATTAGATCAGGCTAACCGGGGCAGGCAAATGCCGCTTCGCCCCGGTATAGTCGGCGCCTCTGTGTATAGTTGAAGTACGGTTCCTCAACTGTCATTACACCTAGCCCACAAGGTCGCACAACCGTTTCCGCAACCTAACGTCAGCGTTTCAGCAACTAACAAGTTTCTTTAGCTCGAATCTTTAAGAAATCTGCGTTTTCCAACGTTCTTCTCAGTAATATAGTTATTTTTCATTCTTTTAAATAACTTAATCACAACTATTCACTAAATTGTCATAACATCAACGAAAAAAGATTTATCTCAAGTTTATTTTTGTGTCGGTTTTAATCTACTCGTAAGCAGTCTAGAAAAAAATGTCATATGCTTGGATTAAGTTGCTTCAACACAGTACGTAAACTAAAATTTATGCAAAATATTAAATGTAGTATAGCGGAACGGCCTAGTGTGAATAGTCCTGTGGGCTCCTCAAAGGCGTGGTACCGAATTTATAGTGAGGTCTTTCTTATTCGGACTCTTAACTCTACCTTTTCGGACGGGATCTTACAACCCCAGTACACTGAGCAAAATATCTTCAAACAACGTAGGATTTGTTTTTATAATATACGCCGCCGACACATTATATACGCGGTAAATGCACTATCAACCTTATTTAAGTATTGTATAATATGCTCACATAATACGTGCACGGCGTTGGTAATACGCGCACGGTGGATTAATACGTCGGCGACGCATATTATAAAACACGATTCCAGCGTCGTCGCTTGTTGATATTATCCTCAGTGTACCGCTGGACGAGCTTAGGGACCTGTAATGTTTCGCTACATGCTCGATTGTTACCAATCCTTCCAGATCGACGTATGAAACGGACACTATCAAAATTAAGATAAAAAAGATTACAAAGATCAACGTAAGTATGTGCATATTTTATTAGTTCACATTTTTCAACAAAGTAATAAAGGGCCCCGTAGATGTAGCAAAAAGATCAAAATATATATCGTCTTAATTGTTAAGTATATGCAAATTCGTCCACATTAAATAGGATGGGAAATTGCCGACAGGGCAACATTGAAAAAATCTTCACAAAAACCCCCCCAACCTTTAAAAACTAAAAACATTTTCAAAATTTAAAAAAAAATTACACTACGGCCAATCTTATAACAGACCCGGAGCACTAAGTAGAGGCCTTTTACCCATACTTTGATGGACAAAAGGGTTTTCCCAATTTAATTCACAACTTAGCAAAAAAATGATTTGGACTGGGACAAACGTTAGAACAGAGCCAATGCCGTAAGGAGAAGCCTCGGAACCATACGTGCATGTACAAAAACGTTCGACTAGCCACATTTTTATTTTTCCGGACTATTCCGGACTAGTTTCTAACTTACACCAAAATATAGTTTTGATACAACAACTTCAAAAATATTTTTTTCTTATTTTTTGAAAAACATTAAAAGGGTACGAAAAATCGAAAAAGTGGATTTTCCGCCATTTTGGGAGGTGTTTCCCTTACATAATATACGCATTTGACGTAAAGTGTCCAAAAGTATTTTTTTATTATAGTCCAATTCATTACCTTTCCAACGATACCAAATTCGATGTTTTTTGAGAAAAATTACAATTTTGGCAACTCTTAAGGGCTCATTATATTAGACGCGATGCGAATCGCATCGCGTAAGGTTTGTGTGAAAACTCAACTTGACAAAAAAAACTGTTGTTCTGTCAAGTTGAGCTTTCACACAGACCTTACGCGATACAATTCGCATCGCATCCACTATAATGAATGCTTTAGAGTAAGTGAATGTTAAGAGACAAAATGGACGAAAAGTTGATAAACTTTATCATTTTGAAGCTTTTAAGCTTTATTATTCCCTTTTTGTCGCCTAACATTCACTTACTTTAAGAGTTGCCAAAATTGTAATTTTTCTCAAAACGCATTGGTATCGTTGGAAAAGTAATGAATTGGACTATAAAAGAAAAAAATACTTTTGGATACTTTACGTCAAATGCGTATATTATGTAAGGGGAACACCTCCCAAAATGGCGGAAAATCCACTTTTTCGATTTTTTATTTATTTATTTATTTATTTATTTATTTCATCAATGGCCGAAGCCCCCTGACTTATTACAAGTAACTTAGAGGATTTTTTGAGTTTAATCCAAACTTCATTTAAATTGTACCAATTTTGTATATTTTTTACTACTGCAGTTTCCTCTAAAATCCTCTAAGTTTTTAAATAATTGTGCCGAGTTTCGCGAACCGGAATTTAAATTTGCTCATCAGATTGATTCCTCTCCCCGAAAAGATGTAATTACAAGTATTAAGTGTTAACAAAAAACATAAATTATGAGTAGATCCGGAAGTGAGCTGCCGACCCAGTCGACCCGTCGGAGTCGATAGTACTACTCATCGTCATTCTTTATTTATTTATAGTTATACATTTAAAAGTTTAAGTTAAGTCCAATCAAGTACCAACGCCTCGTGTAGTCAATGGTCCACCTGAAACAAAAAGGATTAGTGGAAACTAGTCGTCTAGACTAGCTGTTTATGCACAAGTCGGCGTGACTTAGAGTTTCATTTGAGAGTCGTGAGACCCGAGTTGACTAATCAGCTTCTGATTAGAGTGAGAACCAAAGGTTCAGTATAAATGATGAGATGATATTGACATCGATTCTGGTCTTACCATTCAGTTTATACGTAATTCTCAACTTCTTGATAGTCATCTTGAACGATTCCCGTGGTATGTTTTGAAACCACAGTAGTGAAAAGCGGTTGAATGCCATGCACATGTTATTGATTGGCTCAGAAAGACCATATTTCGTCCTGTGTTGGTCGACAACGAGAAAGTCATCACCATGAGTGTGTCTAGAATTTCGAACGACCTTGCTTTTAATTATAGGTGCGTCGATATTGCCATTCATCAATTCGGATACAAAAAGTGCGCAGGCATTGAATCTGCGTCGGGCGAGTGTTTCAATGTTGATCGATTCGCATCTATCAATATACGGTGGGAGCTTGTGATTTTCGTCCCGTTTAACCGACCGCTTTAGAGCGTACATCAAAAATTTTTTCTGAATTGATTCAATTCTGTCAACAAATGTGTCTTGGTAAGGATGCCAAACAACTGAAACATATTCTAAGTAAGAACGGACATATGCAAAGTATAAACTTTTTAAAGTTTTAATATTCTTAAATTCCTTACAAGTTCTCATAACGAAGCCAAGCATTGAGTAAGATTTTGCAATTATAAATTCAACGTGTTTACTGAATGTCAATTTTTGGTCTAAGAGGACTGCCAAATCCTTTATTACCTTAACACGGGTCAACGCAACATCATCGATATTGTAATCGAACTCAATTTTGGACCTCTTTCGAGTGAAGGAGATTACCTTACACTTATCGACGTTCAAATAAAGTTGGTTGATTTTGCACCATTGTAGAAACCTTTTTAAGTCACGTTGTCACTTGCGTCAAGAACATTCTTAACTTTCATGAAAATTTTCAAGTCGTCAGCATACATTAAGTAAACTGAAGTAGAGAAGACTTTTATAGCATCGTCCATGAATAATATAAACAAGAGAGGGCCCAGATGGCTACCCTGAGGAACGCCAGATGTAACGTTAAACGTTCGAGATGAACAATTCGCTAATTTGACAAATTGTGAGCGTCCATTCAGATAAGATGCAATCCATGCTAACAGGTTCGAATGAACACCCATTTGGTTCAACTTGTGCAAAAGAATAGAATGCTTGATGCTTTTTGGAAATCGGTGTATATGACGTCTAACTAGATTCTATACCTTTAGTAGCATAGCTAACAAACTCAGCTAAATTTGTCGCTGTAGACCTGCGCTTCATAAAGCCATGTTGTGACTTTGAAATTGTTTGATTGAACTTCGTGGATAAAATACCGGTGACGATGGCTTCAAATAGCTTCCCTATTGTTGGTAGAATAGCTACACCTCTGTAGTTTTCGACATTACTTCTAGACCCACTTTTAAAAATTGGAGTAATATAAGATGTTTTCCATCTTGTCGGAAATTTTCCAGTTGAGAGGGATAAGTTGAAAATACAAAGTAGTGGAGATGACAGACTTTCAGCACAGGCTTTCAATAAAATCGGGGAGATTTTATCTGGACCTTCACCCTTACTTGTGTCTATACTAGTCAGATGGTTCAAAACGTCTTGGATTTCAAAAGAGATTGATCCAATGTCAATGCGCTTTTCTATAGGGTACCCTCTTAATGTTTTTCAAAAAATAAGAAAAAAATATTTTTGAAGTTGTTGTATCACAACTATATTTTGGTGTAAGTTAGAAACTAGTCCGGAATAGTCCGGAAAAATAAAAATTTGGCTTCGACACTGCATAAAAAAATCTCACCATTAGAGGAATATTCATAAAAAACTACCAACTATAGTGTACAGTCGCGTAGCGTGAGATGGATTCACACTAAGAACCCTACAGCCCGAATCACTCAACAGATTTTTACTAACTTCTTTTCCTTGCCATTCATTAAAAACCTTTAAGAGCTAATTTGGCAGAAATATAAGTCAAAAAGTTTCAACAATCTTCAAAAATCAGGAAAATCCAAGGAAAAAAAAGATTTATGAAAATCGGATAAGATTTTCCCGATTTATGTTGAAAAAGACGTTAGGCCTGGATGAGTCCAAGGGCTCAAAATCAAAGTTTTCTTTTATTTTGACCCCAAAACGTAAAACCTACCCACTTCCGGGTACTGATACTGCTGTTTAGAAACGTCGTTATAAATGAAATAGACCCCTTTTCGAAACACTTCCGAGCAGCTTAGCGAAATTGGCGTCAAATTCACCCCTGTTATCAAATGTTGCATCACAACAATCGAATAAAATTT
Source organism: Pseudolycoriella hygida (assembly GCA_029228625.1). NCBI lineage: Eukaryota > Metazoa > Arthropoda > Insecta > Diptera > Sciaridae > Pseudolycoriella > Pseudolycoriella hygida. Next base: position 9,274,773 of record CM055405.1, on the reverse strand, counting down.
ACTCTAATCATTTCACCTGATATTTTTCTTTTGTTTTTTGCTACAAGCAAACATGCAATGCAAATGAATGAGATTTAATGGCGGTGCTCTAAAAGAAAAATTCACGTCGTACGTAAACGAAACCACCTCTTGAGTATGTCCGTTTATTTTGGTTGTTTCTATGCAACCAAAGAAGGGATTGCAGGTAGGAGGAATAACAAGTGTCAGTATTGTCTAGTAACAGAGGGAAGTAAAACTATGTACATTTTTCAGTGAAGTGAAAATTTACTGACATAAAAGTTAATTAGAAAATTTCAATTAAAGGATTTTTAAACAATTTTCAAACGATTTTACCTTTGTTTTCGAATATTTCTAGTAGAATGGAACAATTTTCACCCTCAAAAACAAAAGATTTTGAAAAAAATTCTGAATGTTCTGTACCAGGATTTTCCCCCTCGGAGTAGATAATCTTCTTCTAAATCCACACCCGTATTTGTCATACTTTTACGACAGCATGAACTACGGGAGTGAATGACCGGCACTATTTGGTGTACCACGTTATAGATAGCCCTAGCCCCTTACATTAGTCCCTAAAAAACTTCTGTCATTCTTCATAGATTTGGTCAACTGAATTTGGCGGCTAGTACTTTTGTCAGATTCGGGGTCTATGGTGAAGATGTATAAATTATATACTCAGCTTCTGGCGTATTTTTTTGTGGAAGGTTGCTCCCTAATTTCCCTTTATGAAAATGAAATCTAATGAGTTTGGAACTAGAACTCAACCATTAAAAAGTACCATTTCATCTCCGTCATTCTAACTAAACAACATTGCATTTTATTTTATGTTTTAAATGAAATTAGTGTGACGTAATAGACACTCGCCATAAAATACTAATTTAATTTAAAAACTCTACTTTTTAATGAACTAAATTAAAGTAAGACAACGCCAACATTTTGCCTTATTTAGCTGAAAATATAATTTCGAAGTAAATAATGCAGAAAATCCTTGGAGTGCGTTCAACGCGTCTACTTTTATGAATGGCTTATAGTATAACAACGTTTTCTTGCACTTAGAATTTCCGCAAAATTACAAATTACAATTTATAATTTTATGATTGAGAAATCTCATTAAGAGATTTCGTATTATCGGTACACCGTACGTTTTCGGTACTCTATTGTTTTCTATAACCTTGCTAGAAATGCTAAGGTCCGAGCATTCAGGCACTAATGAGGTCGGTCATGTTGTCACTAGTTGCAACCCCTATTAGGACCGTTACGTTGTACGTTGCTAAAGCATTGAAGGAAATAGGACAACTGATGAAAAGGTCTTTGTTCAGCAGTCATTTTGCGCTTAAGGGCTGCAAGAAGCATACCGAGCTATTTGAGAGGCTTGCAGGCATCCGGGGAAGCAAGTTGATTAGCGTGAAGGCATTCTTAAACATTGCGTGAATTTTTCCCAGATGTACCTTTTGAACGGTCCCTTTGCTATTAAATGAAATTAATTATACAAATATACAAACATGCAATAACCGTCTGCAATTTATATGCTGAGGTGTAGAATCAACATACAGCTGAGCGTATTGCAATCCATTTAATTCAGTGAATTTTATGCTTAAAGAAACTCGTTAATTTACAATCGCAATGCAAATGAAGTTGAACTAATTTGTCAGCTCTGATGTTTTTCTTTTTGGTTCTTTGATTTATGTCGCAATAAAATGTGAAATATTTTATTTTCGTTAAGTAAACAAAATTTTTGTTTTTTTCTCTCTGCAATTTTAAAAATTGGGGGTAGAATACTTCAAATAAATTCCGCAAAAAATGTAAAGAAAATCTTCGAGATCAAAACAGACAAAAATTTTTACTTCCTTTTAATGAGTCATATAATGACCGCGATATGTTAGGAAAGAGCATTCAGTCTTAGTTGTCAGATACACGACATTGGTATTCAGTTTTCACATAATTTTACACAAAAAAAAATTATTAATTACCAACGTTACACACGTTTTGTACACATTTACGCATTCACCATCTGATTTTGTGAATGTTGCATGAGAATAGTGTTACACATAGACGATTTGTCGCTCCGTCCTCTTTCACTTTTCATGACATGTTAAAAAAAGTGTGGGTAAAGAATTCATTTTTTTCCTGCAAACATTTCTTTAAAACGATCTCATTGTATGCCACCAAGGTACACCGGATTGTAAATAAATACGTTATTTTTGAAAAGTAATTAGTGGAAAAGGACAGTCTATTATTAGAAATTTTTATTTTTTGTCTATGCTTATTGTAGAACATGACTGCAGATGGTCGAACAGTTTTTTGTGTATAGAATCAAGTCGACAATTTATTATATAACATAGTCGGAGGATACTATTATGCCGTGAAGAAGTCGAGCTAGTAAGCCATTTCGAGCAATTAGAATAATTCTTTATATCACTTGGAGGTGCCTTCGGCTTGGGATGCAAACTCCCCACTCATCAAATTATAAGAGGTCCAAACCATATTGTAAGTTATTTTATCTGAAAGCGGCCGGTATGGTGTATTTATCGGCCGCAAAATAGGCCGATAAATGGATTGTTATTTGAAGAAATAAATTACTTGAATTTAATACGAAATTATAGTTACTGAAGCCAATAACAACGAATTAATTGAATTTAATGTGACATTATGCTCAGCTTGCTCACAATATACCGACAAATACGTGCTTTGTACGAATGACGTATTCCTGAATCAAAATAAAGTTTTATCAAAATGCTCCGACCGGTGCGACGAACTGATTAAAGAAATGAAGAGACGGACTCTCATGAACTTACATTAGGCTTTAGAAATGACAAGAGCGATCCACAATGAGTTCAAATCAGATATCAGATGACTCTGGTTAGATTCTTCAATAGAACTTTATTTTGATTAAGGAAAAATATAGCAGTGATGTATGACTGAAAGGAATGAATTTTGCAAAGCTGTATTTTTCAAAAAGTCTTTGCCTATATTCGTGAAAACATTTTCATGATTTTTCACTTGGTTAGTACTTTTGATTCAACACTTTCTGGCTAACTATGACTTTTAAAAAGGCGTTTTCATGTTGATTCCAACGTGGCCTTATTAATAGTACCAAAATTTCATTAAAGGACATAATGCTACACGAAATCGGTGTACTATTGTGGAAAAGGAGGAGTCACAACCTAAGGGTGCTTTCAAAATCCCGAAATCCTGACATTGTACTAACCTCTCGTAACTTTCATGAATTTTAACGAATTTTCGAGACTTTCATAAGACGAATTCAAGAATGGAGACACTGAAATAAATCGGAAATACAGTTGCACACAGTCATCCATATCATACCAATTTGCGCAACATGAAAAGTACTGTAAGTTCGAAATTGTTGTTTCACCTATACCGACCGCTTTTTCAGATAAACCAGTATATTGAACAGGCCATTGTAAGAGCCTAGTTAAATAATTTTTTTGAATATACAGGAATAACATACAAACAAACAATTACGCAATCTCGGAATGTTTTTAAGGAAATAGCCTTGAGAACTGTTTTTGGACGAGGGTAGAGTTTAGATTCCGAGCCGAAGGCGAGGAATATAACTACACGAGTCAAAAAACAGTTCTCAAAGCTTTTTCTTAAAAACATTCCTCGATGCGTAATTGTTTGTTTGTATGTTATTCCTGTATATTCAAAAATACAATTATTTAACGTGACGCGTTACTGGCCTGTTCAATAATCTACTATTACTTGCTAAGCCTCGCGAAAAGGAAAAAAATTACCGCAACTGTCATCAGGTAATGTCTCATTTTAGCGGGGTGCTGCAAGTAAAATATTTATCTCGCAAGTACGGGTGAGTTTGCATTCCGAAACACTAAAACACCAACACAGTACGTAATGTACAATTCTCCCAGTAGCGTACAAAGTTTGACAACAATCATCCGATGTTCGAACGGAAGAGAGACCCAAAATTGCACTATATTCAGTCAGTGCCACCTAGCGCCAAAAGTTACTGCTTTAAGAAATTCGCTTCCTGTTATTTCCTTAATTCAAACTTTTAGTGTGTTAAAGGCTTACGTCAAAATATTTCATCTCAGCAGAAGAAACCTTAGACGCATGACCGGAATTCTCACCGGACACCCTCAACAAACGTCTGCACACCATTGAAGTGGTAAGCACTCCATATTGTACACAATGTGGCGATCCAGAAACAGTTGAACACTTTTTATGTAAATGCCCAGCATATATAACAGCCAGGGTTGAAAGCCTTGGGGCATACATCTTGCCTCACAACATTATCTGGAGCCTTCCGCCCAGCAACATCCTGTATTACCTTAATCGTACAAGCAAGATATAGGTAATCCACCATGGGAATGCACAACAGGCCCATCAGCGGTTTAGGTGCTAGGGTCCGCCCTTCCCATTTAACCTAACCTAACCTAACCTACGTCAAACTATAATTATTTCCATGAAACGATGCTTATGCTATCAAGCAAATAATATCATTAGTTTGACAGCTTACGCATCGTGTCATGGAAATCGCCTTACTTTGACATACACACATACACTTCAAAACTGCTTTTGTGGTGTTGTGGTGGGAAAAATACTTCAGTCTTCTCATTCTTGAGATCGCTTCAGATTTAGTCGACTCAATAGACACATTTTATCAAGGACCCATTCACGATGTAAATTCGTTATTTCTCACCTCAAATGAAAAAAGGGAAAACGAAAATTAAATGAAAAATTCGACTGGCACCGACTAGAGAACGTTACCGTTTCCCAGTACACATTGAGTACCAAATGTTGAACAACACGAATGTATGTACTAATTAAAGGAAACACATTGGTGCAACTACTTTTCCTCTCACCCCGGGTGAAATAGTATTTTGTTATACGTGGGGAGAAAATAGTGAATTCCAACAAGGCGAAAGTTTGCCACCATAGCGGAGCGAGGGCCGTAATTCGCTCGAGTTGGAGTTCAATTTTCTCCCCAAGTGTAACACAATATTTTTTTGCTTGCGCGTGAGAAAACGAGTGTTTCTACGACAAAATGTGCATTCAGTGTAACGTGGGAGCGGTGAGAAAATAACTACTTTCTCACCGGAAAGAATATGTAACTTTCTCACCGCTTTTGCGGGGACAAAACACGAGTCTTCTCACCGCAAGCATGAAAATGTTTTTTTTCAAGAAACGAATTCGAGGGATTGAGTAAAAACACCATAAAAACTGAAACTTCCATTTCCTTGAAAGACCACCCTCTCACACTGAACCCTGACCCTACAAACAATTTTTTCCTCTCGGGTCCTCACAGCAATAACAAATTTGTGAAGAATTTGATTATTTAGGCATCGCAGTGTTTCACATTAAATTAATGTGTATATTGCTACCGAAATAATAAGAGAAAATGAATTCCTTACAGTGGTTCATTTTCACGGAGCCAAAAAATTGTAAATAAATTTTCAGATGCACTACGGCAAAGTGATTTATGGGACGTGCAACAAGAATGATTACAATTTAGTTTTTAGTTTATTGCGATTGAAATAAAATTTAATGAATTGCATATTGTAGTGCATACGATAAAGTGTTGCTACAGAAAGGCAATTTATTAGCTAAATTATGATATTTTTATTCAGATGTTTCGCCACTAAATTGTCACAATTTTTCTGATTCCATTTTATTTATGTGCAGCCTGTTTGCAAACAGCAGGAAAAGATCGTTTATCATACAAGCCATTGGATCATGTCGATCAGAACATCAAATCGCCATCGGATACCAAAAGTTCGATAAGCGGTTATGAGTCCGAAAATGATGTCATAGACAGTAACAATCAAAGACATAGTCCTAAAAAATGTGATCATAAAGAGGTGAAAACGTCGCTTACAAAGATAATTTTTTTTATAAATCACACGAAAATTCAGCCTACATCTAGTCATCCTGCCCTAGCCCAAGCAATGGTTATATTGGAAACAAAACAGTTGTGGGACAAATTCCATGAACAAGGAACTGAAATGATTGTCACAAAAACTGGTCGTCGAATGTTTCCTACTTTCCAAGTCAGACTTTGCGGCTTAGATCCACAAGCAATGTATATTATGATGATGGATTTTGTACCTGTCGACGACAAGAGATATCGTTATTCGTTCCACAGGTAAAAACAATTCGATGACTTGATTTGCATGAATATTCTAACAGATTTAAATCGTTAGTTCAAGTTGGGTAGTGGCTGGGAAAGCAGATCCAATTTCACCACCACGAATACATGTTCATCCAGACTCTCCTGCTCCTGGTTCCACATGGATGAAACAAGTTGTTTCATTTGACAAATTAAAGCTTACGAATAATCAATTGGATGAGAATGGTCATGTAAGTGATTACCTTTTTAAAATTGATTAAGCCTGCCGTACATAGCCTGAGAAATATTCTTTGTCTGAAAGTAAATTTGTCACAAAATTGCGATAGGTTCCACAAGAAAGTCAAGATAGGGCCCACAAAGTGCTTTATACATGAATTCATGATACAATTGGAATCAAAAGTCGGTGTATTCCAACTGTCAAAATTAACTTTTAAACGTCAAATTTATTAAAAAGGCGAGCAGTTGAGCAAACAGACTATTCTGTGTTTTTCAAAGAAAAATTGACGAAGAAAGGAAGAAAAGCCTAGCCTTTGACGTTTGAAACGTCATTTTGACAGACCCGATTATGGTTTTGTCATAAAAAGCCCGGCTCTAGGTGCGAATTTGGATTCTTTTAAACCAAATAATCGAAAAAGTACCTTACCCGATTCGACTACTGCAATGCAACCCACTTTTATTTCCTGAAGTCATTGCAACTAAGTGGTATCCTAAATGTATGCAGTAACACAGCATGACAACTTTAATGTTTTCGATTTATTTCCATTAACAGCAATATATCTCTTAGCGCCAGTGAAAGACTTCAATCCAAGAAACACTTCAATTTCCTTTATTTATTTTAATTAAAACACAAATCGAAATTGTAAAGCATTTTGAATTTCTCCTGCAGATCATACTGAACTCAATGCATCGATATCAACCGAGATTTCACATAGTTTATCTACCGCCCAAAAATAGTTCAGAAGAATCAGTCTTCCGGCGATTTATCTATCCAGAAACGTCGTTCACAGCAGTTACAGCATATCAGAATCAAAGAGTAAGTGTTTAAAGTTCGATTATTTTGCGAAGTGTTGAAATAACGCCATGGAAGCATATTTACAAGCATGCATGTTGCGTATGCAGCAAAACGGTCTTCCGGACTTCTATTTATATATAACATTTACAGCCAATATAACAAAAACTTTATTACCCGTGACCGACTGTGAAAAATGGAAATTCAAAACAAAATTAGTGAAGTCTCGGTCTCGTTACTCGTAAAAGAGTAATTTTTATTTGAATTTTTAAATATTTTATGGTTTGGACGTAATTTTTTTCTCATAACTCTCGTAGCTCTCATAATAGCGACTAGGACGTCCCGTTGCTCTAAAACGCTTAAACTATCCACTGATTGTTAAGTCAACGAGCGGCGCTGTCACTGCGTTGGTATTTTTATTTCAAAATCTCAACGTTCAGGTTCATAGAATCCTCAATAGAAAGTGTAGAATCTATCCATCGAGTGTGGAAAGAAACCCAGTATAGAGAAGATTGCATTTTTTTTATATTTACGTCGAAATTCACATTGCGAAATGTCTAAACCTAATTAAAAAATTAAAAATTATATATTTTTCCTACCGTTCAAAAGAATCGATGTTTCTTCCGGCGATTTATCTATCAAGCACATTAGTAACAGCCTATCAAAATCAGAGAGTCTATGTATATTATTTATGATCATCTCGATCAAGTGAAAACAAAACTTATTTTTAGAAAAACATTTTTTTAATTAAATTTTTCTTCTATTTGTATATTATGCCTCTGTCGGTGTGAGTTCACCTAATATCCCTAGTCCAAATAAAATGAGCCAACGTCTTATTATTACGTCGAATTGGCTCTGTACGAAAATTATATATTTTTTTAAGATCCAACGGAAGCTCTAAACACTTAATAAAATATTTGAATTAAAAACCCAACGTGAAGTTCATTAATGAAATAAAGAAAAAAAAAATATATAAATTTCCCGAAGATAAAATGAAGCAAGTTTTCCAAATAATGTTTTTTTTTCAATTCTTTGACTTATAAACTTCATCTTACATCGAAATTATTCTTTTTTAAATTATTAAAACAATATTTTACATTGATGAGGTAATTTTGAATTTAGACGTTCCGGATGCTTGACAGATATTAGGGCAATAAATGAAGAGAAGAACTCTTGACAAAATAAAGAAAAAAATGAAAATGAAAACGTCGCCACAAATGTCATGTATTTGGCTTATTTATATTTATTATTATGAACGTATAACAATTTTTTATGTGAACGAGCGCCACACGGGATCATTTATTACTTCAAGTATTTTAGACCCGTACGAAGTAGGTGAAGTATATGGGTTTTCAATTTCTTGTTTCGAAGCAAACGAATCTGGGTAAATCCTGACCGATAATCCAAAGAGTAAAGTTGAGTTTGAAGCTTAGTAAAGCCCGAAAACATGAGATAGTATTAGGTAACTGTCCTAATGTCTTTGAAGATTGATTACAGAGGACTAAAAGAAATTGTTATTTAATATCTTGCAATGGAAAGAATCGTTTTTGGTCATCATGGGTCGTAAAGGGCTTTAGGTTGGCTATGGACTGTTAACCTGCAAAATGATTTTCGTTAAGGGACACAATTTTTCCCATGGAACTAGAAGAATAAGATCTCATGATAAGGTTGTAGATTAGTATCCAAAAAAGTTTTTGTGTGAATTTAAATTTACACCGTTGTTACTTTGGATATTTCTTTCAATATTGCCTTTGAGTACTTGTCAATGCAGTCTAATTATCAGTAATTTAATGAAATTTTTTCGTATTCCTCGATATTCCTTGTAAACTACGTCGTGTTGGTTGAGGGTTTAGAGGGAATGGTACGGCTCCACTAGCTTATAATACCGATATTAAATTACGAGTTTGATACGCTACAAGAAATCGCACGGGTCTCGTTTCCCTATGTATTTTCATCGCGGTCCATGCATCTCGTAGTGGACCGGGTAATGGATAATTGTTAGTAAACAAACAAGATTACACCAATTCTAAGCTTCTAAAAAATTAAATAAATTTTCGATCTTACTCCCACAGTCCCCACCGTCAAAGCTCCCTAAATCATTGGATATTCACATATATCATTTACAAAATGTGTTAGTCTTATTTTTGATATTAAATGATCTAAAATAAAAACATTTTGTTATTTATGAGTATTTTCTTAATTTAGGGTTTTTAATTAATTTACGACTGTGAGAAAGGTTGAGTTATTCTCATAGATATTTTTCTTATTTAAGAGGTCGGTTGTATTATCTTTAGAGCAATTTTATAGTACATTACAGCAGTGACCGTGCATGGACAGTAGTATGAAATGACCTCATTTCACGAATATTTCGTCATCTTCATAAGATAATGACGAATGAATAGGTGTATTCCTATCGGAGTTTAACTAGGCTGAAATCTAACTTCCTACGTTAAGGATCGGAATGGGTTTGTTCAGGTTGGACCTGTGACCTGAAACCTATTGACCTGAAATTTTCAGGTCAGTTTCAGGTCGACATTTTCTCAATCTGAACCTGACCTGATAATATCAGGTCGAACCTGAACCGACCTGAACCTGACCTGATTGACCTGAAATCATTTGAATGCTTTGAATGTTCTACTAAGGAACGGGAATAAATTTTTATTTCATAAATTTCATTTTTCATTAAACGCCCGCCTTTTGGGAGAACGATTTTTTTCCAAAAGTTCAGTTTTTTATTGTTAGGGGCCTTCCATAAAGCATGTTACACATAAATCAGACCCTCTCCCACCTGTCACACTACCTCTAACACCTCTTTGATGTGTGACAAAAAAATTTCATTCCTCGGCCAACGATAGAATTGACTTAGAGCACTACTTGAACTCTACTCCATAAGTTTTTTATTAATGGTTCTTGTAAAAAACGTTCCCCTTAACCACCTCCACAACATATTTTTTTTGGTTTAATGCACTGTAGGCTATGCACGGATCCATCTATGTAGGTCGTCGCGACCGCCCGATTCGCGATTTTTACATGAAAATTTTCGAAAACATCAATCAGGGCGAAACCTGTATCCGCCTTTGCAATTCGCACAGATTTTTACTATCCGCATTGTTTAATGATATTTTCTGAATATAACCTGTGGTTTTCAGGTCAGGTTACAGGTCAACCTGATTAAATTTTTCAGGTTTCAGGTTAGACTCAGGTCGGACCTGAAACTCAAAATCAGGTTCAGGTCAGTACTCAAGTCGTGACCTGACCTGAACCTGATCAGGTGACTTGACCTGTTCCGATCCTTATCCTGCGTTGTTTATCTCGACAAACGTAACGAAAACCTAGCCCCGATTCTACAATACATTTATCATTATTGGATCGATTCATGCATCGGTTTTCATCAGGCAATACTCCCTCACAGTCATTGGTGCTTTTCGATAATAGCCGAATACCATTTTAACGAAAAACTAGCCCCGACAGTCGGTGGTGCCATCATTATAGCTGAGTAAGGATCAACATACAACTATTTTTTTTTAATATATTATCCGGCTAGATTTACTGATGAGTACGTTTGAGGCGCAAATGTCAGGTTTATCAGCGATTAAACTTTATGAGCAGATAACGTTTCTGATTTACAAAAAGTATGACTATTGTTAGATTGTGTCATTAGTGTTATGTTTGTCCGTATTCAGCTATGAAAGCATGGCTGACGCCACTTGAGAAAATGGGGTAGTTCTATGTCGACACGTTAATTCAGCTATGGAAAAAACATAGATGTCACCACTTAAGGTTCAATGACAGTGACAGTCTGTTTCAGGGATATCACGAAAAATGTCCTGCAATTGGGGTTGAAACTGAATTCTCCCAGCAAGCAAGCTATGTAGACTCGTTAGGTGTTACGTTATAGTATCCGACCTCGTGTATGTATATGTCTATTATGCATTAATTTGTTGCAAGTTTCTTTATGGTATTTTTTGATACTCAACACACATACAAGACCACAAAATTCAATTCGATCAAATAACTGAGCGGGAGATCGAGTTTGACCTGTAGCTCTTCTTTTTCTTACCAAGTTGTTATCTCTATCTGAAGGAATCTGAATTTGTATTTTTAAGATTTGAAACCGCGTTAAATCGACGTTACAGTTTTAGGGATTATTTTTGTAAGAGTGAGTGGGATACCCCTCTAATGTCATATCCTTAGAGTATCGAAATCGCGAAGAACTTTAATATATTTTATTCCTGCAAAAATATTCCCGTTAATGTAGCGCCTTACAAGCGAAATGAATTAAAAATTTATTTGCATTACGTGATCTTATTACATTAAACAAGAATGTGAAAAATTTTCTTTTACAGGTAACACAGCTTAAGATTGTGAGCAACCCATTTGCGAAAGGATTTCGAGAAAACGATGCAAATGATGAGTAAGTAACTTTTCTCTTTTTGTCTTCTTCTGTTTTTGTGGTACAGGTTGTAGTGTCGAAAAGTACGGTAAATGTCAAATGCTTACTTCAAGAATGCTTATTTTGCTCACACGCCCAATTGCATAAATTATAGTGGAGCTAATTTATGCACATAATTAACGAAGGCGATAGACAAAATTCAAATAAATATTGCCGGTTGAAAATGACACATCTTGTGGTCTTTGGTTTCATGAAATGTTTTTACAAAATATTTTTTCTGCCTATCAAAATAAACTGGGCTAATGACATAATAATTTAACCGAAAAAACACCAATTCTTCGACGGTAGCACTCTGAAGCTATAATAATTACAATACATCATGTTAATAGGTTAAACTATCACGCTAGGAAAATTTATATCTCGATTTTTATATTGCTATAGTGTTGCTGTTATGTAGGTGATATTTAGAAGAAAAAATTAATATTTTTTTTAATGAATCTGCTGAAACTGTAACAAAAATAAATAATTCTATTAAAAGCTGGCTAAAATACCTTTAAAACATTAAATTTATGTATATTTTTATAACTCATAAATTTTGGAGTGTGTTGGGTGTTTAAGTTTTTTTTTACAAGGCAAAACGGTTCTGATGAAAATATGCGTTTTTGGAATCATTATATTTTTTCTTGTTAAAAATTTATGATTTGATTGCGTAGCAATAAAAAAGTTTTCAAAGATTTTCTCGTTTGTATTGGAAACCATCTACAACGATTATCCTTAATTCCCTTTAAATAATGAAACGAGACTCACATTAACATCAAGTTCTTCAAATGATTCTCCAACAATTTAAATAACTGACGACTTTTAGTACGGCGTCGGCTTATGTCAAAACATATAAGAATTCATGAACAATTTCCTAATTTGTCGGTCGATAAAAGATAGTGTCAGCGCTTGTACTTCACCATAAAATTTCGGACGCTTTGACATTAAGAGCACATTGCAAAAATGTGAACTGTCAAATTTGTGATGTTTTTTAAAACCAAATCCTGCGTAAATAACAAATTACTCAAAATTATCTCATGTGCTGTTAAGAGCACGACGAAAAACTGTAAACCGACAATTTTGCGATGTTTTTTTAGAACAGAATCCTACGTAAATAACTAATTAATCAAAATTAAAGCTCATGTACTGTGAGAGGATGACTGTTATACGAATAGTAGACAATTCAAAATTCAAAAAGTTTGAGTATGATGGTCGAAAGTTGCTTTGAAAAATCATCGCATTCCAAGTTAGGTTGCGATGTTATTTCACAGCAAATTTGTACCTTTATACTTAAACTTTTTAAACATCGCAAATTTGACAGTTCACATTTTTACGACGTGCTCTTAGAATAACTGTTACACGAATAATAGATGAATCAGAATTCAAAAAGTTTGAGTACGAAAATCGAAAGCTGCTCTGAAAAATCATCGCATTCCAAGTTCGAATGCGATGTTATTTCAGAGCAAATTTGTACCTTCATACTAAAACTTTCTGAATTCTGATTCATATATTTTTTGTGTAAGTGTCATCCACTCTCGCATTATTTACGCAAGATTCTGTTCTGAAAAAACATCGCAAATTTGACAGTTCACATTTTTGAGACGTGCTCTTAAGAACATGTCAGATATTTTGACAGTTCTATGTTTTGCGATGTTTTTTCATTGCATATTTCCAAGGTAGTGATCATCAATTTTAAATTCCGAAACATCTACTGTTTGCATAACACATCCCTTTATAGATTCTCTGAATCAGAATATATAATTATTGAGTTTAGTGTCAAAATTTGATCTGAAAAAAATATCGCAAAGTACTTGGATACATAATACAATGCGATGTTTTTTCAGATCAAATTTTGACACTCAGACCCAACAATTATATATTTTGATTCATAGAATCTATAAAGGGATGTGTTGTGCAAACAGTAGATGTTTTGGAATTTAAAAGTAATGATCATTGCCTTAGAAATATGCAATGAAAAAACATCGCAAAACATAGAACTGTCAAAATATCTGACACACTCTTAAGCCATATTTGCACAAAGCGCATGGATTACACTCAACGTGTCTTTGTGTATTCATATAATCTCTTCCCATGGTCTGTTGTTTTGAGGATTTGAATAGCAATAACCTTTTTCTGATTTTTTTTCCCGATCACATCTCGATAGCATAGTGGTTAACACGTCTGCTTGCTACTATGAGATCGAGTTGCCAGTGCGTTGGTTCGAAACTCAGCCGCAGACAGATTTGTTCCGATTGTTAGATTTGTAAACAAAACAAATCTAATTGAATCGGTTCAAGTCATGTGAAGTTGAGTGTAGCGCCATCGTACGGCTTACCGGTGAAAGGCATTGTTGGGAGGTGCCGGTATTCTACTCCTACTAGTTTCGTTCCTAGTACTGGATGGCACTGCGTTTGTCGCACAGCTTACCACTGGCACAGTAAAAACTTTCCGGTAATGAAAGCATCTCAAATAGTAGAACCACAAAAAGTAGCGAAACTAGTAAATAATGATCTAGCCCCTAACCCTTCATGGGTTGTTAAAGCAGATTATTATTATTATTATTACATAACCTTTTTCTGATAAGGGAAAAGGTTTGCTTTATAGCTTTGACGTTTAAAATGTCACTTTTACAGTTGAAATAGACTGCGTCATTTTGAAAGGTTTTGGAATTTTTTCAGAATTCAATTCACTAAATGTCGCTGCACCTTGCTGCATCTGACTACATTCTACTCGACTACATATCGCCACATATTCTTCCTTAAACCCAAAGATATTATGTCATAACTAATTACGCTTTCGTATTTTAGTTTATTGTTCTCGATTAAGACTAGTCACAAAGAAGTTTTTTGACAAAAGGAATTAAGAGAGGGCGTCTGAAGAAAGGTAAAACCTTGTCACGTTAGGCAGCTTGGTGCTGGTGAGGTTATTAGTTAGTAACACCATCGAAATCAGCACCAGGCTGCCTACTTGATACCTAAAGCTGGGAATAAATAAGGCAGCCTGGTGCTTTACATCTGTTCTTACTAAAGTGGGGCAGGAGTGAGTTCTATACGTTACATAAGTTTCAATTTGGCACTAGGCTGCTGCTGCCCTCTGCATTCAAAGTGTTATTGCTCAAGGACGCAGCCTGGCGCCGAGTTGAAACTGATATGACATAACATATAGAAGTCACTCTTGCCTCCACTTTAGTAAGAACAGATGTAAAGCACCAGGCTGCCTTATTTATTCCCAGCTTTAGGTCTCAAGTAGGCAGCCTGGTGCCGACTTCAATGGTGTTACTAACCTCACTTCATTTCAGCACCAGGCTGCCTTGAGTAACAAGGCTTTACCTTTCTTCAGACGCCCTCTCATGATTCTTCATTCCTTTTGTTGAAAAATTCGGCACCAGGCTGCTGCTGCCCTCTGCATTCAAAGAGTCATTGCTCAAGGACGCAGCCTGGTGCCGAGTTGAAACTGATATGACGTATAGATTTATTTATTTATTTATTTCATAGCCAACGGTAACGTACGTAACCTACTGGCTGATCGAATGAATCGTCTACATTAGATTTATAATTTATAAGCAAAACCGGGGGTGAATGTCTGCCTAGTCGACCCATCGGAGCATCGACCCACCCTTTGCTTTGTCAATTAATGGTTGTCGCATACATTCCATTCGTCCCGAACGTTCCCCTGTATCATTTTGCAATCCAGCAGCTTTTTGGTGTACAGTAATTGTTACAGGTGAATGAATATGTGGCCGGCCGTACTTGTACGGATGGATGTGACATGAAACAATGGCAAAAAATAAAAATAAATTATAATAAACATTAAACATTTACAGACTTTGATGGTAAGAAACGGGAGTAAAAACGAACAACTCCGGAAAGAAAGAAGAAATATTTCAGATCGC
>CM055405.1:9229086-9244961 GCA_029228625.1 Pseudolycoriella hygida | reverse complement strand
CCCATTTAAATTGCAAGCTCTCTCCTTCCGAGCTTTGCCGACATGCATAACCTTAGTTTTCCCTACACTTACCTTCATCCCATACTCCTCACATGCAGCATTTAGGCAGTCAATCCCACCCTGCAACTCCGTGGTACTATCTGCCAACAGAATCAAGTCATCCGCGTCGGCCAGGATTTTCATTATTACCTCACCCACCTCGACATTTCCCTGCAAGTTTGCCTGCTTGATGATTTTGTCCATGAAAATTATGAACAGAAGCGGGGAAAGACAACAACCCTGACGAACGCCCTCTTTAACCTCGAAAGACTCGCTAATTTCGCCATCTATTCTCACCGCGGCCCTGCTTTCTGAGTAAATACTCTTAATGGCACGCAGTAAACCCCCATTGATACCGTACTCGCTAAGAATCCCGAATAGCTTCTGCCTTGGTACCCGGTCGAATGCCTTCTCCAAGTCGATGAAGCATAAGTATAAGTCCCTGTTCTTTTCATAAAGCTTTTCGATAGTCTGTCTGAGGCAGAAAATCTGATCCTGACATCCCCTCAGAGGCCTGAAACCACCCTGAAACTCATCCAGTACACCTTCCACTATGTTCCTAACCCGGTCAACAAGTACACCCGTGTACACCTTACCTACCACGCTCAAGATATCCCCCTGTAGTTACTGCAAACCTTACGGTTGCCCTTCTTATAAATTGGAGCAATAACACCGAAGCTCCTGTCAGCAGGTACTGTTGAAGACCTCATGGCCAAATTGAAAATCCTACAAAGCCATTGGATCCCACCTGATCCGCTATACTTAATAAATTCCGTCCTAATTTCATCCACCCCTGCGGATTTTCCTTCCCTTAATCTGCCGACCTTTCGGGACACCTCATCCAGTGTAATTTCCTCCTCCCCCTCCGAGCTAGGACCTGCCTCCCTCCCATTTTCTTCTACCTGATTGACAGATGTAAATAAATCCTTAAAGTAATGCCGCCAAGTCTTCAAGACTTCACCCCTATCTGTAATTAACTCGCCGTCTTTATCTAAAATACTACTACATCCCTCTTTCACGCCACCGCGCCTAATGCCCTTAATCATCGACCAAAATTTCTTACCCCTGCCTTGACCTGCCCTTTCCAAATCCTCCCCAAACTTTTTCCCCTCCCGGTCCTTCGCTTCCCTGACTAGATCCTTAACCAGTTGCCTACAAGCCTTATAAGCCTCCCACTTCGCCACCGTCCTGTCCTGTAACCAAACCAAGTATAGTTTCCTTTTCTCCAATACAGCCCCCCTGATATCGGCGTTCCACCAACCCGTCTTTTTGTTTCGACCCCCGCTAGCGACACTGCCCAGACATTCCTCAGCCAGATCCAAGACAAATTTCTTAAAATTCGCCCACTCAGCCTCAATGTCCCCGCAGTCAGCTGGAAGCCCCTCAAATCCTTCGGCGAATCTTGCCATAAAACGAGACCTAACTGCCTCTTCCCTAAATTTGCCCACACGAAATTTGCGACTTACCACCTTCTTCCTTTTAGTCTGACAGAGTTTACCAACCGACAGATGGGTACCCAAAAAGTAGTGGTCAGAACCGAAAGTGAAACCCCTGAAAACACGTGTGTCCCTGACTACCTGTCTCCTGTCCTGCTCTATAACCATGTAATCAATAATGGATTTGTGACCCAAACCCTCATTGACGTACGTATACCGATGGATCCACTTGTGCCTATAGAAAGAGTTGGTTATTGCTAACCCATTGAAATCACAAAAATCCAACAACCGTTTACCATTTGAATTCAGTGTTTCTTCCCCAAATCTACCCACTACCTTCCCATACCCTGAGTTGCTTTTAAAGTTTCCTATTCTTGCATTGAAATCCCCCAGCAAAATCAATGATTCATTTCCCTTTTTGCTAACTACGTCCCCTAGCTGTTCGTAAAAAGTGTCCAAGTCAGTAGCATCACTACCATTGCAAGGGCTATATACGCTAACCAAGCGATAAATTCCACCCGCTAACTTTACAGAGACCCACATCAGCCTTTCATTTACGAAACGAACATTTAGGACAAATTTGATCAATTCCTTCCTGATAGCGATTCCAACCCCCCAGTTTGCCCTACCAGACTGAACTCCGGACAAAAACACCTTATACCCGCCCACGTGTTCTTCCGTCTGTCCCTTCGTCCTAACGTCACTCAACGCCAATATGTCTATACCGTAGTCCTTAGCCAGATCAACTAATTCCTCTCTGCGATCCCGAAAACCCCCATTAACGTTTAGACTTCCAATAAACAAACCATCAACCATTTTGCATTGCCTGATCGCCAACGATGGGGTACCTAGCAAGTCGAGCGTTGGTCGTACCCCGTATCCAACACCCGTCCGAGGCTGTGTTGAATTTTTTTACCGAGAATGAATACAGTGGGACGGCCTGGTAAGCCGAACCGCACCGGAAGTACAAGCTTTAATGGGTACCAAGAACGACCGTCTGGAATGCAATGTGCTCGTTTGTTTATATTTTTTACCAAACGGATTGCTATACATATAGCGAAGCCACCAACCGAAATTATGACCATAAACATTTTACTAGAAGTAGGATGCCGAGACAAATAAAGTACACAGGTTTGATTAGATTGTTTAGCAAAACGTTGATTCGAAAAACATCACAAGATTGAGGTTATGTTAACGAGACGTCATGTCATTCGGAAATTAAAATGTAAATGTAATTGAAATTCCAAAAACAACAAAATTGTTATCAGAACGCGCATATCGCACAGAAAACAATCCAAAGCTCATTCTGTAAGCAATAGAGAAAGTGAAAAATAAGAGAAATCCAGCAAATACCTGCCACGTTGCATTCGAATCACAATGCAATTGAAACACGCAAAAAGAACAATAAAACCCGCGTTATGATTTGAGTGATCCGGCACCCAACACAAAAAACAACTAATAAAAATTAAATTAATTAAAACAAAACCCGGACCGAAACGTAAAATTGTAAAAATAAACAAAACTTACACAGAGCAAAACAAAACACGCCTATCACGGCGGCCATTTTAACTTGACTTGACTTGACTTGACTTATATGCAGATGACTTGAAAATATGTCGGGTGATTCCCTCTGTCCGCGATAGTATAATGACAATGAACTCTATCTAAACACTGATAAATGTCGAATAATATCTTTCACTCGCAAGATGTCAGCGATCGAATTCGATTATAAGATCGTCAATAGTTCGCTTAAACGCGTTGAAGTTAAGTTATTCGCGATTTGAGCGTTTTAATGGATAAGAAATTAACATTTTCTTATCACGTTAAGAAGATTATCGGAACATCGTATTCTATGCTTGGATTTGTTAAGAGGATCTGCAAGGTTTTTCGCGACGTAAATGCCCTCAAAAGTGTCAATTTCGCTCATGTTCGCTCGTATCTTGAACACGCTTCTGTAGTGTGGCATCCATATCATGAAATTTACGTTGACAAAATTGAGTCCATTCAAAGAAGTTTTGATTTGTGCCTTAAAACGAACTGTTTCCCGTGACGAAAACTATAGTCTTCCGCCTTACGTCAGCTGGTGTAAGTCGATTGGTTTGGAGATCTTAGCAAGACGCCCGCCGGCCGGATAAATGCTTTTGCTTTCTTCGTTTTTGACCTATTGAGTATGCGCTTGGATGCTCCGGCACTATACGACAGCTCGATGTCTCGAGAAATATTTCGTAAAAAGGTAAAAGCTAAACAGCTCGAAATCAAACTTAATGGAGTAAGTATACTCATTTGAAAGCGGAAGCTCATTTGCCAATGTAAATTGGTTTAACTGTTCCAATGTAAATTTGTTCTCACTCGACCAATCCTAGCCGGTTTTGTTTGTACTCTAATCAAATCCTAATTGGCCTCTGCTCACGTAGTCTACGTGACCTTGAAACATCACAAAAAGAAAACTTTTTTCAGGTGGAACCAGGGGAATTGGTGCTGACTCACTCCGATAGAGAGGCCAGATTAGCTTTCACTGTAACGTCGACACATGAGTCAGTGTTTTGTTTATAATTAGGAGATTTTTTCTTTAATTTAAAATTTCAAGAATCGCATTAATTGGACCCGTACGAAGTACAAAGGTCCTATACGTTTACTAAAAACAATTTTATTGTAACATGAGGTAGATCGAGGTGGGAGTTGGGGGGATGCATCTATTATCGTCTAGAGATGACGAATCATCAATAAAAAAATGTCCGTCCGTCTCCACTTTTTTTTCCAAACGGCTCAACCGATCAGCCTAAGCTTTTTTCACTGAAAGGTACATGCCTCCCATGATTCAAGTTCGAAGATGAACTAAATCGGCTAAGTAGTTCCGGAGATATGGTCGAAGAAGTGGAGGTCGGACGTGAAATTTTCGAGAGTTGGTGAAACTCTTTCGCAAATATCTCAGCAAGTATAGCACGGAAATTCCTCATTTTGGTGTCAAATGAAAGCATTTGATGTCACAAAACTGGGAAAAAATTTTTGCGGCAATCGGGTCAGGGGTCTGGGCGCTGGGATTAGACGAAATTGAGATTCTTGGCCATATACGAAAACAGTTTTTCGTCTATATTTCCTTAACTATGCAATATAGAGATTTACTGTCAAAAGCAAAGTTGTAGAGAATTAAATTTTAGCGAACAATTGTTTCAGGGTTTTGGTGAAATATGGCCCAATCCTGGTATATGGCCGCTTCCATAATTGGGCAGGATGACCCAGATCTCCAGAACTATGAGAGGTAGAAAGTTGCTTCCAAGGACAAAGTTGTAGACAATAAAATTTTAGGTAACACGTGTTTCTGGGTTTTAGGGAAAAACGACTTAGTCCTTGGATGTAAGCTTTTCTAGATTTGAATGGTCTGAGACGTAATTCGGTAGGGCCTTTGACATTACCTTGGGTAATTTCTATGGATCATTGAAATGCTTACTGTTATAAAAGAACAGAAAACGGTGGATTGTTTGCGTATTTGTATATTTAGGTACGTTCGAGTCTCTTTGCCACATCTATTCTGTTTGCCACATCTATTCTGATACGTACGGGTCTTTGGTTATGTTTTTCTTTTTAATATTTGTTTTCTGTTAGCTTGTAAATGTAAGTAAGTCAGCATTTTTTGACGAAATAAATAAAATAAATGTGTGTGGATTTTTTCTAACAGTTTAGAAGCTAACAGACTGTTTGTACCCCCTCAACTATTACAAACTGATCGAAAAGCGAACATTTTGGAAGTTAAGGAAGTTTTTAAAAAATATTCGAAAAATCAGCACACATATTCTTCAAAGTGTTTATGTTAGCCTGATCTAGTTTTACGTTTCGAAAGCACCTTTGAGCTTAAGGGCTCATTATATTGGACGCCCTTTAAAGGGGTCATTATATTGAGCGAGATGCGAATCGCGTCGCGTAAGGCTCGTGTGAAAGCTCAACTTGACAGAACAGAAACTTTTTTTGTCAAGGTGAACTTTCACACAAACCTTACGCGATGCGATTATCATCGCGCTAAATATAATGACACCTTAAGATATTATACTCTTAACCTTTTTTTTGTTTAAGAGTAACTGCGATATGCACGGATTTAAGCTCGAAATAAACTCTTCTTGTCTAGCCTTCATAATTAGCCAAATAATTTCGACGAACAGTTAGAATCATTAGTTTCGCTCAGCATTTTTCGTATGATAAATCAAATTTAAATGGTAAATTACAAAGCAAAGGCAAAATATTTAAAAAAAGAGAGCCGAATGATTTGTTTATTATTTTTTAACAATTCCTTACGATTCCCATTATCACCACATCAAGCACGCACAAATCCAATACGAATATCATTAAATAACAAAGTAAATCTATGGCTTTGTTTATTGGTAATAGAAACAGCGCATCGAAGCCCAACTCAGAACGATTAGAAAAAATAAATAATTTTTTCGCATGTACCAATTAGCAGCTGGGTCATATAAAAATTTTGAATAAAAAAAATGAAAAATAAAATCTTTCATTAAAGTCTTGCAGTGATTTCTTCTTTTCATTTTTTTTTCTTCAATTAAACAAACCGTCGTAATTTCTTGTTTAAATGAAAAACTATATACGAACTGGCATGTAATTGTTTGAAAATTTTAGAATAATAAAGAGCCGTTCTCGTGATTCGAGTCTATAGCTTCTGATAAATAAACAGGCTTTAAACTTGGGTGTATTAATGCTAATGAAGATTGATTTTATTTTAAAATGACCCGAAGCAAACAAATATGCGATTATCTAGCGGTTGAGCTGGAAAAGTTCGAAAATATTGTGTCATCGATGGGATGGAATCATTTCGCATTTATACATTTTTGAAATGATAGCTGTATTTGTATTGATTTCGTACAAATTCGAAGAATCATCTGTTTGTTGAGGATTTATGGTGGATTCGGAGTGCTTTATTTCAAATAACTAGTCGGTATTATTCTGTATTATTCTGAAACACGAAAGAGGTAGTGCAATCTTATGAATTTCAATCATAAAAAATTTTCCTCGCTTCACGCACATACTCCTGAATTGTAATGTAAACGTAATAAAAATTATAACCAAAGACTCGTATGTATCAGAATAGATGTGGCAAAGAGACTCGAACGTATCTAAATATACGAATAACCAAACAATCCACCGTTTTCTGTTCTTTTATAATTGTAAGAATTTCAAAGATCCAAAGACCGAAGGTAATGTCAAAGGCCCTACCGAAGTAAGTCTCAGACCATTAAAATCTAGAAAAGCTTACGTCCAAGGACTAAGTCCATTTTCCCTAAAACCCTGAAACACGTGTTCTCTAAAATTTTATTCTCTACAATGTTGCCATTGGAAGCAACTTTCTACCTCTCATAGTTCTGGAGATATTGGTCATCCTGCCTAATTATGGAAGTGGCCATACACCAGGATTGAACCATATTTCCCCAAAACCCTGAAACACGTGTTCGCTTAAATTTAATTCTCTACAACTTCGCCATTGGAATCAAATTTCTAACTGTCATAGTTCTGGAGATCTGGGTCATCCTACAAAATTATGGAAGTGGCCATATACCAGCAACGGGCCATATTTTCCGAAAACCCTGAAACACCCTGAAACACGTGTTCGCTTAAATTTAATTCTCTACAAAGGCGAAGGCCTTTGGAACCAACTTTCCAACTCTCATAGTTCTGGAGATTCGGGTCATCCTGCCCAATTATGGAAGAGGCCATATACCAGGATTGAGCCATATTTCCCCAAAACCCTGACACACGTGTTCGCTTAAATTTAATTCTCTACAACTTTGCCTTTGACAGTAAATCTCCATATTGCATAGTTAAGGAAATATAGACGAAAAACTGTTTTCGTATATGGCCAAGAATCTCAATTTTGTCCATTCAATTGGTCCCAGTGCCCAGACCCCTGACCCGATTCCCACAAAAATTTTTTCCCGGTTTTGTGACATCGAATGCTTTCATTTGACACAAAAATGAGGAATTTCCATGCTATACTTGCTGAGATATTTGCAAAAAAGCTTCGCCGACCCTCGAAAAACCATGTTTTTGATCACTTCATCGACCATATCCGCGGAACCACTTTGTCGATTTTGCTCATTTTCGAACTTGAATCATGGGAGGCATGTACCTTTCAGGGAAAAAAAAGTTTAGGCTGATCGGAAATTTCTCCCAGTTTTGTTACATCAAATGCTTTCATTTGACACCTAAATAAGGAATTTCCATGCTATACTTGCTGAGATATTTGCGAAAAAGTTTCATCGACCCTTGAAAATTTCATGTCCGGCCTCCACTTCTTCGACTGTATATCCGGAACTGCTTGATCGATTTTGCTCATCTTCGAACTTGAATCATCAGGGAAAAAAAGTTTAGTTTGATCGGTTGACCTACGTTACAATAGTACCACTTTTTAGTTTTGTAAAGCGGGAAATGTGGAACTATCTTCCTAAAAAAGTGGCATATATAAGTTGCATATATGAAACGTTATATTACTACCACTTTTCCCGCTTTAAAAAAAACTGAAAAGTGGTACTATTGTAACGTAGGTGATTGGTTGACAGAAGGACATTTTTTTATTGTTGATTCGTCATCTCTAGACGATGACAGATGCATCCCCTCCCTGCCACCTTGATCTACCCCATGTTACAATAAATTTGTTTGTAGTAACTTGATTGTAAAATATTAAGGATTTAAGATTAGACCGCTTGATTACCAGCTCATTCGGCCTATTACTTACTGAAAAATTGCTTCGCAATTCCGAAATTAAACTATTTTTTACGTTCATCTCCTTGCTGGTCACACGGCGGCATCATCAGTTCTTTCGACAACAAACTTAAAGAAACGTTAGAATCTATTTTGAACATTGAATTATCGAACAAATCCTGGATTCAAGCAACGCTTCCTACTTCTTATGGTGGTCTCGGAATACGTAAACTGAAAGACATCATCTTCCGGCAATCTTGAGCTCCGTTCATTGCGTGATTAACCTCGTCTCTCAAATACTCTCACCATCAGACGAGATATTCATTTGTTATGAACGAGATGCCTTCACCGAGTTGACCACTTTAAACAACACTATTCCCTCGAGTCCTTGGCATCAATCTACATGGGACAAGATAAACATAGAACGTATAATTAGAGACGAGCTTTATTACACAGAAGCAATTCACGTCGCAAGATTTAACGCTCTGCAGTGTAGCGAGTCAAATGCTTGGATAAATGTTATTCCTTCAAAGAGCATAGGCACCTTCCTTGATAATAACTTTATCAGAATTTGCATGGCCCTAAGAATTGGTGCTCCCATTTGTCGTCCACATATCTGTTCATGTGGTACATCCATCACCGAACTTGGAATACACGGGTTAAGCTGCCAGAGAAGCGCTGGCCGATTTTCTAGGCATTCCGAACTTAATATGATTTTATGTCAAGCGTTGTCATCAATACACACTCATGCTTCATTAGAGCCTCCTGGTTTATTCCGAG
Organism: Pseudolycoriella hygida; assembly: GCA_029228625.1. Lineage (NCBI taxonomy): Eukaryota > Metazoa > Arthropoda > Insecta > Diptera > Sciaridae > Pseudolycoriella > Pseudolycoriella hygida. Next base: position 9,236,004 of record CM055405.1, on the reverse strand, counting down.
ATGACGGTAAAAAGCCTGATGGCTTAACGCTTGTGCCCTGGAGTAACGGCAGATTTTTTGTTTGGAACGCCACCTGTTGGGACACTTTAGCACCGAGTCACCTCCAGATCTCTTCTAGACAAGCTAGACGTACGGCCGAACTAGCCGCGAGGTTTAAACAAAAAAAAATATCATGAACTGAAGGCAAACAAATATATATTCAATGCATTTGCCGTCGAGACCCTCGGTCCTTGGTCGTCTGAAGCAATAGATTTAGTTAATAAAATTGGTCCAAGACTTAACGAGATGAGTGGCGATTCACGTTCTTCCGAGTACTTTGTTCAACGCATTTCACTAGCTATCCAGAGGGCTAATGTTTCTTGCATTTTGGGTACCATTCCTTCGTCAAAAAGTCTTCATCAAATTTTCTATTTATAATTAAATTAAATAAAATTTCCAACCCGTCTGTATATGAATGATTGTCCTAATAAAGCTTAACTTAAGGATTTAAGAAACATTCTACTAACTGTGTACTCTCCAATGGCAGTTGAGGTGCGAAAGAAAAAACTCTGGTTCATTCCAGAAGGAAATCTAGTGCCAAAAAAATTCCCTCGACAATGTATGTAGAAACAAACACATTAACACAGTACACTCGCTTCCGACTTAGCATCGGGTTGTAGTATGAGTAGCTTTGTAGAAGGTATCCGGGTGCCGATAAGCATTAAAATTCATTGCAACGTCAGGAAGGAATATTATAAGTCACGTAAATTTCAATTTGGCACCAGGCTACTGCTGCCCTCTACATTAACACTACAATAAGCAGCCTGGTGCCGAGTTGAAATTTATGACGTTAGTATTCGTCACCGAAGTTACGATGGCATATTTTACGATGCACATATTTTTGGCACCAAGCGACGTTCTCAAGAAGACAGCCTGTATGTATAGTGCAGTGCATAGTAATGTACTTGTTACCCACTCCTGCATTGTCATAGAAACATTTTTGGCAGCAGGCTGCCCAACTTGAAATGCAGATATCTATTTGTTGCAGTTTTTCTTTTCTCAATGAAAATGTTCTACACGAAGATGGCATAATGAGTTCATGCACCAGTCTACTGCATGAACTTCTTACGTCGTGTAGAACATTTTCTATAGTCTGCCTTGTTAAGCCAAAACAACGCATCGCATTTGTGTCCTTGCTAATAAAACTTTCCAGATCTTTGAGCTTCTCTTGTAATAATAATAATCTGCCGTTACAATCCGTCCATCAGAGATTAGATCATTTTATTTACTAGCTCAGATGGATTCTACTTAGATATCCTTTCGTTAGCGAAGTTTTTACTGTGTCAGTGGCAAATTGCACACAAACCTGGTGCCATCTACGATGAACTATGTGCGGAAACTAGTAAGGCTTAGAATGCCGGTTCGTCCCTTCAATGTGTTTTACCGGCAGGCACTGTTGGACCACATGCATAATGTGCATTCCGAACCACGCCTAATGGTGGCTAGCATTTTACCATTATTATTTCTTCTGGTGCTAATTATATCTCCGCCTTAAGTCAGACTCAGATATTTGTACACAGAATGGGCGACGTCATATTTGTCATTCTTCTGTATACGATTAATTGCGGCACCAAATCCACAACTACCCAAATTATGAAGCCTGGTTGGAAGGAACGTCGGTTTCATTTATACAGAACTTGTCCCCACCAGGATTGAACCCGGATATTCTTGCTGGAAACGCAGTACGTTACCACTGAGGTAACCCTTCCTCTCTTGAGCTTTTCTTGTATTCCAGTGAAATTCCCGATTGAATTCGAATGAAACTCAAAGCCTACTGAAGAACTTTAAAGCACAGATTTGATGGACGCATTGTTTCGGCTAAAAAATCGTACATTTTAACCAACTACGCAACTCATTGAAAAAATGAAAAGTGGCGTTTTCTTGACATTGGCTTTGCCTCGGATTGCACGCGAAAGTATTTTTATGTTACGTGTTTTGTACGTACTGTTAATTAAATCAGACCCGACTAGAGAGGCGATGGTCACCGGTCACAGCTTACGGCTTAAAGACGTATTTTAGGGCGTTTGTTTACATAAATCGTGTAAATCCTAACCGATTTTGTTGATACTTTTTCTATTTGAGAGGTAGCTGAATTATATTCTAATACAAATTTGGGCCCTGTGCCTGTGCTTAGGGCTTAAGTGGGGCTTAGGTTGGTGCTAAGGTCTGTCGGTCCTGACCAAAGAAATTTTTTTCTATGTTGCAGAGCAAATTGAGGGAAACATTTTTGTCTATGGAATTATGTGTCCGAGGCCTATACTTAGGGCCCTAGGTCGGTACTAAGGTCAGCCCTAGCCCAAAAAATGGTCCTTTGCTATGTTGAGGAGAACATTTTCCTCTATTTGGGGGATCAATTTTGTGATTTTGGAAAGGGTTTTTAACACCGTTTCTTCGGACGGGTTTTTCAATATTGCCTTATCGGCAATTTCCAATACAATTCAATGCGGACGTAAGGCAATATTTACATAGATACGTTCGAGTCTTTTCGTAACATCGTTTGCCGCATCTATTCTGATACGTACGGATTCCTTAATATGTTTTCCTACTAAATTTACAGGTCATTACGTAGGCGCCATACCCAACAGACTAATTGATAACACTGTTATTCATAGCCAAATTCTCACTTTTTTAAAAAAGAGATAGTGATTTCTTTGAATATAGTGTCGTCATCCTAATAGGTCAAGCAATAATGATCTTTTGAGCTTTCTCTAGACTAATTATGGAGTGTAATTATTTATGTGAAGTTCGGTAGAATGATGTCAAAGAAGCGAGGGCATATTTTAGTCTTTCTTTATCAGTTGATGTAACTAATGCGGTAACGTAGTGCTACAATTCAATTTATTCAAATCTGAAACAGATTTTCTACGAATCTTATCAACATTACTCATGTGCATTTGTCAAGTTTAATGCGATTAGATCATCACATATTTGTTGTGTAAAGCGTTGAGTAAATTTTACGCAAAAAAAATCGGCAATGGGAACGTTCAACATAACAACATTCTTACTCAAATTCCCAGAGTTATCAATTTTCATTCTTTGTTCCTTTGTGCTTTCGCGGAAAGTTTATTTTTTTCCTTTCTTTTCGTCTTCTACACTCATTCATTCATTTTTTGTTATTCAATATCATTTGGAAGCTAAGGATTTCCTCGCCGTCGGGAAAAAAATTACTTGCATCGAATGGTCTAAACAGCAAACGTGCCTTTCTGCGACAAAAATTTTGAAGCTCCGAACATTGAAATCGACATTCCTTGTATCCAATGGCAGGTATACAATAGGGTGGTCCAAAAAAATGTAAGGTATGGGGCCCCAGCGCTTAAACGATTCTAAATGTGTCCCTGACAAAAAGTGTCTATGGAGCCGACTTGATCTGAAGTGATTTAGGTGGTGCTCAAGAGCAAAATAGTAAAAAAATCGCGAAAATCAGAAGAAGGGTAATTCCACGGACCATTTCGTTCCTACGCATGAAATTCTCAGTAGTTACAAAATGATAGTCATAGAAAAATAACTAACTTCTAGTTGAAGGATCAATCCTTCTAGTGCACCATTTCCTATGAATATCTTTACGTAACTACTGAGCATTTCGAGCGTAGGAACGGAGTTTTCGTGGAATGGCCCAGAAATGCTGCAGCTCCACTCTGCACTAAATTATCGTGGATTAATTTTTTTCTGAAAGCCACATGTGTAACGTGTCCAACGGCACTTTACATGACATATTTGAGATAAAAATTGAATATTTTGTGGCCATTTTAGTGAGGTACGTCTAAAAATTTTTACGCGTACAGACGTACCTCACTAAAATGGCCGCAAAATATTCAATTTTTATCTCAAATATGTTATGCCCTTATGGCCCGACCCGAAGAGGAGGGCTGTATTCCCACTCGTCAAAATAAAAATTTGGAAGCACTTACGTACCGTTTTTTACGTGTTTTTTTACATTGCTGAAACACGTAAATTCAATTGCAGCGTTTCATTAATAACATTTTCATGTTTATATTTTATTAGCTTTTGTAGAACTGGTGATTCCCGATTTTTCTTACTTTACTTATTTTTCTCGCCCAATCGGGGTCTCCGTCGGTGGCGGGGTTATTGTAGTGATCGCATCCTCCAGTTGGATCTCTTTCCTTTGGTGCATCGTATAAACTGTCCGACCATTTCCGAATTTTTTCGTAAGCACCAGGTTCTTTTATTTCAATATCATTGCGTCCATTCCAGCATTCGAATTGGTAGGGTTGCTTGCAAACGCCTCTAATTGTGCTACCGCCCCAATAGTCTCGCCCCTTTTCGGCTCGATTTTTGATAACCCATGCAACCCATTTCTGTCCCTCCTCCGGCTCACCACGAGCCTCTGCATAAATTGTCTTTGCAAACACTGATTTATCGTCCATGGCTCAAATATTCACAACTAATTGGAATAACAAAAATATTAATTGAGTTAATTTCTCGGTAAGATTGTAAAAAAGCACGTTTGTAAATCTATGATAAATAAAATGGATGGAGCAGTGTCAGTAGTCTTTTCGAAGCACTATTAAAACGCAAAAACTTATAAGAAAAGCAAAATTTACTTGGTTCTATTTCAAATATTCCAGAGAGTTGCGGGAAACGTTGAGTTGAGTTGAGTTGTGGTGGGTCGGGCGTAGCCCAGCACCTAAGCCTCTAGTCGGCCTGTTGTGCATACCCACGGAGGACTACTTAAATCCTATTTTTTCGATTTAGGTAGTCCAAAATGCTGCTGGGCGGTAGGCTCCAGATAATGTTGTGTGGCAAGATGTACGATCCAAAGCTTTTGGCTCTGGCTGTAATATAAGCTGGGCACTTACAAAGGAAGTGCTCAGCTGTTTCAATATCTCCGCAGCTTGTACAGAATAAGCTATTGCTGAGTCCTATGGTGTGGAGATGGTTGTTAAGAAGGCAGTGTCTTGTGAGTATTCCTGCCATTCTTTTAAGGTTTCTTCTGCTCAGCGACAGAAAGTGTCTTGCGTTTTTCTCATTTATTCTGATGCAGTTTTTTGAGTGTCTGGCCTATTGTGTTCCAGTGCTTGATGAATACTGAACGCTTCCATTGGGCTATTTGGTTTTTAAAAAACGATTGCGAGAGTTTCAGACATGTTTCAGGGCCTATTATGACTCTTGTGCCCCTGCTTTAGCCAGACTATCTGCTGTTTCGTTACTCTCGATTTCGCTATGACCAGGAACCCACATTAACGTTACTGAGTTGTTCATTCCTAAAAGATGAACGGCTTCTCTGTAGTCTAGGGTGGTAGACGAATAGATTTTGAAAGCAGTCACAGCTCTCAGTACACTTAGGCTATCTGAGCAGATAAATATTACCTGATTTGAGATGTTATTTTCCATAAGATGTTTACTGCACTGCGAGATTCCGAAAGCTTCAGATTGGAAGATTGTAGTGAATGAGCCTAGAGCAAAGCTTTCGTTGACATTCATTTGCGGGCAATGGATACCAGCTCCAGCCCGACCATTGATCCTGGAGCCGTCGCTAAACCAGGTGAGACAATTGCTGTTAGGTATAGCTATCCTCTCTTTCCATTCGCCTCTGGTAGGGATACTTATTTTAAAGTTTTTGTCACCAATCGGTGATATAGCTATTTATTCAATCAGCGGTTATGTATTCAAACAAAAATTACACCATATTATTCTATAGATCGATAACAAGTTTCAGGGAAATTTATCTGCTTTTTATCATTTGGGACCATTTTTCTTCCTCTACAGGCACGAATACTAAAAGTGTGATAGTCGAAAATATTTTTTATGTTCAATTCTGTATTTGATAGAACGTTATCATAAGTTTTACTTTCCAAAAACTGTTTTAGTGACATGGAAACACTTCACCGTTTCTAGGTCTTTTGAAAATTGTTGTCACAGGACGGTATGCAGTCCCCTAGCTGTTTTGTAATTATTTCAATTTTTTACAAATAGAACGTTTCATGTGCATGTGTTGTCACCGAACCTCAAGTCGTGACATCTACGCTTTCTTCATAGCTGAATCAACGTCTCAACTTAGAACTACTCCCTTTTCTCAAGTGGCGTCATCTATGTTTTCATAGGTGAATACGGACAAACAAAAAACTAGTGACACAATCTATTCCCTGTAGTGGTGCCTTCCATGTTTTCGTAGTTGAATAGGATTCTACACACAACTGAAAATGACTTATTTTCGGGGACTTAAATTACCAACATAACTAAAAGTTAATCTTTTTTATTAAGCGAAAAAAAGGCTACTCACGATGGCGCAGTTAACTAAAAGTTACTAAAATTTACTAAATAATTTTTTGGTAATTAGACCCGTACGAAGAACGAAGTTCTTCGAAAAGGGGTCTTATGCGTTTACCACGACGTTTGTAACCACCCCAATTTTGACCTGGGAGTAGGTGAGGAGCATCGATCCTGGTGCTTAGATGACGAATCAACAATAAAAGCGTTGTCCGTCTCTCTGTCACCGCAATAACTTCAGTAAAACTCAACCGATTTTCAAAAACTTTTTTTTTCCTGAAAGGTAATCAAAATATCTTTTATGGGATTGAATCTGGGCACTGTCGAAAAAAAAATAAGTTTTGCGTGATGTGTGGAGAACAGGAAGCAACATTTTTGGCGTGTGAAACTGAAAGCGCAGAAAAATTATTACGTTGGGAGGCATTTCTTTAATTCAAAATGAAAATATTTCAAAAGAATTTTTTACGTTCCGAAGCTGTAAGCATCACCCAAATTGATATCAGTTGTTTTCGAAGAAGAGACGAGGACTAGCGTCACGTTTCCCTTTTAAAAAGGGTTTTTGTTGTGATATCAGTAGTTTTGGAAGAAAAGAGAAAACATATTTTGGAGAAAAAATTTCCGGCGGAAAAAATTTCCTGCAAAAAAAATTTT
>CM055405.1:9203612-9228586 GCA_029228625.1 Pseudolycoriella hygida | reverse complement strand
GCAAAATTTCAAGAAAACTTATCGAGCCGTTTTCGAGCACGAGCCAAAAAAGTCGGTTTTCATACAAAGGGCTCTGGAACTAGCTAGCCAACTAGCTAACCCACTAACTAACTCACTAACTAACGTAGGATGTTTCCATTAACTTTGGTTTCTATAAAATAGCACATTTTGTATGAAAAATGACGATTTTCTAAAGGTCATATCTTCGGATCAACTGGATCCACCGATTTTAATGAGTAAAATGTCGATTTCAATCAAAATTTTACGTGGAATCCGATAAACTAGGTCTGAGGGGGGTACGACGCAATGGAAAGAAGTCAATACTTAGCTGTTTATATGGCTCCGAAGTCTACGAAAAAAAAAATCCTAATTTTTTGATCGTATGGGGACTTGTGTCACGAGCGCATCGCTACCGCGCGCCCATTATTATGAGTAAAAAATTGTTCTACTGTATGCTACTTGAAAATGCATCGATTTTTTTTAAAACTTTTCCACAGCTGTGTGCACCGATTTTAAAAAAATAATATTTTCCCTGAAAGGTAATCGAAAAATCTTTTATGGGATTGAATCTGGGCATTGGCGGGCCGAGGTCCAAGTGGTTTTTGGTATTTTGTGCATAACTCGAGTAAATATTTTCCGATTTTCATAACTTTTTTTTGTTCGAAAGGTCTAGACATGCCCAACAAAAATTTGTTGATTTTGAGCCTTTGGATTCAGCCAGGGCCCTAAAACTGAGTCTCTACTAAGGCCCAACGTGTGTTTTACAGGTTGATGCTCCGGAAGTACTTTTTCGGAGCCGCTTGCGACGAGGTAATGACGCATTTACCGAGCCGAAACATGTACAAATATTTTTCAAATCGATTATTGAACGTTCCCTCGGTACACAAATCAAGTAACTTTTTCTGTGTGTATAATCTGTGGTTTTATATACTTGTATGTCAATTTTGTCCAAAGTATTTGTCCGTTGATAAGATAAGATAACGGAAATTGAAGTTTTTTTTAGATAATGATGAAAAACGAATATTATTTACTCGCGATTCAAAACTCGATTTGCCCAACTGTTAGTATTACGTATAGACTTAAATCTGAAAGTGCGTGTAATATAACAACAGCGACGTTTGATTTATTGAATTCAAATTAAAATCATTTGTTCTCAAAGTGCAAAAATAAATCAAAAATGAGAAAAATTAGTTCAATCATAGGATTATTATGCGTCGCTGGGTGTCTAGCAAATGAAGCGCTACGTAATTGATAATTTTTTATTAAATTTGAACCACACCCAAAATCCTTGTTTCATTCAAATGAACAAAATAATATTTAATGTGTCGATAGTTCTTGAAACAATTTCTAATTCATCAGAAAGTAAAGGCTAGTAACTAAATTCAAAGAAATTCTGCTCAACGTTTTAAATTCTACTTACATAATTCGGTCGACGTCCGGTCACTTAAATGTATACACTTTTCAACTGGTCTGTGGATGTTCTTATGAGAAAGTGAAATGATTCGACCGGTTTTGAATTATATTACTGTTGCTTTTCTGCTGTTCGATTGATGCACCAATTATTTTTTTCCAGTGTCACACTTTGTCTCTCTGTTAAGTCTAATCAACAGTTATTCTCCCACCATACTTCCTAATGATAATAACTGAAATGAGTCACTTGGGTCACTTGCCGAATTAAAAAAAAAAATTTGTGATGTTACAATGAAAACTTTCAACGAGTGACTCAGAAATTATGATCAACACTCCTTAACCTACACGACAGTTATCACGAAAAGAAACACATCTTTAGAACTAATAAAAAAAATTTCATGTCGATTCTAGTTCCAGTCTTAGACAGTTGTCTCGTATGCAGTTCTCGGACAAATCTTACTTGCGCTACTGACCCTGAAGGAGCCACTAAATTTCCATGTGAAAACGGTCCAGCTCGATCCGGATGTTACACACGAATCTTGGGTATACGCTCAAATTCAGTCGATCAAAAAACATTAACGATTTTCGTTTCCATCAGAGGGATTTACTTATCGTGGATGTGCCGCAGACTTGGATGAAGACGTACTGAATTCTTGTAGGAATAATGAAAACATTTGTACGATTTGCGTCGGACAATCAAATAATATAGCGCAAGGGTGTAACAATCAAGTATTCCCCGTACACAGACACCAATGCCATCAGTGTCGGGGAGAGATTAACGGAACGTGCGATGGAATACCATTGGGATTGCCTACAGTTTGTGAAATGTTTGATTCGAACGATCGCTGTTTCATCCTTCGCACAAGTAAGTCACCCGTACGAAGTACAAAGGTCCTATAAGTTTACTACAGACAATTTTTTTTCGTAACATGGGGTAGATCGAGGCGGAAGTTGGGGGCTACATTTACTATCGTCTAGAGATGATCATGACACACCTTTTTTCCAAAAGGCTCAACCGATGACCCGTTGTTGTAGAGAATAAAATTTTAGAGAACACGTGTTTCAGGGTTTCACTGAAAGTGACTCATATCTCTAGAACTATCGCAGCTGGAAAGGCAAAATTTTAGGTTATAATATTTTAGCGAACAGTTGTTTCAGATTTTTAAGGAAAGATGGCTGGGATATGATCACTTCTAGAATTTTGAGGGATGACTCATATCTCTAGAACTATGAGTGTTAGAATGTTGTCTTTAAAGAAAAAGTTGTAGATAAGGGACCATCCATAAATTACGTACGCTTTTTTCAGTGCTGTCAGCAGATTTAAATCAACAATAACTTGAAAAATATTCACTTTTGAAACGTCAAATGTATAGCCGACCCCCCTAAATGGGGGGAGGGGGGTCGGCCATACATTTGACGTCTTAAAAGTGAATATTTTTCAAGTTATTGTTGATTTAAATCTGCTGACAGCATTGAAAAAAGCGTACGTAATTTATGGATGGTCCCTAATAAAATTTTAGAGAACACGTGTTTCCGTGTTTTAGGGAAAAATTATCTAATCTGGAAACATATCCACTTCTGCAATTGTCGTACTTCAAGAGGCTTTTCGACATCGCCTTGGAGAATTTCTGTGGGCCGTTCGAATTCTAATAGTTTTAAAAACTTTGTAATTTGCAATTCTGATACGTTCGCCCCTATTCGAAAAATCTGTTCGGTTTGCCACATCTATTCTGACACGTTCGAATCTTGGGTTATGTTTTTTTTTACATTTTTGAGATTTGATGGCATCGTGATTGTCAGTACCTCCAAAGGACGGCTCCAACATTTCCGGTCCTTGTACATTTTTTTTTTGAGTTTCTTCGCAGTTCATTGCGAGCATTTTCTGACCATAATATATGACAAAGAAACGAATTTTGACAGACATTTTCGTTGTCATTGGGTGAATACGTTTCGTCAAAAAGCTACCACGATCATAAATTACCAATAAATAGATAAGAAAGCTCAGGCAGCACTGAACACACTCGTGGCCTTATGGCGGTCCTACAATCAATGCGAGCGTTCTTTGTGCTCTGCACTCTATAAAGATGAAAGGTGCCTCGATTTTTCATATTCTGATCTCAACTCGTTTTCTATTGACTTTCGATACCAGAGTGAAAAGTTAATGATCTGAAAGATTAAATTTCAAAATCCCATGTCATAGGAAACTACGTTCTGGATTGACTTCCACAAATAAGGTCAAAAATCCACGCGATTCGTGTGTGTTAGGATCGCGTAGAAGGAACAATTCTTTTCATCTTCATTTACTTCATTTTACTTTCTTAGGTACTACCATCACCCGTGGTTGTTTGAGTAATCGAGGAACAAATTGTGAAGACCCAAACCATTGTCACATTTGCGAGATCAGCGGATGTAATAACTTACACGGCGAGGCAGTACCAATAGCTCCCGGTTCAGCAGTTACAAACACAATATCAATGCTTCTGTTATCAACATCATTTATTTTCTTTTTGGTAAAGTCAGTTTAACTTAAGAGTGTATGCTCGACGTCCGAATAAACTGTTAAGATTTGATTGAACAATCTTAAACTTTCACTTCGCGCAATGTTTATGTACATTTTGATTTGAATAAAGTTCTTTTTTTTAATTTAAAAAAAATCGGATGCTTTCTTTCGCACAGATGGAATTTTGAGTAGGTCGTCAGTTAACAATGGTTTTGATTGTTCGTCCGCGTTCGTGCTGTAGGTTGCATCACTGGAATTCGTGGGAACTTTGCGTCGAATTAATGGCGATGGTGTCGACTTTCGTAAATTTTTGGGCGTAGGTGTTGAGCGTCTTGGACTGGGTGTAATTATTGAATCGTGTATGCCTAATCGGCTCGTTGCTAATCGTTTAGCTGCAGGTGACATTGTTGCTAAACGATCCAGCGTCGATCGAATATGCGGTGATGCAATGTTACGTCGAGCCGCTTCGATTGCTTTAGCTTTCTGGCCACGCATTCGTTCACCGGCTTTTTCCGCTAGTTCCAGTGCAATGTTTTCACGGCGAGATGTTTCATTTATTCGAAATGACGGACCTGCAGCTGCTCGAACTGGTGTGTCACCACCATCCAAACGAAATGGGGTCCCTGTGAAACATTTCAGTCATCAAGTTTAACATTTGGATTTAGGATTTAGAGTATGTCTCCTTGATGGCAATGATACTTTTCGGCGCTACTTCAATTGCAGCAAATGTAAAATTATAGAAAAACTTACCTTCGATTTCTCCCCATGTCATTAGCGGACTATCGTTTGCACCAGGACACGGAGATGGCGTTTTCACAAAACTAAAACCTCGGACATTTGGTTGGTCTGTGCTTTCTAATTTGTTTCCATCGACACCAATTTTTCCGCTCATTATTTTTGCTTGAGACTTGGCCAATTCCGTAATTGTTTCTTTGCTTTGCTTGTCATCAAAGGGATTATGATGGAGTCGTGTATTGCCATAAACTACCTCCTGTTTACGCTTAGCCATTTCTAGCTTTTCTTCTTTCGTCAAGTCCACGCCATCCGGCACATACATCACATAGTTCTTATTTCTATACGTCCACATGTCCAACTTTTTCGATCCCTCAATCGCTTCAAATTGCTTTTCAATTGGTGGCAATGCCATCGCCATTGCCATTTGTTTAGCTTGCTCGCTTTCAGCTTCATAAAGAACGGCAAATTTTTGTCGCAATTTTCGATCCGAAATTTCTATAATTTCTTGGAAGCTGTGATTGTCTTCGCTGGTGTACGTAGAAAGGAACGAATCTAGAGAATGGTTTTCGGATGGCGTTTTCTTAGTGACTGCACTTTGTGACGAGCCATTACTTCGTTTTGTTTGTGGCGTACTAAATATGGAACCGGGTGTTGCGTCTGGCTTGTTCAATGGCGTTTCGAATGTAGCTGGACTTTCATCTGAAACAAAATACGATCATTCATGCAAAACAATGAAAGCTAACGGTTATTTAATACACCTACATCCTTTGTTTCGATTAGATGGTCTCGGTCCACTGTATTTAGCGTACAATTCTCTTAACTTTACAACATCGTTTTTCTCAACCGCATCAAGATATTGATTTTGAGCTTTTAGCTTTTCTAAGTCTGGGAAAAAATCTTTCTGAATAATTTTTCCGAGTTCCTGGAAATCAAAAAAAGACAAACATTTAAATAACACTCAAAAACTTTTTTCCACTCTTTCCAACCTCAATGTAGCGCTCTTCCGTCAAAATTTTCATTTTCTCTTCTTTCTTCTGTGGAATTTTCGGTATTTTGAAAATGGACACAGTGTTGTTCAAATTCTTCATGGCCTCCAATGCCCGAATTCCTGGTTTATCCGTAGGCTCATCCATTATATTGTAGAAGGACAGTCTTGTGACGTCTATTTTGTTTTTATTTTGCTTATTGAAGTGACATTTCAAACATTGTGTAATTTCGTTTTGCTGAGCTGCCGTACAAAATGTTTTGACACATCATGGCATATGAAACTCAGGGTTGAACTGGCGGTTGAGTTCGAAAACAGCATAAGAATGGAACAATGAAAACTCTTTGGTAACCGAAGCGCGGCAAAATTTGATTTATTATTTTGCTTCGTCGATTAAGTCACCAAATTTTTGTTGTGAAATCTGAAATAAATTTTTACGTTGGCTTGTGAATTTGACAATATCTTAGTTGTACTAAATGTGTCAAAAAACGATCATCGGGACCATCGTTGTTTCAATTCCTAAGTGATGTAAGGAGATGTCAACTTTCGACAGCTGTCAGATTTGAATTTTGGTTCGAAGTCCTAAAAGTAATACCTGACACGAGGGGTAAACGACTCCCAAATACCGTGTGCTAGCATTTTTTAAAACCAAAGATTTTTTATAGATTTTCTTTAAATTTTACGTCACTGCGAAATTAGAGATTTTTTTTTAAATCTTAGCTAGAAAGCTTTTGCCACGATTTTCCAGAGTCGTTTCCCTCTCGACCTGATACTGACATAGATATGAAGAATTTTAAAGGTCCAAGTCATTATTATAAAACTTCCTGTCGAAATTCAAATCTGACAGCTCTCAAAAGTTGACAATAGACCATGGTCGTTTTACCTCATTTATTTTTGGTGGACAGATAGCGTTGAAAAAATAGTGTACTCAAAGAAAAACGTTTAGAAATCCTTTTTTTAATATTTTAAAACTTCAAATGAAACGATCAATAATTTTTGAAAACTTTCGCGCTCGAAGAAATGTACCAGAAAATGTACTAATTTTAACAATTACCAACTTAATAAAAGGAAATTTCATAGAAATACAAAGGATGAACTGTCATTGGGGATTGCCTCGGGATTGAGAACAAATTTCTTAAATTGACGATATAAATAAGTTTAAGACAACTTTTCGGTAATTTCTTAAGTAAATCTAATTTTTTCATAGTGAAGTTTCATTTAAAACAATAACTGAAAAAGGACCACGGTCTATTGTGACAATTGTACTCACATTGTTGTTTGGTTTTTACTTTGCCGTTGTATAATAAATACCCTACCAACCCTACCAACATTTATTATACTCACATATACATTCTTTACGAATGGAAGCAACGCAATGTTTTCTACTCAATAAATGGCTAAATGGAAAAATCTAAACAAAAGTTTTGACGATGTTTTGTAATAGGATGATGAAAATACGGAGCTGATTTCCAATTATTTCCCACAGACCTTTCAACACCAACAATTTTATGAACCCCCCTACTGTGTGTAATCAAACGAAAATGAACTTTGCTGCTTAAGCGAGAGTATATTGGTGTGTGTATTTGCATTACTAGGTAGCGGAAGCCTGTTTTTGCGGCATGTGCACCAACACACTCTCCCACATACAGCAATAGTATATTTCAACATTTGAAAGATATTTTTCTGTAATAGTGAAAGTGTGTTGGTGCACATACCGCGGAAAGCAACTTTTCGTCCCAAGTGATGGGAAAATATTTTCCGTCACAACCAACACACTCTCACGTAAGGCAGAAAAATATCTTTCAATTATTATACGCCAATACACACTCGATGTGTATTGAAATATACTATTTGGTATGAATCTATCAAACAAGGGTTGTTCAAAATGACTTCGCGCTATTTTTCGGAATTGTAGACCCCCTTCCACCCACTTGCAACATATTATGTACAAAATATGACACATGTTTGCTCTGTCATTTTTTGCCCAACCCCCACCCGCCATAGAGTGACGTCATTCATGAAGAGGCACTAAATGGAAGTAAATCGTAGTAAATTTGTTCATTGACATTCACCACCCCCACCTCCATAACGTAACGTCATTAGTGAAAAGTCCCCAAACGGAAGTAATAGTATATTACAGAGGAACACTGTTATGAGTAATATTATAGGTGTGCGATGTTTACGGTAACGAGCCCCGGAGGGGCGAGTTACCGTAACGCACACTTGTAATATTACTCATAAACAGTGTTCCTCTGTACTATGTTTTAACGTGTAACCCACAAGGTAAGTTGAAATCTACAAAACATCTTATTTCATAAAAATCAATTCAAGATTCAAATTTTGTTATGTTCACTCTACGAACGAATCAAAGTTGCCGCGTGCCAATTCATTCATGTTTCTATGAAATGACTTTAGTTGTTAAATTTTTGTTTAGTATCGAGATTTAATTCAAGTTTTTCATCTTTATTTAGAACTTATAGGCGGCTTTAGGGAACGAATGTTTTGCCGAGAATAGAGTAATGTCATAGGCAGGACAATCGTTTCCGTAAAATACCACAAATTTAAGAAATTTGAGAATCACAAACTTTTACTATATCAAAACAAACACGTCGCATAAAATTTACCGACTACTCTGACTACACGTACGTTATGAGCCATTTACCTATTGCATCGCACACTGTGTAAATCAACTTACCGAGTGGGTACACGTTAAAAATTTTTTTAATAACATTCACCGATAAAATCATAGACGAAACATTGGGAAGTAGTAATTGATTTTTTCGGGGTAAATCTCCAACCGTCGTCATAGCAATAATTCAACCATATCATTGACCTACCATAAAATAACATTTGCTGCAAGAAAACATTTTTGGACCCGTACGAAGTACAAACGTCCTATACGTTTACTACAAGACATTTTATTGTAACATGGGGTAGATCGAGGCGGTAGTGTACATTTAATATCGTCTAGAGATGATGAATCAGCGAATCAGCACCGATCACCCTTAACCGAAAGGCACATTATGTCCCATGATTCATGTTCAAAGATCGGTCAAGTGATTCCGGAGATATGGTCGAAAGAGTGACTAAAAACATGGTTTTTCGAGGGTCGGTGAAACTTTCCCGCAAATATTTCAGCAAGTGTAGCACGGAAATTGTTCATTTTGGTGTCAAATGAGAGCATTTGATCTCACAAAACTGGAAAAAAAAAATTGGTGGAAATCGGGTCAGTGGTGTGGGCACTGGGATCAATAGAATGGACGAAATTGAGTTTCTTGGCCATATACAAAAGTAGATGGTTTTTCGTCTATACTTCCTCAACTACTATGTAATGTAGAGATTTCCTGTCAAAGGCAAAATTGTAAGAATAAAATTTTAGAGAACACGTGCTTCAGAGTTTTAGGGGGAAATTTCCCGGGATAACACAACTTCTAGAATTGGGAGGGATGACGCATATATCTATAAAGCTACGGCAGTTTGAAATTTGCTGAAAGTTGGTGAGAATTACATTTTAGAGAAAATAGATTCAGGATTTATTGAAGAAACTACGTTGGTCTTCTTTTCGGCCATCAAAATCAATGGTCTCATACGTACTTTGGGTAGGGCCTTTGACATTACCTTGGGTAATTTCAACGGATCTTTGAATTCTTATAGTTATAAAAGAGCACAAAACATTGGATTGTTTGCTCATTTCTATATTTAGATACGTTCGATCCTTTTTGCAACATCTATTCTGTATGCCACATCTATTCTGATATGTACGGGTCTTTGCTTATATGTTTTAGTCATTAAAATCAAATTTGAAGGTTCACAAACCGTAAATGGAGTGTTTTGACTGGAGGCGTATTCGATGACATTACAAATTTCAAAAGTCGTATTATGATAAATTGACAATGAAAAGATTTTCAATGAGTAACAATAGAATTGTGTCAATGTCGTTTTGTGATATGAATTTTGCATTTTCAGAAAGAACTAAAACTGCAATGAAAAACGGAATTATGTGAATTTATGTGTCCAGACCATCTAAGTTGTAAGGACCCTTCGAAAATACCTTATGGGTGGGCTCGTTCTCGCCTCGTCTCCGGGAAGCAAAGACACTATCTAATTGTAGATATATGATTTTACTTAATATCAAAAATAGCGTGATCCGAACGAAACGATTAAATTCTTTAGACTTTTAGAGTTAGAATTTACGTTCTAACGTTAGTAGTAATTTTGAAAATAGACCCTTCCCCGAACAGAGAGCCCAAAAGAAGCAGATGATCCAGTCGGCCTGCTGCAGAAGAAAATTTTATACTTTAGGTTCACAGTTTTACTACTTCATGAACTTCATGGACTCGCATGCCTAAACTTAGATTTGGGTCAGATAGGGCTTAGAAGGTTAATCCTCTGCATTATCTGCCTAACACCTTCTTCTCTCAACAATAAAAGTATTTAAAAAAAAAATAGACTAGACATCACAGTGAAAAATTGCATTAAAAGTTGAGTTAGTGAAGATTTTGAATAATTTATCTGAATTTCGTCGTTGCTTACTTTTAGCTTCAGCATTATTGTAACGTTAATGTGTTGTGATGAGTTTAGATGTGTCACAATGTTCATTGTTTAAAGCAAAAAAGTGACTCAAAGAGTACTGATCCGTAAATGATGAAATTTGGTTTCATTGTTCAAGTGAAACTGCGTGACACAAAGCACGAAGTTTTTGCCCTTTATTCATAATGAAAAAAATGTTAAAAATTTTAAAAATTAATTTCTGTTGAATAAATAATGAGTCGTTCACAGATCACCTGTTACAGATGCCGTTGTGATACAAACATTTGATATTTGAATTATTTATTTAGCAAGAATGAATGATTCTACAATTTATTCACAAAAGTTCGTTTACATAAAAGTTTCAAGTAAACTGATAAACGACTGAACGAAATTTTTATTTGTCTCTTTTAAAGAATTGTTGACAAATCAGCGAGTAAATGAAACGTAAATATGTAATAGTCGCTCCTATACTCCTCGGAAACTCGTTTCCCTTCACGGTTTTCTCTCGTTTTACTAACGGTTTGATCTCGTTTCTGGAGGTCTTTGCTAGTAAAATAAGGTACTAACAGGACTCGTGCGGATGCATCTCTTACCTTGACTCTAGCTGCAAGCGTCATAATCGTCAAAATAAAAATCTCAAGTCAACGTTGAAAGTTGTCATGCGCTTTAACATTGCAAGAACAAACGGATTAAGAACCATATATCGAACTAATAGGACTTTCTGTCTCTAACGATTTTGGGGCAACATGTCCTACTTTTTCGGGCCATCCATAAATGACGTCCGTTTCTTTCAGTGCTGCCAGCACATTTAAATAGTTAATAACTCGATAAATATCCATTCTGGCGAGTCAAATGTGTGTTCTACCCCCCTAAATTCCCCCTCTAATATAGATTACACCGTCACTTGTGAACAGCTCCTTTTCGCATATCCAGCTGCAGATCATGTTTCAGGGTAGTTATACAGACTTCTTCAGCTGAAAATAGTCAAGAAAAAGTGTCAAAAATTGACCTTTCTTACAAAAGTTGTTCCAGACCGGTGCAACAGCCTTAAGCCGGGGAAGTCTTTGCATGGTCCTATAGTAGGGGTAATATTCTAGAACACCCCATACTCAGTTTTTCGGTTCATCGCTGCTTCAAGCAGTAAAGCGTTCCCGAAGTTTTCACCTAAAATGACTAATAACTCAGGAGTGGGGGAAGGCTCCAAGCAGTCCAATGATGAAATACGATGTATCATTGGGGCTTACCATCCCACAAAAGTTCATTTGATTTCATTTCGTTTTACACGAGTTATAGCCCAAAAACTATTTTAATAACCCCTGACATGCACTTACTTAGAGCACCATAACTCCCCCGAGATATCAAATTTTTCAAAAATGAGAAATTACTTTTCTTACAATAGAACAAGGAATCGAATGGCACATTCATCGGGAAAAAGTAGGACATGTTGTCCCAAAAGTGTACGAAATCGCTCGAAGTTTTGGCAAAATCACTCTTAAAGGGTATGTGGAAGAGCAGTGCCTGCGTGGAAACTGTCGGCATCTCCAAAAAACACTCATGAGTTTGGCTTTTATCACAAAATTGTATGATTCTGTAATGAATTACTTGCCCAAGGGTCAAATGTAATTTAGTATGATTTGTATTGAGTGCATGGACCGAAGGCCTATGAGCCAAAGAAGCATCTGAAATCTGATAGCATTTACATACCTACTATGTCACTATACCATTTACATCCTCTATGATGTAATACAACATAAATTTCTGTGAGCCAATTAAAGTTTTTTACAACATTTTTCTGTGTATAAACAACGTTGAAATCTGCAAAAAATTTTAGTTGAAAACAAAGAACAAAACTACAAACATTCAATCGTTATGAAACTGCTGATGTTGTGTTTGATTTTGTTTGCCACATCGGTAGCTGCTCAGAGTGGCGATGGTGCTGAATCAAAAGATACGTTTAGGATGCCGGCTGAGTGGGAGCCACATCGAAGAACGTATATGGTTTGGCCACAATCTGAGGAAATATGGCCAGCTAAATATTTACACGGAGTAAGGGGAGATATTGCTGATATTGCAAATGCAATAGTCGATTTTGAACCGGTTGTGATGCTGGTTGATCCTACACAAGTGTCAATGGCTAGACCAATGCTGGACGAGAGAGTAAAAATTGTAAAAATGCCGGTTGACGATTTGTGGGCTCGAGACACGTTGCCTGTTTTTGTGGTAAAAACAAGTAATGGAAATGAAAGTGTTGTGGGTGTCAATTTCAATTTCAATGGATGGGGAAACAAACAGATCCACGAAAATGATGGTTTACTAGCTGGAAGAGTCTTGGAAATGTTAAAAATGGAAAGTCGAAAATCTGCTATCGTTTCTGAAGGAGGCTCGTTAGAAACTGATGGGAAGGGTACGCTGCTTGCCACGAAAAGTTCGATTGTCAACACCAACAGAAATGCACAATCCATAGAAGAAATTGAAAAGGAATTGAAAAATCTTCTTGGAGTGAAAAAAATCATTTGGTTTGAAGGGGTAAAGGGAGAAGACATTACGGATGCACATGTTGACTGTTTGGTGAGATTTGTTAAACCTGGCGTTGTGGTTCTTAACAGACAGTTTCCCGGTGAACCTGAAGATTCTTGGTCAAAGTCATCCAATGAAGCTGCTTTGGTCCTGAAAAATGCCACTGATGCAGCTGGTAATCCGTTTAAAGTCATTGACTTAGTAGAGCCAGATCCAAAAAAAGTTTCCTATGAAGGCGATGCGGAATCGTATGTCGCCTCATACACTAATTTCCTCATCGGAAACAGGTTTGTTCTTATTCCAGCTTTCGGTGACGAAGAAGCTGATTTGAAAGCGAAATCAACACTTCAGGAAATCTTTCCTGAAAGAAATGTTGTGTCAGTGCCCATTGAAAGTCTTGCTGTCGGCGGGGGTGGCATTCATTGTGCAACTCATGATGTACCCAAGATTCAGTCTATGTGAGAGCTTCATCAAAGACCTCTTAACATGTAACTTTGTCACAAAAAACCGTTTACAATTAAAGATTTTGAAAGAATTGAAATTGCAAAATGTTGTCGGTGCAAATACAGCAGTGTTTCTTTGATGCATTAGTTTTTTATTCTGTCAGCAAAACGAGAACCGGAGACCATAACGGCATTCTCTTGTAAATACTACATGGGGTGAAAAGTCCGCGGCCTTGCAATGAAAGAACTAACTTTTACATATGAAATTAATTTTATTCTTCAACGTAGTCTCCCTGAAGGGAAATGCACTTAGTCCAACGGTCCTGCAACATTTGGATACCTTTGGTAGAATAGGATTTCTCCAACCCTGCAAAATAGGCCTCTGTTTCGGATATCACCTCATCATTAGAGTAAAATCTTTTTCCCTGTAGCCATCTTTTTAAGTTTGGGAACAAATAGTAGTCGCTGGGGGCCAGATCTGGAGAGTAAGGTGGAGTAATTCATAGCCCAAAGAGTCCAGTTTCACAGTTGCTTTTATGGATGAATGCGCTGGTGCATTGTCATGATGAAACAGGACCTTTTTCTTCTGCATATGCGGTCGTTTTCTCTTGATCTCGTTGTCGAGCTGTTCCAATAATGTGACATAGTACTCGCCAGTTATTGTTTGTCCTTTCTCCAAATAGTCGATGAATATTATGCCATGCGCATCCCAAAAAATCGTGGCCATAACCTTGTCTGCAGAACGCTGTGCCTTTGGGCGCTTCGGTCGGCTTTGACCAAATTCTAACCACTCTGCAGACTGTCTATTGGACTCTGGTGTATAGTAATGAATCCACGTTTCATCAATCGTGACAAATCTACGCAAAAACTCCGTTGGATTACGCTCGAACAAAGCTAAATTACGCTCTGAATCGTCAAGACGGTGCTGCTTTTGATCAATTGTTAGAAAACGCGGCACCCATCGGGCAGAAAGCTTTTTCATGTCCAAATACTCGTGTAAAATGTGTCGCACCCGTTCTGTTGATATTTTGAGGATGTCAGCTATTTCACTAACTTTAACTTTCCGATCAGCCAAAACAATACGATGGATTCTTTTGATGTTTTCTTCAGTAACTGCTTCACTTGGACGTCCGGAACGTGGGGCATCATCGGTGCTTGTATTACCTCGTTTAAAGTCAGCATGCCACTTCTTGACCGTTGTATACGACGGAGAAGATGTGCCATAACACTTATCCAGCCATTCTTTGCTTTGCACCGTATTTTTTCCCATTAAGAAACAATGTTTAATCAACACACGGAATTCATTATTTTCCATTTTTTACGAACAACAAAAACCTGCGTCACTCTATTGACAGTCATTCGAAAACTATGACACCAAATGTCAGGAAATTTTGGCTGTAGACAAGTAAAGGGTGGTACTACTGAATGTTAACAAAAATTCTGAAGTAATGACGCCATCTCTATGTGAGGCCGCGGACTTTTCACCCCATGTAGTACAATAAGGAGCCTTATTTTGAGTTTCGCTGTCGTTTTTGAAAGCTTCGCATATGGTTTGTAATCTGAGATAGGGACGTTGTAAATGTCACGCTCGACACTTCGTTTTGGTTACACAACAAATAATTGAGGTATAGATAGGTACACAAGCACTACCGAGGGGGAGATTAACGTAGAAAATCCTTTTGCACTTAAAAGAAAATCAATTGTTAAGAAAATTAATTCATTGAAAATCCTAAAGAAATCTTTTGAATTGTAAGAAATTCCTTGTAAATCAAAAGAAAATCCCCAAAAATCGTGTAGAAATGCTAGAAAATCCTTAGAAATTGACAATGAAAATCATTGAAAACCAAAGAAAATCCTTGCACTCAAAATACACGATTATCTGCCCCTCCAGCAGTTTTATTCGGCCTGTTCTATAACACTACTATGGATAACCTAAATCTTGTCGGCACGACAGAGGCTAGGGGCTAATCACAAAGTATTCCAAATGTATCAAAATATTGAGTGGTCATGACTGGGTTTTTGCATGAGAGGCTTCATGTGTACTAGGGTGGATCGTTTTTCGCCAACAATTTTTTTTTGAAAAGCCTCACCCCTACACAGGTCGAGCAAGGTCTTCTGATTATTATACACGCAAAATATTTTTTTAAAAATACAATTTAGGGTTGCCGCAAGGCCAAAAACTGATTTTTTTCGACTTTCATAATTATGCTTCATATAAAAGCTTCGTTTGACCCATCTACAGACACTTGAGTTACAGTGAATATCGCTAAACTTTCAGGAGATATTGGGCAACAATTTAGCATAAATTATTGTTTGTAAATGTTTGATTAAGGTACATCGGTAGAACGAAAAGTGTTCCCGGATTCCATTTTTTACTAATATTTTCATAATTTCAGACCCTGTCAGTCGTAAGATATGAAGTGAAAGAAAAATGTTTTTGTTGTATTTTGTAGAGAATTTCGATAGCTTTCTTGCACAAGCAAGGTAGAAAAAAAATATGCATCAGAGTCGGATTTATTCATCTTAAGGTGAAGGCCTGCACAGTGCAAGGGAAAATGATTTTGCACATTTGGGCCATTCCAAATGTATGTAATGTAAGGAACAAAAATTTCTACTGAGTCACCCAAGGGTCCAATTTTTGTGTTCTATGAAAAAATTGTTCAAAATTGTAATATCTAATTTTCTGCCGAAGGAATGATCTCGTTATTTCCTACGGTTAAGGCAGAATTTCCGTTCCTTACATTACAGGCGTCGCGGTTTGCATAGAATGGGCCATTTGTTCACAAAAACTTCAGAAACTGGTTTTATTTTTTGAATTATCGACAAAAAATATCAATATGTTCAAACATATTGATTTTTTGTATTAAATTCAGCCATTTTTGACCGTGACATCAGTGTTGTCCGTATGAAACCGTCGCGTTCAACTGCTCCCACTACCTTTATTGAAGCTTCAGTCACCAGCTAAAAATTATTTGTTATTTTAGAAGTAGTATCTAGTAGTATTTGATAGATTCACTTATTACTTTTACACATCGTTCTACGGCTTGTGTATGGCAAGGCAATTGGAATGCTGGAATGCCTTGCCATACACAAGCCGTAGAACGATGTGTAAAAGTATTAAGTGAATCTATCAAATACTACAAGATACTACTTCTAAAAGTGCCATTTATAAACAATAATTTATGCTAAATTGTTGCCCAATATCTCCTGAAAGTTTAGCGATATTAACTGTAACTCAAGTGTCTGTAGATGGGTCACACGAAGCTTTTATATGAAGCATAATTATGAAAGTCGAAAAAAATCGGTTTTTGGCCTTGCGGCAACCCTAAATTGTATTTTTAAAAAAATATTTTGCGTGTATAATAATCAGAAGACCCCGCTCGACCTGTGTAGGGGTGAGGCTTTTCAAAAAAAAAAAATTGTTGGCGAAAAACGATCTATCCTAATGTGTACGAGACGTATGGTAAGCTGAACGAATTTGCAGTGACACTTTTTAAAAGGAGAATAAATTTAGTACAAATGCATCTGACGGATGAAAGAGATAAGGTCGTATGTTGTACGTTATCTGTAATATGTGACTTGCATGACCTGTATGATCTGTGTAATTGTAGATGAGTGGGCATGAACACGCGGGATGGACACCGCTGGAAGAGCGCCTAAGGTTAATTCCACCAAGGCCAATGGTGAGTCGTGACAACAGGTCTCTGTACAGGCCTAGGTAACTTGCATGGCCTGTATGATCTGTGTAGTTGTTAGATGAGTGGGCATGAACACGCGGGATAGACACCACTGGAAGAGCGCCTAAGGCTAATTCCTGCAAGGCCAATGGTGAGTCGTGACAACAGGTCTCTGAGCAGGCCTAGGTGGCTTACATGGCCTATATGATCTGTGTAATTGTTAGATGAGTGGGTGTTAACACACAGGATGGACACCGCTGGAAGAGCGCCTAAGGCTAATCCCAGCAAAGCCAATGGTGAGTTGTGACAACAGGTCTCTGAGCAGGCCTAGGTGGCTTGCATGACCTGTTTGATCTGTGTAATTGTAGATGAGTGGGCATGAACACGCGGGATGGACACCGCTGGAAGAGCGCCTAAGGCTAATTCCAGCAAGACCAATGGTGAGTCGTGACAACACGTCTCTGAGCAGGCCTAGTAGTGTCGAAACCCTGACTGTCGAAGTTCGATTTATTGGCTGTGTAATGTGATGTTTGCACGTGGACGACTGCTTCTGGTGGTAGAGCAGCAGAGACTTATCTCGGCCCTCGGCGTGCGGGGGAGAGTAGGTTGGAATAACTGAATTTTAGCGTTTGTACTTTGTGAATGGCCCTAATTCAGGATACGGTCTCAACCTTTGATTGGAAAGCAAAGAATGTGTTCTGCCAATTATTGTTCTAGTCTTCCTTCTATGCTCGAGTTTATTTATTTAGCGTATGGAAAACGTTACAATTGCAAACATCTGGCCTTTGTAATTGCGATTCGCACCATTAAATAATACGTTGACCACAACATAAATAGAAACTTTTTTGCCATTCGAATAGTGGAAGTAAATTTTTTGATGTTCGAATAATGGGAGCAATTTTTTGACTGTCGACAATAACTTTATGTTTGTTTGACTAAAGTTTCTCTCCAGGTTCTGAAGCGTGCGGACTGATGAAAAAAACAAAGGAAAAATCATACGTTACCTTGACATATTATTAGAAATTCACAGTTGAGTCAACAACGAGATGTGTGAGTGATAACCCATAACCCCATAAACTCAATAAACCTTCGAAATGGCGGTCGCAAAAATAAATACATAAATTTTATTGATTATCCCCAGATAATTATTGTGGCTACCTACTACATTTTCTAAAATTGCATACAATTCAAAATTTATCTTTGTAATTAGTGCAGGTATTATCAAATGTATAACAATTTGCATAAGTCATAGTATTTAGAACGTAAATGAACAATTCGTTTGCATATAATTGTTATTCACATAAGGACGATTTGATTGTGAATTTTGTTCGTCCGAGACAAAATCGAGATCAAGGTAATATCATAAAGAAAAAAAAACTTAGCGACAGAATTAAACAAAAACATAAGCAAAGACCCGTACGTCGCGTCGTACGTATCAGAATAGATGTGGAAAACAGAATAGAAGACTCTAAGGTATCTAAATAAAAACGAGAAGAATGGAAGCAATTCAATGTTTTATGTTCTTTGTGAACTATAAGAATTTAAAAGATCCACAGAAATTCTCTAAGATAATGTCAAAGGCCCTACCGAAGTACGTCTTATTACATCTGAGATCAAGGATTTCGTTCTCTGCTGTACCATTCACAAATAGAACCAACGTTCTCACCAACTCTGCCTTTGGAAGCACCTTTCTAACTGCCATACTTCTAGACACATAAGTCATCCCTCTTGATTCCGGAAGTGGCTAAATCCCCACAGGAAAATTCGGAAAAACGTTTTCTCCCAAATTTTATTCTCTACAAATTTGACTTTCTACCTGCAATGAGTCATCCCTCCTAATTCTAGAAGTGGTCATATCCCAGGATTGGACCATCTTTCCTTAAAACCTGAAACACGTGTTCTCTAAAATTTTATTCCCTACAACATTGCCTTTGGAAGAAAATTTCTAACTGCCATAGTTCCAGAGATATGAGTCATCCTTCTCAATTGAAGATTAAGCCATTTTCCCTAAAAACCTGAAACATGTGTTCTCCAAAATTTTATTCTCTACAACTTTGTCTTTGGGACATATCTGTACCTTTCAGGGGAAAAAGGTTTAGGGTAATCGGTGCAGCCGTTTAGACATTCTTCTTTCGCTGATTCGTCATCTCTAGACGATATTAAATGCATCCCCCTCACTCCCGCCTCGATCTAGCCCATGTTACAATAAAATGCCTTGTAGTAAACGATAGGAACTTTGAATCTTTTGTTTAACTTTGTCGCTAATTTGGTTTTTGCAACGAAATTCGTTAAAAATCTGGTTGTGCTAGCGTCCGTCGCGTCGTTAGTAGTATACACCGTTAATAGCAACACTAAACCTAAAATTTTCAGAGCTTTTAGCGAGTAGCGCTATCTGAAATTCAATTAGTGGAAAAATGTTGCGAGTTAACACAATTGTTAAAGTTTTGATTTGATCCAGCTAATTTTCCAGGTAAATTTTTTATTGTAGCAGCAAAATTTTTCCAAATAATGTCGTTAAATAATTTACTTCGTAATAAACCAATTGCATTGTGTATGTTGTAATACGATAAGTCATGCGTTTTTTTAGCAACATATGTTTCTCTCTATAAATATCGTTACACACTCTGAAAAAGAATTTAGTTACTATATAGGAGACAACAAAACTCGAAGCATTTAGTTGCTATGAAGCTGATGTTCTTCTTTTAATTAATTTTGCATAAAATGTCGGTTTTCGCTGAGAGTGTTGAATCAAATGAGACTATTCGGATGCCTGCTGAGTGGGAACCTCATCAGAGAACACTTATGGCCTGGCCACATTCAGAGGAAATATGGCCAAACATCATACCAGTGAGGAGAGATATTGCAAAGATTGCAAACGCAATAGTCGATTTTGAACCGGTCGTGATGTTTGCTGATCCTTCACAAGTATCAGCAGCCGAATCACAATTAGACAATAGAGTACAAGTTGTTGGAATGCCAGTTGACGATTTGTGGGCCCGAGACACGTCGCCTGTTTTCGTGTTAAAAACAAGTAACGGACAAGAGCGTGTTGTGGGTGTGGATTTCAACTTCAACGGATGGGGGAACAAAGCGATTCATGGTAAAGATTCTCAAGTTGCTAAACGAGTTATAGAAATGTTTGAAATGGAACATCGAAAGACTTTTCTTGTTGCTGAGGGAGGTGCATTCGAAACTGATGGGAGAGGTACACTATTCGTTGCAAAGAGTTCGATTGTTAATACCAACAGAAATTCGCAATCAATCGATGAAATCGAAAAGGAACTGAAAAGCGTCCTCGGAATAAAAAAAATTATTTGGTTTGAAGGGGTAAAAGGACGAGACATTACTGATTTTCATATTGATGGTTTGGTGAGATTCGTCCGACCAGGCGTTGTTATTCTTAATAGACCGTTTCCGAGCGAAAAAGACGATTTTAAGGCAATACAGTCTGAAAAAGCTGCATCGATCCTGAAAAATTCCACAGATGCAGACGGCAATTCGTTTCATGTCTTTGATTTAACACAACCAGATCCAGAGAAAATGTCGTACAAAGGCTGTAAAAAAACGTTTATTTCTTCATACGTCAATTTTTATATTGCCAACGGATGCGTTATTATGCCAGTTTTCGGTGACGAGGAAGCTGATTCGAAGGCGCGATCAACACTTCAAGAGCTGTTTCCTGACAGAAAAGTTGTTCCGGTTTCAATTGAAATCTTTCCTATGGGAGGGGGAGGGATTCACTGTGCAACTCATGAACAGCCTAAGTGCAATTTTTAAATTAATTGTTGAAAGAACTAGAGTTGTTTAATATTTGTATGTTGTTTAAAATTCTTTAGTTCTTTACTACGCTAAGAGATTCGAAATACTGATTTAATAAAAGCTCCGTTCAGATTGGTCTTAGTTCAATAAAGAAAATGAGAACAAGTCTCTGTTTATATTGCGGTTGATGTAATTTATTGAAGAAATCAAATCATTACCTTGTCTAGTGACGACTTAGACTTGTTGTCTGGATGTTATTGGATTCCGGTTAAGCGATACGGCTTATCACACAGATAAGAACGAAAAATAAAAGTAAATGACCTCAAGACAGAGCTCAGCAAAGCCCGTACACACAATGGCTAAATTCATTAGATTTTAGAAAAATTTGACATGGACAGCCACGTTAACTGGGTTTCTGTTACAGATAGAGCTTTATCATATTCTAGAAAGGTGTAGGGCGTGTGAAAATTATAAAGAAACGGTGTATTTATCATTTTCTTAGGCTTTATGCTTCGTAAGATATCTTACATTACGTATAATAATAATAATAGCGTATGGTATTGTTCAGCCGGGAGGACACTTTTTAAGTGACAGATTCGGCTACTATTGCTGCTATAGCTAGTGAAAGTACTTTTACATGGTATTGTAATGACCTAGCACTAGGGACCACATGCTTAACGTGAAGTCCGAACCACGCCTTCTAAGTGTTTTTACACTCTGAAGGATTTTTGAATGTTGCGCCTTAGCAGTGCTTAGCCCACTAATGCGCAGTAGGAGTAGAATACCGGCAGCTCCCAACAATGTATTGACCGGTAAGCCGTGTGACAGCTCTTCACACACAACTACACCAGATTTGAACCGATTCAGCCAGCTGAACTCAATCGAATATTGGAAAGCAAACGAGCTAACCATTACGCCATTGAGTAAAAGGAATGAAACGTGGACAGCTGGAATTAAATTAGCCATATATGTTTCAGGCATGAATACATCGCTGTGCAAGCTCAATAACTCTTAACTAAAGCAAACAGAATAGATTGAAGGTGGGCGGGCAACCTGAAACTGGACGAAAAACTTGATCCGAACTCGAAACTTGTCTGGTTGGGTCGGGACAAAAATGTCAATTTGAGGGAAGCATAAGAAATGAAATGTAATGATGCTTACATTCCAAGCGGGAGTGGGAGTCGTAAGTACTTCGTCAAGTGTCGTATGAAATTTTTCATGCTTCACAAGAGTGACGAAAATAAAAAACTGTCACTTTCGCTCCGAAAATTGACATCTAGCTGTAGTCTCTGTTAAGGGCGGCAATTGCACAAATCAAAATGTCGTTACTACAAATACGAAAATTGAAATTTCTTTGAAACATAAAACTTCAAAGATTCTTCCCAAATAGTGAAAATAAAAGATGAAAAAGTGACGTCTGCTTGGGAGAGGGAGATTTGTAAAACATACAAGGAGAAGGTTGGGAGGTGTCTGAAAAAGCCAAAAAATGTGAACACTCCCTAACGGCAATTCTGGCACAGGGTCTTCATTTTACTTTTTTAGATCGCACCGCTGCTGAACCTCATAAACTACAAGCCCTTAATGCTTCGCATGAGTATTACAATGTGATGGTTGTTATGTACTTGAATGTCGGTACAGATAATTTTTGATTTAGAAATTTCTTCACAAAAACGTTAGTAGCCAACGTCTAGCGGGCTCGTAAGGTTTATTAAATCGTTATGCCGCTGTTGTTGTTTTATTTACTTTTATTCGTTATGTCGGTCGTTTCTGCAAGTGTTAATTCAAGTGATACCATCAGACTACCAGCCGAGTGGGAACCTCATGAAAAAACGTTCATGGTCTGGCCACAGTCGGAACAAATATGGCCACGCGAAATTTTACCTGGAGTAAGGGACGATGTCGCAAAGATTGCAAACACAATAGTGGATTTTGAACCGGTTGTGATGTTTGCTGACCATGCGCACGTGTCAATGGCCGTATCACAATTAGATAAGAGAATTGAAGTAGTTGGAATGCCAGTTGACGATTTGTGGGCCCGAGATACGTTTCCTTCTTTTGTATTAAAAACAAATAATGGACAACATAGTCTTGTGGGAGTGGATTTCAATTTCAACGGATGGGGAAACAAGGAGATCCACGACAATGATTCAAAAATAGCTGAGCGAGTTGTGAAAATGCTCGAGGTCGAAAGTCGAAAGGCTTCTATTGTTTCTGAGGGAGGCTCTTTCGAAACTGATGGTAAAGGCACGCTACTCGCAACGAAAAGTTCGATTGTCAATGCCAACAGAAATTCGCAATCAATCGATGAAATAGAAATTGAATTGAAAACCGTTCTCGGAGTGAAAAAAATTATTTGGTTTAAAGGGATAAAAGGACAGGACATTACTGATTTTCATGTTGACGCTTTAGTGAGGTTCGTTCGACCGGGCGTTGTCGTTCTAAACAGGCCGTTTCCTCAAGAGCCCCCACATGCCTGGTCAAATTCATCCGATGAAGCTGCTTCAGTTCTAAAGAATGCAACAGATGCCAGCGGTAATCCGTTTCAAGTCATTGATTTGATTGGGCCAGATCCAGAAAAAATTTCCTACAAGGGAGAAAGGAAATTCTTAATTACTTCTTACGCCAATTTCTTCATTGGTAACGGATGCGTTATTATTCCTGCGTTTGGGGACGAGGATGCTGATTCAAAAGCACAAACAACACTTCAAGAGCTATTTCCTGACAGAAAAGTTGTTCCGATTTTGATAAACAATCTGGCTTCTGGAGGAGGCGGCATTCGATGTGCGACACGTGAACAGCATAAGATTCTTTGACATTTTGAATTTGCTTGAATTTAGTATTTTACGATTAAATTATTTGAAAAAGTTTTTTAAATCAATCGACAGTTGTCAGTTTGTGGTCAAAAAATGTTTGTATTCACTTTGCGATAAATGCAAGAAATTCATTGACGAAACTAATAACATTGATAAAAGAGACCGAATGCTGTGCGGTCTTTATTTTTCATGTTTGATCTGGTCACTCTCGAGGCGGTTTTTAGCGTTTACAGCCATTTTATGAAATACCAATCCAACACAACATCGATACACACCCGAACTATACGTGCGACCGATCCAAGTAAAGTATTTAGATGATAGAGATGCAACGTATAACACTTTTATCTATTTTCTTTGGTAATGTGGGGCAGTTTAATCGGTAGATAAATCTTCAAGTATTTCCTCGTTGTTAAATCTACAGTTTCGTGCATCACAACAAAAACCCTTTTTAAAAGGGAAACGTGACGCAAGTTCTCGTCCCTTTTTCCAAAACAACTAATATCAATTAATTGGGTGACGCTTAAAGCTTTGAAACGCCAACAATTCTTTTGGAATGTTTTCATTTTTGATTAAAAACATGCGTCATAAATGCCGGACCCCCCGGTGTTATAGTTTTTCTGTTCTTTCATCTTTCACGATGCAAAAATTTCACTTTATGGGATGTATGGCGTATTTTTGTACAGAAAATCAAATTTTTGCGTATGAAAGCTGAAAGCGTAGAAAAATTATTACATTTGTGACGCATTTTTTTAATCGAAAATGAAAACATTCCAAAAGAATTTTTTGCGTTTCAAAACTTTAAGCTTCACCTCATTGATATCAGTTGTTTTGGAAGAAGGGACGAGGACTTACGTCACGTTTCCCTTTTAAAAAGGGTTTTTGTTGTGATATCACTAGTTTTGGAAGGAAATAGGAAACAAATTTCGGCGAAAAAAATTTTCGGCGAAAAACAATTCTATTCGAATTTCAACTCTCATTCATAAAAAGTTTTTTAGCGCCACGGCACCTCACGCGGCTGCCATAGCTGGCGGTGGCGGACACCACTTACATCTACGAAAATCAGCACAGTCACTTCATCTACGACCCTCATTCGTAAAATTTTTTTGGCGTCACGGCACCTCGCGCGGCTGCCATAGCTGGCTGCGGCGCCCACCACTGACCGCCGCCACGATTTCACCATCACCACCGCCTCAGGTCACATTCTAAAAATTTTGATCATGTTTGACCCATACCTTAAATACACACACAAACACATACAAAATATGCTTTTATATGGGATTTGTATGGGAGCTTCCATGAGCGCTGGAGCCCAAACGAGGCCGGTACCCCCTTTTTTAAAATCTCATATGGCGTAGAATGCCCACCCGAAGGTCCCTGCAAAATTTCAAGAAAAGTTATGGAGCCGTTTTCGAGCGGGAGGCAAAAGAGTCGGTTTTCATACAAATAGCTCTGGAACTATCTAACTAACTAACTAACGTAGGATGTTTCCATTAACTTTGGCTTCTATGAAGTAGCATATTTAGCATGAAAAAAGATGATTTTCTAAAGAACATATCTTCAGATCCACTGGACCGATTTTAATGAGTAAATGTCGATTTCAATCAA
>CM055405.1:9147747-9203112 GCA_029228625.1 Pseudolycoriella hygida | reverse complement strand
AGGACTCAAATTAAAAAAAGTTTCTTCCATAAATTGTCGGCCATGCCTAGATCTTTCAAACAAAAAATATTATGAAAATCAGAAAAGATTTACTCGAGTTATGTGCAAAAGACCAAAAACCACTTAAACGGCCCTAGCTCAGCGGCCCTTGGGCCGACAGTGCCCAGATTCAATCCCGTAAAATATTTTTCGACTACCTCTCAGGAAAAAAAAAGTTTTTGAAAATCGGTCAAGATTTACTCAAGTTATCGTGTTGACGGACAGACAGACCGATAGACAGACAGACAGACCGACAGACAGACAGACGGACATTGTTTTTTTCGCTGATTTGTCATCTCGAGGCAATAAAAAAGGTTCCCCCTTACTCCCGGGTTCGAGTTCGCAATGTAGTAAATGCATCAGACCTACGTACTTCGTACGGGTCTAACCACTTTTTGGCTCGTGCTCGAAAACGGCTTGATAACTTTTCTTGAAATTTTGCAGGGACCTTCGGGTGGGCATTCTACATCATATGAGATTTTAAAAAAGGGTGGGTACCGGCCTCGTTTGGGAGCTCTTAGAAGGCGCCATATAAAGCCCATATGCATGTGTTTGTGTGTGTAGTGTGTATGATAGCACATTTTGTATGAGGCAATGGTTGTGTGTTCGAGATAGAGGTTAGGTGTCAAAGGGAAAGTTGTTGGGTTGGGTGTGTAGTGTATCAGGGTGACCGCCAAATTGGCGGAAAATAGGCGGGGACCCAAAAAAAAACTTTTGATATGCTGTAGAGAAAGTTGAGGGGATCATTTTCGCCCATGGAAGTAGTAGCCGCCACGCTTCGGTTTGGCGGGGGCGGCGACTCAAAAAAAAACTTTTGATATGTTGTAGAGTAGGTTGAGGAGATCATTCTCGCCAATGTAAGTACTAGCGGCGGCTCAAAATAATGCAAAACATTAGAATCACAACGAAAACCCTTTTTAAAAGGAAAACGTGACGCAAGTCCTCGTCCCTTCTTCCAAAACAACTGATATCACAACAAAACCCCTTTTTAAAAGGAAAACGTGACGCAAGTCCTCGTTCCTTCTTCCAAAACAACTGATATCAATTTGGGTGACGCTTGCAGCTTCGGAACGCACAAAATACTTTTGAAATATTTTCACTTTGATTAAAAAAATGCGTCACAAATGCCGGACCCCCCAGTGTTGTAGTTTTTCTGTTCTTTCAGCTTTCACAATGCAAAAATTTGACTTTATGGGATGTATGGCGTATTTTTGTACAGGAAATGAAATTTTTGAAAGCTGAAAGCGTAGAAAAATTATTACATTGGCGGGTCCGGCATTTGTGACGCATTTTTTTAATCAAAAGTGAAAATATTTCAAAAGAATTTTGTGCGTTCCGACGCTGCAAGCGTCACCCAAATTGATATCAGTTGTTTTGGAAGAAGGAACGAGGACTTGCGTCACGTTTCCCTTTTAAAAAGGGTTTTTGTTGTGATTTTTCTATCCATGTCGGGCATGTCAGTGATATAGGTGAAGTTGTCAAAAAAAAAAATATTTAGGAAAGAGACAGCAACCTTGACGAACGCTCTCATCAAACTCGAAAGACTCGAAGATTTCGCCATCTATTTTTACCGGGGCCTTGTATAAATGGCTCTCAGCAAACTCCCATTGATGCCGTATTCGCTAAAAACCTCGAAAAATTTCGCCTTTAGGGTCAAAACACATAAGCAATTTGAATTGTCGATCTCAGCAATTTCCATACTAGCTTTCAGTACTAAAATATTTATTTCCCTACAATGATTTTTCGCTATATCTCTCATGCATCCCTCACAAATTTCCCTTGCTGAATAAATAAAATAATATTGATAATTGATAAAATTATATGAAATTTTAAGAAAATTCTCTTTATTTCGCGCATTTCACATTGATACAGTTGCATTTTTCGTATAGGGGTTTCGTTAAACAGGGTCGTCGATAGAAGGGGGTGTGTTTTGCCGGCGTCACACCCACCCTTCAATTATTTGCCGTGCCTAAAACACAGAACTTTTGTTTATTTCCCAGCTTTTTCGTCTTTGAAACAGAACGGACGCCAGAAACAGGTACATGTCGCTGGCACCCTCTCCATTTTGAACTGTATCGAATTAAAGCTATTTCAATTGGGCTAGTTTTGGGCTGTCGAGTGAACATAGCCATAAGTTTTGGGCTGCCATAGAACTCCAGGACAAAATGATTTTAGTGGTCGAATATGTCGCTTTGAGGTTTTCGTATGAAATCAATGCTTTCTTTGCTCGGTATATAGCTCAAAATTTTGTGCTGGTTTTGGGCTGACGATTGAAACCAGCCTCGAGTTTTGGGCTGATGTCGAACTGAAATTATTCAACTTTTAAGCAAAAAAATGGTGAAGACTATGAATCCAGATGCCAATACAATATCTGATCAGACCGTCAAGCGTGACATAATGAAGCTTTTCGAAGGAAGAGTTATGGTTATCAAGTCGATGTTGAGCAAAATTCCAGGAAAACTTTCTTTTACTATTAATGCTTGGACGTCAACAAACGTTATTGCTTTCATGGCTATTGGGGCCCACTGGATAGGTGACGACTGGACATATTAATCAGCTATTGTCGATTTTGCTTACTTAGAGCGAGGGGTAAATTACTTTTTTTTCTGAGGATTATTTGGGATTATTAGGGATTATTTGGATTATTTGGGATTATTTTGGGATTATTTGGATTACACTACTGTGCTTATAAATTTACTTGTTACCGAGTTTCAGCTGTTTTCATGGTCTGCCATAGAAAAAACACATCGAAAAAAGAGATAATGTCGATAATGTTGAAAACAGCATAACAAGTAAATTTAAAAGCACGTGTTTGTATTTCAAATTTGTAGTAGGATCAGAATGTGAGCAAAGTCAGAAAAGTCAGCAACCTGTAAAAATTTGTGTCTTTTCATACGAAAGAAGGTCTTATAAATAAAAATACATGAGTTACGATTTTAATATCAATTTAACATTATTCAACCAATTCCTTCTCAATGAACTCAATAAGACGTCTTGATACTCTCAACACATTGTTTTGATAGGACTGAAATGACTGAATATTTTCAAATACGCGTTTGTCAACTGGTCGAGTAAATAATGCGCCGACACTATTCTAATAGTACCAACTTCCTTTACGGACTGCACTGAAGTAAATGACTAGGCGAAAGCTTGATCTTTGAAAGCTTTTCCGCTTATAAGGCGAAAACTGTGCATCAACCTTATATATGCTTGTCCACACTCAATTCAAGAACGCACCAGTCAATAATGTTAATATTTTCTAGCCTCTGGAACTAAAACGGAATTTGTGTATGTATGTCTGTCGTCAAGGTTTCTACCGAGGTGGAAACAGCTCCGGAAAGTCGTAGACCACCGCAGAAAAAATAACATTAAATCCTGAAAGTTACAAAGTCATCCGGAAAGTTAAAAAGTGAGCCGGAAAGTCAGAAAATCGAGAAAAATCACATAAAGTCACGAAAAGTCATCCACGAAAGTTCTGGAAAGTCGTCTATAATCACAAAAAGTCACATAAAATCACAAAGAGTCATAGGAAGTCACGAAAAGTCACAGAAAATCACGAAAACTCAAATAAAATTCCAGAAAATCACGACAAGTAATGTTAAATCTCGTAAAAGGCCGTTCATAAAGTATGTCACACAGAAATGTTAGATTCCGGAACCCACAAAAATGTATGACATTGCAAAAATAATGTTGGATTTGAAACGGGGTTTTGAGTGTGACTTGGAACGGCATTGGGACGAAAATTAAGACGGGATTTGGACGTGTATTGATTTTTAAAAGTATTTGGACGAGCGTTAAGACGGTGGTTTTTGAAGGTATTTGGACAAGGATTTGTAAGGTTTTTTGAACGGGAGGTAAGACGGGGTTCTGAAGGGTATTTGAAAGGAGGGGTTCGGACGGGGGTTAAGACGGGGATTGGGGAGCGTATTTGAAAGGGGATTTGGAAAGGTATGTCGACGGGAGCTAGGACGGGTTTGATTTGAATAGACCCGTTCGAAGAACGAAGTTCTTCGAAAAGGGGTCTTATGCGTTTACCACGACGTTTGTAACCACCACAATTTCGACCCGAGAGTAGGGGGAGAGCTTCGATCATGGTTCTTAGATGACGATTCAACAATAAAAAAAAAATGACCGTCCGTCCGCCTATCTGTCAACATGATAACTCGAACTCAACCGATTTTCAAAAACTTTTTTTC
This sequence comes from Pseudolycoriella hygida, assembly GCA_029228625.1. Lineage (NCBI taxonomy): Eukaryota > Metazoa > Arthropoda > Insecta > Diptera > Sciaridae > Pseudolycoriella > Pseudolycoriella hygida. The sequence continues at coordinate 9,198,877 of CM055405.1, read as the reverse complement.
CTGAAAGATAATCAAAATATTTTTTATTGGATTAAATCTGAGCACTGTCGGCCCAAGGGCTACTGAGCTAGGGCCGTTTAAGTGGTTTTTGATCTTTTGTACATAAGTCGAGTAAATCTTTTCTGATTGACATAAATTTTTTTTGTTCGAAAGGCCTGGGCATCCCTGACATTTTATGGAAGAAATTTTTTTTTAATTTTGAGATTTTGGGCTCAGCCAGGGCCCTAAAACTGAATCTATACTAGGACCCAGCGTGTTTTTTCTACATAAATCGGGTAAATCTTATTTGATTTTCTAGAACTTTATTTTACTGAAAGATAATCAGAAAATTAATTACAAGATTGAATTTGGATAGAATCGGCCGAAAACTTTCGAAGTTACGGTCCAAAAAGTGGTCAAAAACGTGGATTTTTGAAGGTTGGAGGAACTTTTTCCCTTATATATCTGCCAAATTAGAGCGGAAATCGCATGAAGGTACAAATGCTCTGCTTATAAAAGCCATTGACGTTCAAGACTCCGGGGCACTGTACTGTAAATAGATCAACAGTGGGGTGACGCTGTGGGAGCTTGCAAACATGTTTTAAACACCTTTTTTGCAATGTCTGCAGGGGTGTGAAGTGGATGTGGACGGCGAATCTGATGAAAGTTGTAGAAAGATCTTTAGCTCCGTAGTCGCATAAAGCGCCGTTGGCACATAAAGCGCCGCAGGCGCATAAAGCATCGCAGACTAATAATAGCGGGGGTCCAGGGGGCTGCTAGTATAAAAACATAATTCTGCTAATCGCATCACAGCTTTATGCACGTTCTCGCTTATTGCTTTCGAGTGCCCTCACACTCACCCGCTCCAACGCCTGCGAATGCGTATCCACCAGTGGCTGCCGGGATCTAACTCTGGGGGTTTGCTCGGAGAAAAAAGTCTAATGATTTTTATGAGCCACATTTTCACAGAAGGAGTTAGGCAGCGAAAACTATTCAAATTTGGTGGTTTGGTAAATTTGTTGGGATGAACGTGGCGCTGTAGTGTGGAGTGGAATGCACTTTTGAATATCAATCGATAGTGCAGGTTCAATGCAAAAAAAAATTGCCGAATATGGTTGAAATGGTATGGAATGGTTGAAAAATTTCGATGCGATTTGTCGCCAACGAACGGGAGCATTTCTTCGGCTATATCTCGGCCAGCAGTGGTCGGCAGGTGTCAAATGAAAGATGTCGATCCCATAAAGCCCATATAGGTTAGGTACGCCTAGCGTACAAAATCATTGAATCAAAGACTGCGCAGTTTCAATCTCAGAATTCGTAATTTGCAAGACAAATTGGTTATTTTTAGAGCGTTTTTTGAAGTTAATTTGCGTTTGGGATTATTTAGGGTTATTTGGATTATTATGAAGTAATTTCCCCCTGACTTAGAGGGAAAGCACAGTGGTGAAAATTTATGCAAGCACTTCGTAGATTGCTTAAAGCGGTTCGACATTCCTTTATCAAAAATTATGGCGGTTACCACGGACAACGTTTACTCCAATAACACCTTCATGGAGTTTCTGAAGAAACATGGCATTCAAGTCGGCTCAATCAATCAATCAATCTTACTGCTTCCAGTAATAGAGTTCGATGTATGCCTTACATTTTAAATTTGGCCGTACAAGCTCTATTGAATTGAATTGAAGATTCCGCTTAACACGAAAGTGGAAATGGATAAAAACTTTTTGAGTTGATACATTTACAAATATTTGTAAACGTCAAAAGCCAACAAAGATGGCGGCCATTTTTATTTGCAATCATCAACTCAAAATTTTTTGTATCAATTTCTGACTTTTAGAAAATGTTTTCTGTCATTCAAATTGATTATTTAGTTAAAGATTAAGTGAGCAAACACATTGGTCGAAAACATTATACGTTTTGAAGTGTTTATTAAATGGAAAACCTGAAAGACTGACTTTTGCAGTGAAATGTTGCAGTTCACATTTCTAGCAAATGTAACTGTTTTCTCCAAAAGTGTTTCCGCCATTTCGTTTGGGAATAGGTTAAGTATGTAATGACGACATAAGCATTCGTTTTCATTTAAGACTTTAAGAGAAAAACGTTACAAAAAACTGCGACTTTTTCCATACAAATTTTCATTAGTTGAAAAGATTCCGACAGATGGCTCTTTCGTAAGCAGTGTGCACTCTTAACCTGAGTCGAAAAAGCTCAAGGGTACGGATTACATACATTCAAGGAACAAATCATATAAGATAAAATAAATAAACAAACGGAGCTTTGTGCTCCTCCCTCCACTTAGGCCGTCGCGAATTTGGCGGAAGAATTGGCTGTTTCAACCTCCAAGTATGAGGGCGGTCATAAGACAGTATAGAGCTGTCTATCCTCAGCTGCTTTCCTCATACCCGTTACATAGTACAGTAACGACATTTAATAGTTTAACAGTTTTTTTTTTCTAATAATAAATAATAATAATAAACATACTCTTTGTTTACCTTTTTATTTTTGCATGATGTTCGAAAGTGTGACAAATTCTGCAGCTTGTTTAGCTATGCTATAAACGCTGCTTACTTTAGGGAACTCTTTCATTCACTTCGTGGAAGGATACGTTTTTATAAACCATCCATCGCTTCTTTGATCAGCAACCTTTACCGTTCTAGTGGGCTTGCTTTTCTTAATGCCTTCATTATATGTAATTTTTTCGAAGCGATATATCTCTTGAATTGGCAGAGACGCCACCATATTATTCTTCAGAAAATCAACCGAGTATTCAATTGGGATGTCAAAAAACCCCTGATTTCACTACATTATTAAAAGGAATTTCCACCCGAAACTCCTCTAGATCCACCTTACTTTTTTCCAAAAATGCATTAGCATTTATTTTACTGTCAAAAACATATGCAAAGACCCGTACGTGAAGCCTTCACGTGGGAAAAGCCTCGATGTACCAAACTATTATCATAAATATAATGCGCATCAGAATGCACTTTTAGAACTATCACAATTTAAACGACTCTCAGAAATTACCCAAAGTAATATCGAAAGTCCTCCCGAAGTACATTTTCTGAACTCTCACACCAATCACGCGTTGTCTAATGCTCTTATCCCTCTGAGTTCTAGAAGTGTCTGAATCTCAGCATTGGGACATTTTTCGGGAAACCCCTGAAACATGTGTTCGATAACATTTAATTCTCCACAACTTTGCCTTTGAAAGTAACTTTCTATCTATCATAGTTCGTGATATATGAATCATCCCTAACAATTCTAGAAGTGGCTAAATCTCGGGATTTTGACGTTTCTGGGGAAAACCCTGAAACGCGTGTTCGCTAAAATTTAATTCTCTACTACTTTGACATTGGAAGCAACTTTCCATCTGTCATAGTTCTTGAGATATAACTCATTCCTACCAATTCTAGAAATGGCTAAGTCTCGGGATTGGGAGGTTTCTGGGAAAAACTCTGAAACACGTGTTTGCTAAAATTTATTTCTCTACAACTTTCTATCAGTCATAGTTCTTGATACATGAATCATCCCTACCATTTCTAGAAGTGGCTAAACCTCGGGATTGGGACGTCTCTGGGGAAAACCCTGAAACTCGTGTTCGCTAAAATTTAATTCTCTACAACTTTGCCATTGGAAGTAACTTTCTATCTGTCATAGTTCTTGAGATATGATTCATCCCTCCCAACTCTAGAAGTGGCTAGACCTCAGAAGCGGGACGTTTCTGGGGAAAACCCTGAAACACGTGCTCGCTAAAATATAGTTCTCTACAGCTTTGTCCCAGAAAGTAGCTGTCTAACTGCCTTAATTCTAGAGATATCTGAGAAAAAGTCTCACCTACCCCCAAAAAACCATGTTTTTGGACACCTTTTCGACCATATTTCCGAAACAACCCGATCGAGTTTGCTCATCTTTGAACTTGAACCATGGGACATATGTACCTTTCAGCGAAAAAAAAAGTTCAGGGTGATCGGTGCAGCCGTTTCGAAAGAAAAGTGGAGACGGACAATTTTTTAAATATTGGACGTGTGAGAGCCCTGAATTTGTAGCAAACGTATGGGACCTTCGTACTTTGTACGGGTCCAATAAACTCTCACCTTACCCAGGCCTGCTCTCACTAATTTACTCACGCCCTGGGTCTTCATTTTCTTCAGCTTTTCACCTAGATGAAAATCTTCAAGAAATTTATTTTTTTCTTTGGTCAAAACTTCCACAATAAATGGCCCCATGTCATTTTCGCAATAAATAAAGTCATTTTTTTTCTACAACATTGTTCTCTTTATTTGAAAAATTTGTCACGTGTTCATCATGGCCCCACGATAGTAAGGGGCCGTGACGCAAGTCTTACACGCCAAAAAATTCACAAGAAATTTTTTCGTAGACTAAGGAACATATATACAGGAACTTTTTGACTTCCCCCCCGAGCGACGTACCCCCCGGAAAATATTTTTCCCGGATTCTACGGAAAATTTTAGGCCGAAGTGCCTTTTCACTCATTAAAATCGGTTCAGTCGTTCCGAAGATATGAATTAAACAAATTTGCTATTTTGTATGGAAATGCACTCAAATCGAATATTTTTAACTAGTCAATTTGGTAAACCTTTCTTTCTTTCGATGTTTCTTTCTTTCTTTCTTTCTTTGTGGCAATTTTTGGCAGGATGACCCAGATCTCCTGAACGATGAGAGTTAGAAAGTTGGTTCCAAAGGCGAAGTTGTAGAGAATTAAATTTCAGCGAATACGTTTTTCATGGTTTTGGGAAAATATGGCCTAATCCCGGGATAACGTCACTTCCAGATTCCAGAGGGATGATTCTTACCTCTAGAACTATGGCAGCTAGAAAGTTGCTTACAAACTTACAAAAGTACTGATATCCGCCAAAAAAACCTCTTACAGAGGAGGTGTGACGCAAGTCTTTATGTCTGCTTACAAAAGCTATGAAATCAGAAAAGTGTGACGCATTAATCATTTAAGGTAAAACTTTTTTCTTCCAGTTACAAAAGTTCTGAAATCAGAGGGGGGTGACGCATTAAGCTTCGATTCGCAATAAACATTTTTAAACAAAATTATGCTGAGTTCAAAAAATTGCGTCGCAAAAAAAAAGCAATTGTAACATTTTTCATTTTCTTTACATCATCATCATCATCATCACACTTTATAGACCGTTTGTACCTTTCGGTGTGAGGTCTTTACTACTGACCATGGACCACCCTTCTCCATACCCCCCTATCCTGTGCCAAGGAGATGGTTTGTTCGCCTAGAGAAAGTCCCCTAACTTCTAAATCGGATTTAATTGAGTCTATAAACCTTCTCCTTGGCCTACCCCTGGGACGCACACCCGGGACTTGAGCATCCAATATCCTCTTTGGTAGCCTGCTATTACCCATCCTCTGAACGTGCCCGTACCACCGCAGACGACTAATCCTTGCCGCCTCTTCCACTGATGTAACCCCTAAGTTTTCCCTGATGTCGTCGTTCCTAATATGATTGTCCCACTGTTCCCTCCGATTTACTTTTGCTATGCTCCTAAGAACCCTCATATCAGAAACCTCCAGGTCATGCACAAGGTATCCGCAGTCCACCCAACTTTCACTACCGTATAAAATCGTTGGTCTGAAGATTGACCTGTGAATAGCTAGCTTTGTGCCACTACTTAACTCCTTTTTGTTGAACACATACGACCTCAACTGACTGGCCACTGCATTTCCCATTCTTCTCCTTTCTTCAAATTCCCTAACTAACTTGCCATTCTCCGAAAAAATGGCTCCTAAATATTTAAACTCAGAGACCTGTTCCAACTGCTCCCCATTTAAACTGCAAACTACATCCTTCCGGGATTTGCCAATATGCATAACTTTAGTTTTACTGACACTTATTTTCATGCCGTATTCCTCACATGCAGCATTCAGGCAGTCTAAATTCTCCTGCAAATCCTTGGCATTATCTGCTAATAGAGTTAAGTCATCCGCATAGGCCAGGATTTTCATGATTACTTCCCCCACCTTCACATTCCCTTGCAAATTCGCTTGCCTGATAATCTTGTCCATAAAAATTATGAACAGAAGAGGGGAGAGACAACAACCCTGACGAACTCCCTCATTAACTTCGAAAGCCTCACTAATTTCACCATCTATCCTTACCGCAGCCTTGCTCCCTGAGTAGATGCTTTTGATAGCGCCCAATAAACTTCCATTAACCCCGTATTCGCCAAGTACCTCGAACAGCTTTTGCCTCGGTACCCGATCGAATGCCTTTCCTAGGTCGATGATGCACAAGTATAAATCAATATTTCTCTCAGAGAGCTTTTCTATAGCCTGCCTGAGACAAAAGATCTGATCCTGACAACCTCTCAGAGGTCTGAAACCACTCTGAACCTCGTCAAGAACACCTTCCACTATAACCCTAACCCTGTCTACTAGCACACTTGTATAAACCTTTCCGACCACGCCCAAGAGTGAAATCCCCCTGTAGTTGGTAAGGACTTTGCGGTTACCCTTCTTGAAGATCGGAGCAATAACACCGAAGCTCCAGTCAACGGGTACTACTGAGGACTTCAATGCTAAATTGAAAATCCTACAAAGCCATTGAACCCCACCCGGCCCGCTATTCTTAATAAATTCTGTCCTAATTTCGTCTATACCTGCGGATTTTCCTGCCTTCAGCCTGCTGACCTTTCGTGACACTTCCTCTAATGTAATTTCCTCCTCACCCTCCAAGCTACGGCCCTCTTCCCTGTCAAGGCTTGTTACGGGATTGACAGAGGCGAATAGATCCTGAAAGTAATCCTGCCAGGTTTTCAGGACCTCACCCTTACCTGTAACTAATTCGCCATCTTTACCCAAAATGCTACCGCAGCCCTCCTTTTCACCACCACGCCTAATATCCTTGATTGCCGACCAAAATTTTTTACCCCTTCCTTGACCAGCCTCTTCCAATTCCTCCCCAAACTTTTTCCACGACCGATCCTTCGCTTCCTTGACTAGAGTCTTAACCGTCTGCCTGCAAGCCCTGTAAGCCTCATGCTTTTCGTCCGTCTTATCCTGTAACCAAACCAAATACAGCTTCCTTTTCTCTAATACCGCCTTTTTGATATCTGCGTTCCACCAGCCTGTCTTTTTGTTTCTACCCCCACTAGAGACACTACCTCGACATTCCTCAGCTACGCCCAAGACAAATTCCTTAAAGTTTGCCCACTCAACCTCAATGTCTACGCAGTCCGGAGGAAGCCTTTCGAAAGCTTCGCTGAATTTTGACATAAAGCGCGACTTAACTTCCTCGTCCCTGAATTTTCCCACACGAAATTTCCGAACCACCACTTTTTTCCTTTTAGCCTGACAGAGTTTACTAACAGAGAGATGGGTACCCAAAAGGTAGTGGTCTGAGCCAAATGTGAAACCCCTGAAAACACGCGTGTTCCTGACTTCCTGTCTCCTGTCCTGCTCTATAACCATGTAATCAATTATTGACTTGTGCCCCAAACTATTATTAACGTAAGTGTACCGATGGATCCACCTATGCCTAAAGAAAGAGTTGGTTACTGCCAGTCCATTGAAATCGCAGAAATCCAACAATCGCTTTCCGTTTGAGTTTAAAACACCCTCCCCGAATTTGCCCATTACCCTTTCATAGCCGCCACTGGTCTTACTGTTTCCTATTCTCGCGTTGAAATCCCCCAACAGAATCACACACTCACTACCTTTTTTGCTGACAACATCCCCTAACTGCTCGTAAAAGGTGTCAAGATCGCCCGCACTGCTACCCTCGCACGGGCTATAAACACTAACCAGCCGATAAATACCTCCTGTCAGCTTAATGGAGACCCACATGATCCTTTCACGTACATACCGCACGTTCAAAACAAACTTTTCTAATTCCCTTTTGATAGCCATTCCAACTCCCCAGTTCGCCCTACCAGACTGAACACCAGACGAAAACACTTTATAACCGCCCACCAGTTCTTCGCGCTGCCCCTTCGTCCTAATGTCGCTCAACGCTAATATATCTACACCACAATCCATTGCCAAGTCCACCAACTCACCCTTGCGACCCCTAAAACCCCCATTAACGTTTAGACTCCCAATAAACAAACCATCAACCTTTTTACATTGCCTGATCGCCAACGATGGGGTACCGTTCGAGTCCCGCATTGGTCGTACCCCGTGACCAACACTCGTCCGAGGCTGCCTATGACCGTCTTTACCAATAATGAATACAATGGGACGGCCTGGTAAGCCGAACCGCACTGGAAGTTCAAGCCTCAATGGGGACATCACACACGTGCCTGAGATGCTAAGCGCAAGCTCATTTATTTTTGCCAAAAAAGAATTGCTATATGAATAGCGAAGAAGCTAACCGTAACCGTAGACAAACACCTACTTGAAATTCTATACCAAAATCACAAACACAAAACGCCGATTGTTTTGCATGAAGAAAACAAAACAAACACCCGAAAAACGCTGTAACTTTGAGGTTATGTGAGCACTACGTTGCTTGAAAAGAAAATGCAGATTTTAATTGATATCTCAAAAAGTTACAAAAACACACACTAATTTAACTTAACTTATTTACGAGAAACTGTGATTTAAAACGCGAAGAGGGCAAAAAATAAACGAAACTTACTCAGAGCAAAACAAACACGTCCATATCTGCCGCCATCTTGACTTGAACTTGAAAATTTTACGTAGAATCTGAAAAACTAGGTCTCAGGGGGGTACGACGCAAGGGAAGAAAGTCAAAACTTAGCTGTATATATGCTTCCGAAGTCTACGAAAAAAATTTTACTCGTTGTCTCACCGAAAACTTGTCATTACATGTATATGTGCACCCCACGGAAATTATTCATTAGATGCTATTCATTACATTTAGCCCCCACCGGAAACTTCTCATTACGTGTATATCTGCAAGTAATGACGCGTTTTCGGTTGGGACACCGAGTAAAACAGCATACAGTGGGGAATGCTTAATAAGTCATACATTTTGGATAATTTCGTGACACTCGCAAACTCATTCGTGTATTTTTAAGCAACTCGCTTTAAAAACTGTTTTTCGACTCTTGTGGTTGTATACCTCGCCTAGAAACTCTACACTCGTCAAAAAACAGTTTTCAAAGCTTTTCTCTTAAAAACACTCTCTTCAGTTTGGCTAATTTCACAAAATTAATCCCTCATGTAATGATTTATTTCCGTATCTCCCACTGTAATCTACTATCTCTGAATTTTTTGTTCGTCGCTACCGCGCGCCTATGATAATTAGCCATTATAACCAGCTATAAATTATCGTATAACACAGGTACAAAGTCGCTTGATCATAGTCTCGATACGTCAAGTGACATCGGGCGGAATGTAAGGTCTGTTCACTCACCTCGATATGTTAATAGACCTCGGGCTATGGACCTTGCACTAAAACCCTCGGATCATTCACTAAAACTCGACTATAATCACGCGATTATAGTCCTTGTGTTATAATATACTATTACATTGTACACAGTTCGAAAGAGCACTAAATACGCATATTACAGAATTTGCAAAGTGAAAAGCGAAGTTACCTAAGGACGCGATGTTTGTTTGTTTGTATGTTTGTTTGTTTGTTTGTTTGTTTGTTTGTTTGTTTGTATGTTTGTTTGTTTGTTTGTTTGTTTGTGAATAACGCTCAGCGTTACATACCGTTATTTTGGCGTAACGCTATACCCACTGCCATAGAAATAGTTATTTGGATCACAAGGGACGAAAGTGAAAAATTTCAACCGTGTGCGAAATTTGCAGCCCGCGCCGAAGGCAAGGGCGGCAATCGCACAGGTTGAAATTTTTTACGTCGTCACATGTGATTCACACAAATTTTCATTACAACGAATACGAATCTTGTAATTTTCGAATCCCAAATAGACGCGAAAATTAAAAAATGCAACTCGAAACGAAGGCTTACTCATTAATCAATTCAACTAAGGTCAATAATTTATTCATTGGAATTGTTATGATTTAAACATCACTGCAGTAATAGCAGGAACAGCATGTAGAAATTAAAAATATGATGTTTTTCATGCCGGGCGCCTAAATTACAAGAAAAATTCTGTAATTTATGCCCAATTCATAAAAAGTTGTATGTGCATTGTGCACCTGCTTAGTTCGCGAAATTGCCTAAAATCAATCGTCCATAGCATGTACACAAATAACCATTGTGATTCTCATGCGAAATGATCCACATCCAAAACTCATGATACACATCCAAAACTAAGTGATTCACACAACAAGAACTACGAGAATATTGCAGTTTTTCCTTACAAAACTAGAAAGACAAAACTAATTTAAAAAAAAAATAACATTTCCTTCTTCAACAATATCATGTTTAATTCCGCATAAAAAATCTTGGTAGCACCGGCGCACAGATTTGTTACACTTTGATCGAAGTAAACTCAATGAAGTGTCGAAGTTTTTTTGTTGTGTCAGTTATTTTCGCACCTCTGTTTAGAGGACCGAAAAAACTTTCGTCCCTCTGTTTATTTTCGCACCTCTGTTTAGAGGGCCGAAAATACTTGCGCTTCCCATAGCATTCTAAGGCCTACTGAGAGTTGCATTTTTTAATTTTCGCGTCTCATTTGGGAAGAGAAATATACAAGTTTCGTATTCGATGTAATGAAAAAATAATTTACATACATAACAACCATCTTATCACAGTGACATTATTTTTCAAACACATTAACAACAATTTTTATAAAGTCTAATACAATTAAACGCTAATTAATATGATTTGATATGGACTCAAACACTTAATAATCTACATAAACTACACTCTTATCAAGCATTTAAGATCGTCAATGTGTAAAATAAATAAGGGGTGATTGGTTCTCGTCAAACAAATACTGTCATATCGTCAAACATGTATTGGGTTACTCGCAATCATAGAACAATTCCTCTTCCATACTACTATCAATCTATCATTCAAGGTAATAATACTCTCGTCAATCGTTCTCTTTTTCTTAAATAATTTCAAAAGAGGGGAAATTACATTACCAATGTCAATGTTCAATAAATTCGTATGTGAATTTTTGGCAATATGGATAGCTTCATTATATTCGATATTCCATGGGCGTCTCACTTCTTCGATTAATTTCAGCGTCGTAATGTCAATGGAATGTTTTGTGTCAAAAATGTGTTTTCCAACAGCTGTTTTTTGTTTCCAATTAGTAGATTTTACGTGCTCATTGAAACGGATAAACAATTGACTGATCGTCATACCATAATAAAACCTACCGCATGTACCACACTGGATGCGATAAATTCCCGACTTATGGATGTCAGGTGGAACGTCTTTAAGTGAGCCCAGAGCATTCCTTAAAGTGAATTCATTTCTATGGACGACTTGGATGTCATATTCTTGATATATTTTCTTCAAAGGGCCTGTCGCACTGGGGTAAAACGTGAAGCCAACTCGTCTAGTTGGTTCGTCGGGTCGTATAGACTTATAGAACGTGGATATGTTCTCTAATTGTTTTTTCCTCTGATGTTTTTGGATGATACAAGTTACCATCTTTTCACTGTATCCATTGATTCTTCCAATTTCAATAATCTTTTTTGTCACCTTTCTAACTTTTTCGTCTGTCAATGGAAGGTTTACCATAAAATGAGCCATGGAATGGTACGCAGCCATTTTATGTTTTATGTCATGATGAGAATCTGATGTGATAAGTCTTTGTGTGCTGGTGGGTTTTCGGTACACATCCAACGTCAAGACACCGTCTACAATTTCAACCATTGTGTTCAAGAACGGAAGTCTGTTTTCCGATTGTAAATTTTACAGAATCTTTTTTGATGGAGTCCATTTTGTCTTGAAACATTTTCCGCACGACGTCGAATTTTCTTTTGTTAAGGACAACAAAGATGTCGTCGACATACCTATGGTAAACTCTTGGAAAATTAGAATTTTTTGCCATTGACGTCTCATTATTTTCGGTTTTTATTCTGGACTATACCTCGAAAATGAAAACTTACTTTTCGAAACCGGCCGGTTCAATAATAAAATTTGGCATAATTAAAAAACGGATTGTTCAGTCTAGTTATTTTGTCTCATTTGTCGACAATTGTGCCGTGTTCTGTATAGTCAATTTTATGTTTTTAAATTGTGAATAACGCTCAGCGTTACATACCGTTATTTTGGCGTAACGCTATACCCATTGCCATAGAAAAATTTTTTTTCTTTGTGTAAACCACCCGACATGCAGGAATGAACGTAGAATGGAAGAATCGAAAGAATATTTCATATGCATGGAGCAGAAGAGTTAGACGAAAAAATATTTTATATACAAGCGCGTGTATATAGTGAGTATAAAGGAAGAGGTCCAAATAACGGAAATATGATACATACGTTATGTGGTGCGTGTATGTTGCAATTGTTGTTCCTTTTTAATGAAATAAAATGACTAGGGTTTTTTCGTGAGGAGGAGATGTTCGGTGTAAAGTAAATATTTTTTGTAATTTTTTTTTTGTGATGTTACATGTTTGATGTCAAAGGGAAAGTTGTTGGGATGGGTATGTAGTGTATCGGGATGACCAGCAAAATGGTGGACGACGGTATGGGATGGACTTGGGGTAAAAAAATAATTTTTTTTTGTAACTTTTTTTTGGTTGAGGTTAGATGTTTGGTGTCAAAGGGAAAGTTGTTGGGATGGGTATGTAGTGTGTCGGGATGACCAGCAAAATGGTGGACGATGGTATGGGATGGACTTGGGGTAAAAAAATAATTTTTTTTGTAACTTTTTTTTGGTTGATGTTAGATGTTTGGTGTCAAAGGGAAAGTTGTTGGGATGGGTATGTAGTGTGTGACAACGCAGCTTTTGCCATATATTATTTAATTAAATGACTATGAGTTACTGTGACGTTAGAACATGCCGTCATACGATGACGTCACAAAATGACGTCACATTATGACGTCACAAAATGAGGCAATTTTTCTGACGTCATTTTTCTATCGGAATATTTACAACGTCTTTTGTCGAACGTCATTTTGTAACGCCTCTTTTCCTCCAATACAATTACTTTATATTAATAAACGTAACTTTACGTTACTTATAAAGACGTCACAAAATGACGTCATACGATGACATCACATTATGACAACGCAAATTTTGCCATATATGATTTAATTAAATGACTATGACTTACTGTGACGACACAAAATGCCGTGATACGATGACGTCACAAAATGACGTCACATTATGACGTCACAAAATGACGTAATTTTTCTATCGTAATATATACAACGTCTTTTGTCGAACGTCATTTTGTAACGCATCTTTTCCTCCAATACAATTGCTTTATATTAATAAACGTAACTTTACGTTACTAATAAAGACGTCACAAAATGACGTCACATTATGACAACGCAACTTTTGCCATATATGATTTAATTAAATGACTATGACTTACTGTGACGACACAAAATGCCGTCATACGATGACGTCACATTATGAAGTCACATTATGACATAATTTTTCTGACGTCATTTTTCTATCGGAATATTTACAACGTCTTTTGTCGAACGTCATTTTGTAACGCCTCTTTTCCTCCAATACAATTACATATCATAAGGACGAGATTGTGGTACACACATTAATCAAATCATCATTGGAATTAAAATGATTTATTTTGTATCGAGTCACCTTAGACAAACGATTTATTTTGTATCGAGTCACCTTAGACTTTACTATATAAGCAATGCATTTTGTTCAATGTTCAGCATTCAAATATATGGCATCAAACTAGTAACATGAATTTGTTTTGACTAGTTCCCATATAATTGGTGACCCACGACTCTGAACGTATTTCAGATCGCAAAAAACATAAAGCTTTCGCTTTACAAAGCAAATTGCTAAAAATTTTAAATTTGTTTTTACTAACGAATCAAATTTTAGCGTTCAAAATTTGTTTCAACTTTCCAAATATTTATATTTGTGAGAACAAATTTTCTAACAAGCAAATTTTAAAAACATCAAATTTTTGCTTCTCTGCTAAATATAATGGCAGAAGGTGCAACACCACCAGCACCAACACAAAACCCTAACGCTGCAATCCTCGATGACGATTACGAAATCGATGGACAACAAAATTTAGCAGCTAATATTAATACGGGCAGAATTAACACCATCCAGATAAAAATTCCACCTTTCTGGAAAGCTGACCCTGATCTTTGGTTCCTACAAATTGAAGCTCAATTTTTAACAGCTGGAATTAGATCTGATATTTCAAAATACAACCAAATTGTTGGCAAACTAGACACAGACACTTTAACAGCAGTCAGTGACATAGTTAAAAATCCACCTGCCACCAACAAATATCAGACTCTAAAAAGTCGATTAACAAATCAATTTACTGATTCAGATCGTAAAAAATTAAAAACTTTATTCAATGATCTTTCACTAATTGATGAAAAACCTTCCAATTTACTTCGGAAGATGAAAGATAAGTCTTGTGGTAAAGTTGGAGACGACTTATTACTAGAGTTATGGACTAATCGACTACCACAACAAATACAAGCAATTCTATCTTGCTCAACTGAACCACTTGATCAACAAGTAACAATGGCCGATAAAATTTATGAAACAATCGAACACAATTCAATCCAAACTTTATCTCGCTCCAGCGATTTCACAACACAGATTTGCAAACTAGAAGATAAAATTGATTCTCTTCAAAAAGAAATCAATCAATCTAAATCTCGCAACAGATCTGCTCAACGAAATCGTTCCTCATCCCGTTCGACACATTATAGTCGTTCCAAACTAAACTCAAACTATTGTTGGTATCACCATCTATTCAGAGATAAAGCCAAAAAATGTGATCCTGCCTGTTCTTATAACAACAAAAGGAACAGGAAATCAAAAAACTAATAAGAGAGTCAAGCCCAGCGCAACTTGATACAGACAAATTTATAAGTCGCTTATATGTAAAAGAGAAGAATTCCGGAAGGAACTACCTTATCGATACTGGTGCTGACTTAAGTGTTATTCCACCTACAACAAAAGAAAAAGGTCACACTTCTTGTAATTTTACTTTACGTGCTGCTAATGGTACGCCAATTAAAACTTACGGAAGCAAATCCATCACACTAAACCAAGGCCTCCGACGTAACATTCGTTGGATATTTGTCATTGCAGACGTGCAACAACCCATCATTGGATTAGACCTACTAACAAAATTCGATTTACTGGTAGATGTCAAAAATAGCAAACTAATTGATAATTTAACATCATTATCAACAAACGGAATAAAAATTGATTGTAATCCAGATCTAACAATCAAATCAATTTCCAACATGTCCGTTTACCATCAATTATTAAACGAATTTCCGGACATTCTCGACATGTCTACATTCCACTCAGCAAAACGCAAACACAATGTAAAACATCGCATTGTAACCAATTGTCAACCAATCTTTGCTAAAGCAAGAAAACTAAATCCAGACAAATTAAAAATAGCTAAAAAAGAATTTGATGAAATTTGTCGTATTTGTCGTCCATCCGACAGTCCTTGGGCAACACCATTACATCTAACTCCTAAACCATCAGGTGGATGGCGTCCTTGTGGCGATTACCGTCGACTAAATGCTAACACCTTACCAGATCGCTACCCATTACCAAACATTCAAGAATTTAACTATTTTTTGAATGGTAAAACGATCTTCAGTAAAGTCGATTTAGTACGAGCTTATCATCAAATTCCAATGTCCGAAGAAGATATTCAAAAAACCGCAATTATAACACCATTTGGTCTTTTTGAATTTCCAAACATGACTTTTGGTTTATGTAACGCAGCTCAAACATTCCAACGCTTCATAAACGAAGTTGTTCATGGTTTAGATTTTTGCTTTGCATATCAAGATGACATTTTAATAGCATCAGAAAATAAAGAACAACATATACTTCATCTTCATTCACTATTTACCCGTCTTAACGAATACGGAGTAATAATAAATATTGATAAATGTCTCTTTGGTCAAAAAGAAATCCAATTCCTTGGTTTTCAAATAAATGAACAAGGAACTAAACCATTGAATTCGAAAGTTCAAACAATTTTAAACTTTCCTCTACCACAAACCGTTAACAAATTAAAACGATTTCTCGGAATGATCAATTACTTCTGCAGATTCATTCCTCATGCAGCGGAGACACAAATTCCACTCTTTTCCTGCATGAAAGGAAATATCAAAAATGCAGTTGACAAATGTAAAAAAGAATTAGCAGATGCAACATTACTTGCTCATCCTGATCCTAATTCTAAAATTTCTTGACATGTTGATGCATCTGATTTTGCTATAGGAGGTGTCGTACTTCAATGGAAAGAAAATATTTGGCAACCGCTATCATTCTTTTCACAAAAATTATCACAAGCTCAAACAAAATATTCAACTTATGATAAAGAATTACTTGCCATTTATGAAGGAATTAAACATTTCCGATCAACACTGGAAGGTACAAATTTTACTATCTTTACCGACCACAAACCATTGACTCATGCTTTCAACCAAAAGCAAGACAAAGCTACTCCTCGTCAAAACAGACAATTAAATTACATTTCACAATTTTCCACTGACATACGTCATGTACCAGGAAAAAATAATGTAGTTGCAGATACATTATCACGCATTGCAACTATTAATCAAATATATTCACTATCTTTTGAAAGTTCAATTGACTACAGACGACTGTCTGAAGCACAAAATCAAGACAAGAATTTTTTCAACAAATTTGATTCCAGTCTAAAAATAATTAAAACAGACTACAATGGCTCAAAAATCCATTGTGATATTTCAACAGGAAAACTTCAAGTTTCAGAAGAATTATTTTTGATAATGTTCACAAATTATCACATCCTGGAATCAAAGCTTCAACAGAACTTATCAAAAAAGATTTTGTTTGGCCAACAATGTCAAAAGACATCAAGAAATTCTGTCAATCTTGTATTGCTTGTCAGAAATCAAAAATCACACGGCACAATTCTAGCCCAATACAACCGATTGACATTCCAAATGAACGTTTCAATCATATCCACATAGATATTGTTGGACCCCTTCCTCCATCCGAAGGATATAAATACTGTTTAACAATAATTGATCGCTTTACTAGATGGCCTGAAGCCATACCTATGAAAGACTCAACTGCTGAAACAGTATCTACAAAATTACTTTTTCATTGGATCTCTCGTTTTGGTGTTCCAAACATCATTACTACAGACCAAGGTCCACAATTTGAATCAGATCTATTCCAAGAACTGAATAAATTACTTGGAACTAATAAACAACGAACTACCAGTTACCACCCACAAGCAAATGGTATCGTTGAAAGATGGCACTGTACACTAAAAAACGCTATCAAGTGTCATAAAAATTCAAATTGGATAAACTCACTTTCAATAATATTGCTAGGTTTACGATCAGTAATCCTACCAAACCTAAATGCTTCAGTCTCTGAAATGGTCTATGGAACAAACATCCAACTTCCATATCATTTCTTTCACAAAACTGAAACAAATACAACAAAAGACGCATTCACTTTTGTTGAAAAATTATAAAGAATTATGGATGATATTCAGCCTATTCCAAGCTCCAATCACCATAAACAAAAGATTTTTATATTTAAAAATCTCAAAGACTGCTCTCATGTTTTCGTCCGTAAAGATGGTTATAAAAAACCACTACAACCCAATTACGACGGACCATATGAAGTCTTAAAATGAGACGCAAAATTCTTTACCTTAAAAATCAAAGGAAAAGAAAAAGTCATCAGCATTGACCGTCTCAAACCTTGCTTTGAAATTCCAGAAACACCTTCTGTTAAATCAATTAAGCAAACAAAAAAAGTTACTTTCAACTTAGAAAATAACTTATTTTTCGAACCATGTTTTGAAATTTCTTCACTTGACAATCAAAACATGGTAACTCAAATTTACACATTCAAAATTTTCGTCATCAAATTACATTGGTACAACTTGGCAAAATTCGATTGGCTCATTTCCTCAAAATTCAATCAAATTCAACTCGATCAACCATCAACTATCAATTCAAAATTCGTGAACCCAAAATTCGTGAACCCAGATGGACATGACTCAATTTTTTCGACAGGGGGACGTATGTGGTACACACATTAATCAAATCATCATTGGAATTAAAATGATTTATTTTGTATCGAGTCACCTTAGACAAACGATTTATTTTGTATCGAGTCACCTTAGACTTTACTATATAAGCAATGCATTTTGTTCAATGTTCAGCATTCAAATATATGGCATCAAACTAGTAACATGAATTTGTTTTGACTAGTTCCCATAAGATGTTTGTTTGTTTGTATGTTTGTTTGTTTGCGAATAACGCTCAGCGTTACATACCGTTATTTTGGCGTAACGCTATACCCATTGCCATAGAAATGCCATAGAAATTGCAGGAATGAACGTAGAATGGAAGAATCGAAAGAATATTTCATATGCATGGAGCAGAAGAGTTAGACGAAAACATTTTATATACAAGCGCGTGTATATAGTGAGTATAAAGGAAGAGGTCCAAATAACGGAAATATGATACACACGTTATGTGGTGTGTGTATACAGTTATTAATTTTAATTACCGGATGATCAAATGTTGGTTTGTTGACTTGGGTTATCGCGGCCTGAATGAAAACAAAAACAAACTATTTGGTTGCAATATTTCGCTCGATTGTTTTGAGCTTCTTCAGGCTGTAATTCAATAAATATCCTTACAATTAAATTTCATTTAAATTATCACAAATTATTACCAATCACCCATTAAACAAACTAAAACAAACAAAAAATATATATCTTTCACATAAAGATATCACAGAGTCTTTGCCATGAAAACAAAATTTGTTGACGTTTACTTCTTCTTGGCGGATATCCTTTCAAAAGCGATCGGTAAGTCGAAGTATCACGTGAAAGATAGTTGGGAATTTGTTGAATTTATCAAAGAACAAAAGGTTCCGGATGGGTATAAAATGATATCGCTTGACGCGAAATCACTGTACACGAACGTAGTAAAATCACTATCATTGACCTCAATTCGGAAGAGATGGTGGGAAATTAAACCGTACACGAAATTGACACAAAAACAGTTCATAGAAGGAATTAGCCTGGTGTTTGACTTTTCATATTTTCGATATGGGGAAAAATTTTACAAACAATTCTTCGGTGTAGCGATGGGGAATTCGGTATCGGGATTCGTGGCGGACTTTGTGGTAGAAGATCTGGAACTGCAAATTATTCCAAAACTGTCATTCGAATTGCCATATTATGTGAGATTCGTAGATGACATAAAAACAGCGATTCCGGACGATGGTGAAGAGGATAGTTCGGATGTTCAATAGTTACCACAAAAGACTACAATTCACAATTGAAATAGAAAAGGAAGGAAAATTAAATTTTCTCGATATGACGGTTGTGAGGCTAGAGGACGGATCGTTGGACACAATTTGGTACCAAAAACCGATATCATCCGGAAGATATTTGAATTTTATGGGTAAAAATCCTATCGGACATAAAAGAAACGTAACGATTGCGCTAATTGATAGAGCAATTGCTTTCACAAATCCGAATGACAGACCTGACAGATTGAACAAGGTCAGGGAACTGATGAAAGAAAATGGCTATCCAAATGATTTCGTTGAGGAAATGATTGCAAATTGGGTTCACAGGTTTTATAACAACATAACCTCAAAGAAACAAAAGATTGATAACCAACGATATCTCTCAGCGCCATATATACCTGGACTGTCGGAGCGGCTGAAGAAAACGTTGAAGAAATATGACATCTTGTTATCTACGAAAACGGTCAACAAAGTAAACAACATTTTCACACGGACGAAATATAAGATCTCAACATCTGACAAGTCAAAAGTGGTGTACAGAGTAAGATGTCGAGAATGCGTGGTGAAATACCTGGGAAACACGAAACAAAGAACAAGCAAACGGATGTACCAACATGACTTAGACATCAGGAACAATAAAACTGAAGGCTCATCGATGTTGACACAACATGCATTGGCAAATAACCACAAATTTGACATGGATAATATCGAAATTCTGGAACACGTAGACAATTATTGAGCAAGACAAACAGCTGAAGCCATCCACATTTTGAAAGAACCGAACGCAGTGAATTACAGACAAGACTCAAACAGAATACACTCGTCGTACATAAACATTTTCAAGAACCATCCGAACACAAAATAATGGCAACACTGCACATCCGAACCTGTTCTGAAAATGAAAGATTTTTAAAGAAGAAGTAAACGTCAACAAATTTTGTTTTCATGGCAAAGACTCTGTGATATCTTCATGTAAAAGATATATATTTTTTGTTTGTTTTAGTTTGTTTAATGGGTGATTGGTAATAATTTGTGATAATTTAAATGAAATTTAATTGTAAGGATATTTATTGAATTACAGCCTGAAGAAGCTCAAAACAATCGAGCGAAATATTGCAACCAAATAGTTTGTTTTTGTTTTCATTCACGCCGCGATAACCCAAGTCAACAAACCAACACGTGGTGTGTGTATGTTGCAATTGTTTTTCCTTTTGAATGAAATAAAATGACTTGGGTTTTTTCGTGAGGAGGAGATGTTCGGTGTAAAGTAAATATTTTTTGTAATTTTTTTTTGCTTGATGTTACATGTTTGGTGTCAAAGGGAAAGTTGTTGGGGTGGGTATGTAGTGTGTCGGGATGACCAGCAAAATGGCGGACGATGGTATGGGGCAAAAATAAATTTTTTTTGTAACATTTTTTGGTTGATGTTAGATGTTTGGTGTCAAAGGGAAAGTTGTTAGGTTCGGTGTGGAGTGTGTCGGGGTGACCAACAAAATGGCGGACGATGGTATGGGGCAAAAATAAATTTTTTTTGTAACACTTTTTGGTTGATGTTAGATGTTTGGTGTCAAAGGGAAAGTTGTTAGGTTCGGTGTGGAGTGTGTCGGGGTGACCAACAAAATGGCGGACGATGGTATGGGACGAACTTGGAGGGCAAAAATAATTTTTTTTTGTAACTTTTTTTGGTTGATGTTAGATGTTTGATGTCAAAGGGAAAGTTGTTGCGTTGGGTGTGTAGTGTATCGTGATGATCAACAAAGTGACGAACGATGGTATAGGACGGAATGGGACTAAAAAAAATTTTTTTTTTTGTACCTTTTTTTTGGTTGATGTTAGATGTTTGGTGTCAAAGGGAAAGTTGTTAGGTTCGGTGTGTAGTGTGTCGGGGTACCCAACAAAATGGCGGATATGCACAAGGGGCGTACTAAGGAGTAAAAAATAAGAATTTTTGTGTAACTTTTTTTTGGCAAGAGATAGATGTTTGATGTCAAAGGAAAAGTTGTTAGTTTGGGTGTGTAGTGTATCCAACCAACCAACAAAATGGCGTACTATGGTATGGGACGGACTTGGAAGTGAAAAATTAATTTTTTTTGAAGCTTTTTTTTTGTTGATGTGAGATGTTTGGTGTCAAAGGGAAAGTTGTTGGGTTCGGTGTGTGGTGTATCGGGATGATCAACAAAGTGTCGAAGGATGGTATAGGACGGAATTGGGCTAATAAAATTATTTTTTTTTGTAACTTTTTTTTTAGTTGATGTTTGGTGTCATAGGGAAAGTTGTTAGGTTCGGTGTGTAGTGTATCGGGGTGACCAACATAGTATCGGACGGACTTAGAAGTAAAAAATTAATTTTTTTTGAAACTTTTGTTTTGTTGATGATAGATGTTTGGTGTCAAAGGGAAAGTTGTTAGGTTCGGTGTGTAGTGTGTCGGGGTGACCAACAAAATTGCGGACGGTGGTATGAGACTGACTTAGGGGGGAAAATTTATTCTTTTTCAAAACATTTTTTTTTGTGTTGGTGTTAGGTGTTTGGTGTCAAATAGAAAGTTGTTGGGATGGGTATGTAGTGTGTCGGGGCGACCAACAAAATGCCGGACGTTGGCAAGGGGCGGAGTTGGGAAGGGGGGGGGGGAATTAATTTTTTTTAAGTTTTTTTTGTTGCTGTTAGACGAGATTTTGGACGGGATTTGGGACAATTTTTGGAAATGGATTTGGGACGATATTTGTGACGGGATTTGCAACGGGACTTGCGACGAGATTTGGGACATTGTGACGGGATTTACGATTGTTGAGGGGATGTTCTTATGATGATTACGGGGCTACAAGGGGAAAGCGCCGCAGGCAGGGAAAGCGCCGCAGGCAGGGAAAGCGCCGCAGGCAGGGAAAGCGCCGCAGGCAGTGAAAGCGCCGCAGGCTAATAATTAGCGGGGGTGTAAAAAATAATTCTCTTTGGTCACCTCATCGCTTTATTGCTTACACGTGCTTTTGCTTCCGCACACTGGAAAGCTTTACGACTGCCCTCGCGCCCACCTCAGCTTAATTTTGCGTAGCCCAACGGGGCTAACGGGATCGACTAGTGCATAAAATAATACGAATAAAAGTTATTTTACAAACTCCAGGCTTGGTAAGTGAACAAAATTCATTTTTCAATGTATGCACTGAGAGAGACAATAGTACATTACATTACCTTCGGGTCGGGCCGTAACCTTCCCACTCGTCAAAATAAAAATTTGGAAGCACTTACGTACGGTTTTTTACGTGTTAAAGCAATGTAAAATCGCATTTATATTGCTGAAATACGTAAAACAATATTAATGTTATAAACGTCTAATGTCCGTCTGTTTATCTGTCTATCTATGTGTCTATCTATTTATGCGTCTATTTATATATTTATAAGTTTGTCTGTCACGATACCGTTATTTTTTCGTTTAATTGCGCTTACACTGGCGAAGAAAAAAAAATACTTTTTGATATGTTGTTGGGGATGGTGCAAAACGTCGAGAAAACATGTTCCGGGGTTAGATGTTGCTCTGAAATAAGGGAGTTATGGGTCAAGAAAGGGTCGAAATTGAAAATCGTCCAAAAGTCAGTCAAGATGACGTTTTAGAGATTTGGTCGGTGAAGCAAAGTCTTAGAGTTTTTGATGGCCTACAACTTTGTAGAAGAAAGTTTTTTGATCCGACTTCATGCGGAGGAGCTAGGCAGCGAAAACTGTTAAAATTTTGGGGATTCCTCACTTTGTTGTTAGGGAACTTTTGTTGTTGGACAAAGTAGAGATACATTTTGAGGGCCAATCGATAGTGGAGGCTTGGGGCAATAAATTTGCTGAACAATGTTGGGTGAAAAGTTTCATACTACCGAGCTATAGGTCGTTCTTTGGCGATTTTGTCCAGAGCTGGAGCACTTATTAACCAATATCTCGGTCGGTAGTTGCCGGAATGAGGCCAGTGAGGTGTCAAATGAAAGGTTTCGATAGTGTGAAGGTAGTGGAACCGATTTTAAGAAAATCGGTTGAGCGGTTCGGTGCCCAGGGTCGATCAAAGGAGGCAAAAATTGGCAAAAATTTGCTCCGCTGCCCGAAAATTACTGAAAAATTAATTTTTGATATGTTGTCGGGTATGGTGCAAAACGTCGAGAAAACATGTTCCGGGGCTAGATATTGTTCTGAAATAAGGGAGTTATGGGTTAAGAAAGGGTGAAAATTGAAAATCGGCCAAAAGTCAGTCAAGATGTCGTTTTAGAGATTTGGTCGGGAAGGAAAGTCTTAGACTTTTTGATAGCCTACAACTTTGTAGAAGAAAATTTTTTGATCCGACTTCATGCGGAGAAGCTAGGCAGCGAAAACTGTTAAAATTTTGGGGTTTCCTCACTTTGTTGTTAGGGAACTTTTGTTGTTGGACAAAGTAGAGATAATTTTTGAGCGCCAATCGATAGTGGAGGTTTGGGGCAAAAAATAATGTTGGGTGAAAAAGTTTCATGCTCCCGAGCTATAGGTCGTTCTTTGGCGATTTTGTCCAGAGCTGGAGCACTTATTAACCAATATGTCGGCCGGTAGTTGCCGGAATGAGGCCAGTGAGGTGTCAAATGAAAGGTTTCGATAGTGTGAAGGTAAGAAGAGGTAAGAAGGTAAGAAAATCGGTTGAGCGGTTCGGTGCCCAGGGTCGATCAAAGGAGGCAAAAATGGGCAAAAATTTGCTGCGCTGCCCGAAAATTACTGAAAAATTAATTTTTGATATTGTTGTTGGGGATGGCGCAAAACGTCGAGAAAACGTCTTCCGGGGTGGGATATTGTTCTGAAATAAGGGAGTTATGGGTCAAGAAAGGGTCGAAATTGAAAATCGTCCAAAAGTCAGTTAAGATGACGTTTTAGAGATTTAGTCGGGGAATACGCTGAACGTTGTATACGGGGGAAGTGGAATACGGGGAACGTTGCATACGGTGAACGTTGCATACGGTGAACGTGGAATACAGGGAAAGTGGAATACGGCGAACTTGGAATACGGGGAAAGTTCAATACGGGGAACGTTGCATACGGTGAACGTGGAATAGGGGGGAAGTAGAATCGGGGAACTTGGAATACGGGGAAAGTTGAATACGGTGAACTTTGCATACGGTGAACGTGTAATACGGGGGAAGTGGAATACGGTGGAAGTGGAATACGGGGGAAGTGGAATACGGGGGAAGTGGAATGGAGGGGAGTGGAATACGGGGGAGTGGACTACGAGGAAATAGAATTCGGGGAAAGTTGAATACGGCGAACTTGGAATACGGGGAACTTGGAATGCGGTGAACGTTGAATACTGGGTAAGTGGAATACGGTGGAAGTGGAATACGGGGAACGTTGCATACGTTCCACGGAGGAAGTGGAGTACGGGGGAAGTGGTATAAGGGGGAAGTGGAGTAATTTTGCGGCAAAGAAAGTATTTTGATTTATAGCACCTTTCTCGCCCACTTCGATTTTAGTATTATTAGCGGTAATATCAACGAAGTGATATAATGACATGAAAAATTACGTATCATTATTTAAAACGAAAAAAAATATGTTTTGGCTCTCTGAATAGACAACACGCGAAAATGATAAAGCCTGCGTAGCCCCTTGGGGCGGGGGTTTCGACTACGTAACCTACCCTTTAATGTTAAAGCGAAAATGATAAAGCCTGCGTAGCCCCTAGGGGCGGGGATTCGACTAGTACACATATAGTTATCGTATAATTTGTGTTTGAGGTGTATAACACAAAGCAATCACTTTGGTGCTTTGCTTTCTAATTCTTAAAAGTTGCTAGTACTTTTGTGTTTTGGATATTCAATTATTGGTAATTACAAAATTCTCGATTTTGTTAGCCTTGGGAGTATTGTAACTTTATGATGTATTTATATACCTCGGTAAGCCCCGATATATAAATTCACATCCTTATTTTACAATACTCTCTTCACTCACAAGTATACATCTAGAACTGTGCAATAACCAACCTACGAGTGTGTAAATACCAAACCTATCTGTGTGAATTTATTGATTGAATACGACTATCATCTGTGTCGGTCGCTAATTGATGGATTGTATACACAAAATATTTGATTAGATGAAAAAACTAGTTGACCGAGCATAAAGCTTCGCAAGGCTCATGCGATGCAACTAAGCACGTTGAGTGTATTGGAATTGATTTTTCTGCCAAATCGTTTTAGGGGAGGGGTTAAGAAAAGCGTGCGCTCTATACATTTCCAACTTTTTCCATGTATTTTTGTGTGCAAGGGGGAGGGGGATCTATAATCCGCCCTTGTCAGCGTGCGCATTATTTGAATATACCCTAACTGAATCCTCACTTTATTCTTTGGGTAGTAAAGCATAAAAACGATCGCAATTTTGTGTTACTTAAACAGAAAGAAGATACTCGTGCAGGGCCGTAGCTTTTATTTAGGGCGGGCAAAAGTAATTTTAAGGCCTTTGAAGCTGCCCTGGAAATTTTGTCTGGCTACGACCACAGTAGTTATTTTCATGACAAGGGGAGAAAATAGAAAATTGCTTAACAAGGTTGACGTCTGTGGCCGAAGCAGAGAAAATTGCAATGAGAGTAAAGTTTGATGCACAAGCAGAGAAAATTGCAACGAGAGTGAAGTTTGTGGCCAGAGCGTAGCGAGGGCCGCAATTCACTCGAGTTGCAATTTTCTCTGCGAGGGCCACAAACTTTACTCAAGTTGCAATTTTCTCTGCGAGGGCCACAGACGTCAACCGAGTTAAGAATTTTCTATTTTTACTCGAGTTATGAATTAAACTTTTCACATTTGTTTGGCGAGAATTCATATTTTCTCCCGAAAAAGATTCACACTTTTTATCACCATTACAATAATTATTGTAGATAACTTAACACATTTAAGCATACAAAAGACGAATTTCACAGAAAACATATTCGACTGTGTTGTTTTTCCAAACTCTTATATCTTGAGAAATATTTGCCAGATTAGCTAATGAATTAGTTTAGAGTAATCCTGTGATCCTAAACTATGTGCTGGCATTTTGTTTAGCTCGTATCCGTCGAGTCGAAAAGTAATTATTTTTTAAATTCACATGAACAGATCGGCCATGATACTTTATGGTAATTCTTTGTTTTCTCGCCTCCTTCTATTTTCTCACCTCAAATGAGGTGCGAAAATTTACTTTTCATCCCGCTACAAACTACCCATGCAAAATTCAATTTTCGCACGTCATTTGAGGTGAGAAAATATCAATTTTCGCCTAACAAATGTGAAAAACATATTAATTTATATGTATACGAAAAATGCGACAACGTCACTAGCGTTTGATATCAGATCATTCATTCCGATTAAATTCGAGATAAAATGAATTGCAGCTACTGTAGAATTTTCACTGGAAACACAAATGTGCTAAGCAACAAGGTGAGTCTGTACCAAGATAACAATAACATCATACGTCATGCATAACGAATAAATTGTTTCGCGTAGCAATTACTCAATTTGTGATAACACGGAAAACATAGATATTGCTTTAAAATATCGTTCTTCCAACATTAAAAGGTTCGGTATATTTGTACGGGTTTAAGAAAAAAAATATAATTTTATGTGACGTTTGTTTGGATTTTTATTGCCATTTAGAGATTTGTGTGTCTTACTTACAATTTTATAGAAACCTCTTTGATTTGGTGTATAAATATGACTTCAATCTCCAGAAAAATGTTAGTAGAACGAAGAACGGGTTCAGAATATTTATAGTCATAATGAAACTCTTTTTGTATTTTATTTTGCTCGTCAGGTCCACTACTGCTGACAGTGTTGATTCAAATGACATAATTCGAATGCCTGCTGAGTGGGAACCTCATCAGAGAACACTTATGGCTTGGCCACATTCAAAGGAAATATGGCCAAAAATCATACCAGTAGTGAGGAGAGATATTGCAAAGATTGCAAACGCAATAGTCGATTTTGAACCGGTCGTGATGTTTGCTGATCCTTCACAAGTATCAGCAGCCGAATCACAATTAGACAATAGAGTACAAGTTGTTGGAATGCCAGTTGACGATTTGTGGGCCCGAGACACGTCGCCTGTTTTCGTGTTAAAAACAAGTAACGGACAAGAGCGTGTTGTGGGTGTGGATTTCAACTTCAACGGATGGGGGAACAAAGCGATTCATGGTAAAGATTCTCAAGTTGCTAAACGAGTTATAGAAATGTTTGAAATGGAACATCGAAAGACTTTTCTTGTTGCTGAGGGAGGTGCATTCGAAACCGATGGGAGAGGTACGCTATTCGTTGCAGAGAGTTCGATTGTCAATACCAACAGAAATTCGCAATCAATCGATGAAATCGAAAAGGAACTGAAAAGCGTCCTCGGAATAAAAAAAATTATTTGGTTTGAAGGGGTAAAAGGACGAGACATTACTGATTTTCATATTGATGGTTTGGTGAGATTCGTCCGACCAGGCGTTGTTATTCTTAATAGACCGTTTCCGAGCGAAAAAGACGATTTTAAGGCAATACAGTCTGAAAAAGCTGCATCGATCCTGAAAAATTCCACAGATGCAGACGGCAATTCGTTTCATGTCTTTGATTTAACACAACCAGATCCAGAGAAAATGTCGTACAAAGGCTGTAAAAAAACGTTTATTTCTTCATACGTCAATTTTTATATTGCCAACGGATGCGTTATTATGCCAGTTTTCGGTGACGAGGAAGCTGATTCGAAGGCGCGATCAACACTTCAAGAGCTGTTTCCTGACAGAAAAGTTGTTCCGGTTTCAATTGAAATCTTTCCTATGGGAGGGGGAGGGATTCACTGTGCAACTCATGAACAGCCTAAGTCCAATTTTTAAGTCAGAGATCAATGTTCAATTCTGTTGAAATTTTTAAATTAATTATTGAAAGAACTAGAGTTGTTTAATATTTGTATGTTCTTTTAAATTCTTTAGTTCTTTACTACGCTAAGAGATTCGAAATATGGATTTAACAAAAACTTCGTTCAGATTGGCTTAGTTCAATAAAGAAAATGAGAACAAGTCTCTGTTTTTTTTATCACAAATATACAATTACTTCAACCTATCACAAATAATCAATGGAATATGTCATTATTGCCATTATCACGGACTTTAAAAACTTGATCGAAGCTTACCATACGTTCTCTGTCCTCACAGAAAGTATTTCGAGTGCAGATGGCGTTTCCCCGTTGGATTGCTATTGACAGGAGGTGGAATAGAAAGTCCAAAGAACGAGTTTCCCCTGTGCTCCTTTCCATCAGTTTACCCAACCTACGCAAAAAGGATTCGGTTTCTGGGCCTAGGGATCCTAAACTCTCGAAGGCTACCGGCTTAAAAATGTAATGCTTCAGCTCGACGTATTTGTTACGTTTGTGTCGCTCAGCTAGGTCAGCAGCAGCACCTATCTTCTGTGACGTTAACTTGACATGAGTAGCTGCAAGCGTGGCATCCCAAATAAGAGACCTTCCTCTGCTCCAAGGATAGCTGGTGACACCGTCCGGACGCTTCCCGTCATCCTGTGACAGTCCATACGGTTCAAGTCTGTTAGGGACACCCGCTGACGAAAATGCCATTGACAAAATTTTGTTTATTTCCGCATGCCTAGGGTACTTCCCTTTAGATTTACTGCACGGTAACCCATGCCACCCATTAGTATCGACTATCTCCCCGCACACACAGAGGTGAGACTCGCACACCTTGTTACCTAAGCGTAGTGCTACCGCACTGTGTCGTTTTCTATAAGCAGACCCAATTGTTGAGAAGGAACCGCTTGCAACCACTTTGAGGAAAATTTGCTAGATGATGCAAGGATTCGAGCTCGTTCACTGGGGTTACTCGACGATAACAACTCAGTAAGGGTAGTGCTGACCCTCAATGAATACCACGCTTTCTGATGTTCTTTAGCGTCAGATGTTTCGGGTGTCCATTGGCTGGGATAGCTTCCTAACAACGACTGGATTCGGTTGTTGACAATAGAGATGTGGAATTTCCTTATGCCTAGACCCGAAGCTGATAACGGGAGAGAGGCCTGAGTCCATGCAACGTTGTTAAATGTGCTGTTTGTTATAATTTCCAAAATGTGGCGGAAGAAGTCATCTATTTGAGCTAATTTGTCGGGTTGTAAAAATGTCGGGCTGGTACGGAGGAGGTACTGGAACTTTGGTGCCGAAGACGAACATCGTAGAACTCGCAGAACGTCCAACAGTGGCAACCGTTCGCATAGGATTGATACGTTTTGAAGGCCGATGGAAAGAAGGTCACAGATGCTATCATCTAAGATTGGGTCGCCGAGCAACTGGAAAGATGACGCGTCGAGAACCTTAATGCCTGGCAAAAGACGGTTTAACTTATGGAGCATTTCTTGCTGATCGCTTGGAGGAGTGCTGATGAAGAACACTTCACATTTCGCTGAGTTTAATGTCAAACCAGATTCCTGGTAAAACGCCAATACTTTTTCGACGTCTTAAAGAATTACTTGAAACTCATCTCCAATCGTGTCGTCATCTAAAAACCACGCGTTCAACCTCGAGTTTAATGAGTGAGTCAGAGGTTTTAACCCTATACAAAAGGCAACCGGTGCACATGGGTCCCCTTGCTGAACGCCTTTTTTTGATTTGATAATCACCTCTCCGTAGTGTAAGTTAGAGGAGCAATGGTATGTTTGTTGCATCATTGGGAATAGCGATGGTGCTTCCTTCTTAATCTCTTTGAGCATATATTTCCTATTCAGTTCATTAAAAGCATTTTTGTAATCGAATCTGAGTATTGCCATTGGGGTAGGATGATCGTATTCCGCTTATGCCCGAACCGCATGTACTATTACCTGTGCGTCTCCCTTCACACTGATGCCGTTTTGAAATGGAAGCAAACTCCGTGACAGAGCAATTTTATTGCTGAAGCATGAGATTTTTCCCGCTAATCTTTTCAACGTTAATTCGATTGCGATGGGTCTGATGTCGCTGTTCTTTTTAGCAAAAGCAATTAATTCTGCGCCGAAGAAAATCGGCGTAAGGCTTGAGCAAATTTTTCCCGAGCGTATTACGTTTGTCAGCTTGGATATGGCCTCAGTTAGTTTGGTGGCGGACTCACCACATGAAAAGTCTTTGAGATGGCGCGTCCTTAGGCCGTCGATGCCACCGGATGAACTTATCGGGAAGTGCTTGATCGCGTTGGTTACTTGATCGGTGGATATGTCGAATGGCTCCAGCTTAGGAATGGTTTCCTCCTCGATGACTGTATTGTCCTGTGGGTGTCTCTGTTTATATTGCGGTTGGTGTAATTTTTTGGAGAAACCATTATCTTGTCTAGTGACGACTTAGACTTGTTGTCTGGATGTTATTGAATGCCTTCAATGTATTCTACGACTTTCGTGGATTCTGGTTAAGTGATACGGCTTATCACACAGATAAGAACGAAAAAGAAAAATAAATGACCTCAAGACAGAGCTCAGCAAAGCCCGTACACAAAATGGCTAAATCCATTAGATTTTAGAAAAATTTGACGTGGACAGCCACGTTAATTGGGTTTCTGTTACAGATAGAGCTTTTTTATATTCTAGAAAAGTGTAGGGCGTGTGAAAATTATAAAGAAACGGTGTATTAATCATTTTCGTAGACTTTATGCTTCGTAAGATATACTTACATTACGTAAAAGGAATGAAACGTGGACAGCTGGAATTAAATTAGCCATATATGTTTCTGGCATGAATACATCGCTGTGCAAGCTCAATAACTTCTAACTAAAGCAAACAGAATAGATTGAAGGTGGGCGGGCAACCTGAAACTCGAAGAAAAACTCGATCCGAACTCGTAACTTGTGTCGGGTTGGGTCGGGACAAAGATGTCAATTTAAGGGAAGCATAAGAAATGAAATGTAATGTTGCTTACATTGCAAGCGGGAGTGGGAGTCGAAAGTACTTCGTAAAGTGTCGTATGAAATTTTTCATGCTTCACAAGAGTGACGAAAATAAAAAACTGTCACTTTCGCTCCGAAAATTGACATCTAGCTGTAGTCTCTGTTAAGGGCGGCAATTGCACAAATCAAAATGTCGTTACTACAAATACGAAAATTGAAATTTCTTTGAAACATAAAACTTCAAAGATTCTTCCCAAATATTGAAAATAGAAGATGAAAAAATGACGTCTGTTTGGGAGAGGGAGATTTGTAAAACATACAAGGGGAAGGTTGGGAGGTGTCTGAAAAAGCCAAAAAATGTGAACACTCCCTAACGGCAATTCTGGCACAGGGTCTTCATTTTACTCTTTTAGACCGCACCGCTGCTGAACCTCATAAACTACAAGCCCTTAATGTTTCGCATGAGTATTACAATGTGATGGTTGTTATGTACTTGAATGTCGGTACAGATAATTTTTGATTTAGAAATTTTTTCACAAAAACATTAGTAGCCAACGTCTAGCGGGCTCGTAAGGTTTATTAAATCGTTATGCCGCTGTTGTTGTTTTATTTACTTTTATTCGTTATGTCGGTCGTTGTTGCAAGTGTTAACTCAAGTGATACCATCAGACTACCAGCCGAGTGGGAACCTCATGAAAAAACGTTCATGGTCTGGCCACAGTCGGAAGAAATATGGTCAAGCGAACTTTTACCTGGAGTAAGGGACGATGTCGCAAAGATTGCAAACACAATAGTGGATTTTGAACCGGTTGTGATGTTTGCTGACCCTGCGCAAGTGTCAATGGCTGTATCACAATTAGATAAGAGAATTGAAGTAGTTGGAATTCCAGTTGACGATTTGTGGGCCCGAGATACGTTTCCTTCTTTTGTATTAAAAACAAATAATGGACAACATAGTCTTGTGGGAGTGGATTTCAATTTCAACGGGTGGGGAAACAAGCAGATCCACGACAATGATTCAAAAATAGCTGGGCGAGTTGTGAAAATGCTCGAGATCGAAAGTCGAAAGGCTTCTATTGTTTCTGAGGGAGGCTCTTTCGAAACTGATGGTAAAGGCACGCTACTCGCAACGAAAAGTTCGATTGTTAATACCAACAGAAATTCGCAATCAATCGATGAAATAGAAATGGAATTGAAAACCGTTCTCGGAGTGAAAAAAATTATTTGGTTTAAAGGGATAAAAGGACAGGACATTACTGATTTTCATGTTGACGCTTTAGTGAGGTTCGTTCGACCGGGCGTTGTCGTTCTAAACAGGCCGTTTCCTCAAGAGCCGCCACATGCCTGGTCAAATTCATCCGATGAAGCTGCTTCAGTTCTAAAGAATGCAACAGATGCCAGCGGTAATCCGTTTCAAGTCATAGATTTGATTGAACCAGATCCAGAAAAAATTTCCTACAAGGGAGATAGGGAGTTCTTAATTACCTCTTACGCCAATTTCTTCATTGGTAACGGATGCGTTATTATTCCTGCGTTTGAGGACGAGGATGCTGATTCAAAAGCACAAACAACAATTCAAGAGCTATTTCCTGACAGAAAAGTTGTTCCGATTTTGATAAACAATCTGGCTTCTGGAGGAGGCGGCATTCGATGTGCGACACGTGAACAGCATAAGATTCTTTGACATTTTGAATTTGCTTGAATTTAGTATTTTACGATTAAATTATTTGAAAAAGTTTTTTAAATCAATCGACAGTTGTCATTATACAACCCAGCAATAAATTATCGTATAACACAGGTATCAAATCGCTTGACCTTAGTCTCGATACGTGAAATGACATCGGGCAAAGTGTAAGGTCTGTTCACTCACCTCGATATGTTAATAGACCTCGAAATATGGACCTTGCACTAAAATCCTCGGATCATTCACTAAAACTCGACTATAATCATGCGATTAAAGTCCTTGTGTTACGCGATTAAAGTCCTTGTGTTATGATATACTATTACGTTGTAGATAGTTCGAAAGAGCACTGAGTGCGCATATTACAGAATAGGAAGTACGACTTTGCAAAGTGAAAAGCGAAGTACATAAAATAATACGAATAAAAGTCATTTTACAAACTCCAGGCTTGGTAAGTGAACAAAATTCATTTTTCAATGTATGCACTTAGAGAGACAATAGTACATTACATTACCTTCGGGTCGGGCCGTAACCTTCCCACTCGTCAAAATAAAAACTTGGAAGCACTTACGTACGGTTTTTTACGTGTTGAAGCAATGTAAAATCGCATTTACATTGCTGAAATACGTAAAACAATATACACATATAGTTATCGTATAATTTGTGTTTGAGGTGTATAACACAAAGCAATCACTTTGGTGCTTTGCTTTCTAATTCTTAAAAGTTGCTAGTACTTTTGGGTTTTGGATATTCAATTATTGGTAATTACAAAATTCTCGATTTTGTTAGCCTTGGGAGTATTGTAACTTTATGATGTATTTATATACCTCGGTAAGCCCCGGTATATAAATTCACATCCTTATTTTACAATACTCTCTTCACTCACAAGTACATGTAGAACTGTGCAATAACCAACCTACGAGTGTGTAAATACCAAACTTATCTGTGTGAATTTATTGACTATCGTCTGTGTCGCTTAGTGATGGATTGTATACACAAAATATTTGATTAGATGAAAAAAACTAGTTGACCGAGCATAAAGCTTCGCAAGGCCCATGCGATGCAACTAAGCCCGTTGTGTGTTTTGGAATTGATTTTTCTGCCAAATCGTTTGGGGGGCTTTTTTGAGGGGAGGGGGTTTAAGAAAAGCGTGCGCTCCATACATTTCCAACTTTTTCCATGTATTTTTGTGTGCAAGGGGGAGGGGGATCAGCGTCAGCGTGCACATTATTTGAATATACCCTAACTGAATCCTCACTCTATTCTTTGACCAGGTAAGACATAAAAACGATCGCAATTTTCTGTTACTTAAACAGAAAGAAGATACTCGTGCAGGACCGTACTTTTATTTAGGGCGGGCAAAAGTAATTTTTAAGCCTCTGAGGCCGCCCTGGAAATTTTGTCTGGTTACGGCAACAGAACATATTTATATGTATACGAAAAATGCGACAACGTCACTAGCGTTTGATATCAGATCATTCATTCCGATTAAATTCGAGATAAAATGAATTGCAGCCACTGTAGAATTTTCACTAGAAACACAAATATGCTAAACAACAAGGTGAGTCTGTACCAAGATAACAAAACAGTGTGCGTCATGCATAACGAATAAATTGTTTAGCATAGCAATTACTCAACTTGTGATAACACGGATGGCATACTTATATATTGCTTTAAAATATCGTTCTTACAAAATTGAAAGGTTCAGTATATTTGTACGGGCTTAAGAAAAAAACATAGTTTTATGTGACGTTTCGTGTTTGAATTTTATTGCTATTTAGAGATTTGTGTGTCTTACTTACAATTTTATAGAAACCTCTTTGATTTGGTGTATAAATATGACTTCAATGTCCAGAAAAATGTTAGTAGAACGAAGAACGGGTTCAGAATATTTATAGTCATTATGAAACTCTTGTTGTATTTAATTTTACTCGTCAGGTCCACTGCTGCTAACAGTGTTGATTCAAATGACACAATTCGAATGCCTGCTGAGTGGGAACAACATCAAAGAACATACATGGTCTGGCCAAAGTCGGAGGAAATATGGTCAAGGGATCTATTACCTGGAGTTAAGGACGATATTTCAAAGATCGCAAATGCTATAGTCAAATTTGAACCGGTTATGATGTTAGTTGACCCTTCACAAGTGTCGACAGCAAAATCACTTTTAAACGAGAATGTTGAAGTTGTTGCAATGCCGGTCGACGATTTATGGGCTCGAGACACGCTGCCTTCTTTTGTATTCAAAACAAGTAACGGACAACAGAGTCTTGTGGGAGTGGATTTCAATTTCAATGGATGGGGAAACAAGCAGTTCCACGACAATGATTCAAAAATAGCTGAGCGACTTGTGAAAATGCTCGAGGTCGAAAGTCGAAAGGCTTCTATTGTTTCTGAGGGAGGCTCTTTCGAAACTGATGGTAAAGGCACGCTACTCGCAACGAAAAGTTCGCTTGTCAATACCAACAGAAATTCGCAATCAATCGATGAAATAGAAATGGAATTGAAAACCGTTCTCGGAGTGAAAAAAATTATTTGGTTTGAAGGAATAAAAGGACAGGACATCACTGATTTTCATGTTGACGGTTTAGTGAGATTTGTTCGACCTGGCGTTGTCGTTCTCAACCGTCCTTTTCCTCGAGATCCTCCAAGTATCTGGTCGAAGCCATGTGATGAAGCTGCTTCGATTTTGAAAAATGCCACAGATGCAGACGGCAATCCGTTCGAAGTCGTTGAATTGGTTGAGGCAAATCCAGAAAAAATATTGTACGACGACGAACAAGATGTGGAAATGTTCCTTTCATCTTACGTGAATTATTTCATTGGAAACGGATTTGTTGCTGTTCCTGCTTTCGGTGACAGGGAAGGTGATACGAAGGCCCGAAAAACACTTCAAGAACTGTTTCCGGAAAGAAAAGTTTTTTCAATTAATATAGAAAGACTTGCTGCAGGAGGGGGAGGCATTCATTGTGCAACTCATGATCAACCGGTCGCCTAGAATCATCAGATTGCAAAAAATCGGTTTAAAAACATCGACGCTGCTAAAATTTCTTTAATATCAACTACCTGACTGTATTGACGCGAGTTACTAGTGTTTTCTAAGGATTGAAACAGATCAGGATCTCCTGACCGAAACCTAAAAAAATAAAAAATTTCCTGACATACCTGACCTTATTTTACCTGTTTCAATGTTTACGTGACCTGACATTACGCGATTTTAATTTTACGTGACCTGACCTGATTTGACTCGTCGTTTGCATTATATGGTGTTGAAGTAAGCAATGCGACTGAATCAATGTATGAGTGGATTGTTTAAAAACGAAAAATCGTCAGTTTAAAGGGCTGATTATACATTCTGCGGCTGCGATTTTTTGCTCATATTAAACTGAAAAATTAAACATTTTATAATATTTCGTGTGTCCCATCATATCGAAACAATGATAAATTTTTTAATTTAATTAAAATATTGTGAACATGAAAAGAACTCAATCAAATATCTAACAAAATCCATTTTATTCGCGTTAAATGTTATATGAAAACCCATAGATTTGTAGCCCCTGAACTCTCAGCAAATATTCGCAATCGCAGAATGTATAATTTGCCCTTAACAGACCAGTATAAACCAGACATGTTTCGAGAAAGTGTTTTTTCTGAGGTTCGCTCAACAAAAAACTCTAGTTTTGTAATTTTCATGATAAATCATCAGATTCGCGTCAAATCAGGTCGGGTTGTTCTAATTTCGGGTTCGGGTCTCAGGTACACCTATCCTCACTGTTTTTCAAGATTTTCATCAGCACAAAATTAATTATTTATCGAAACGTTTTATACTTGGGAGTAATATGTTTGATAGCTTTGTGAAAAAAAAGTAAACTAATCACATCTTCAGCAAGAAACCGGTCTTTACATCAATAATGTCCAAAATATTTTTAAACACAAAAAAACAAATAAAAAACGAGCAAAAACACAGGTTGAAGAGTATTTTTTCCCACAATTTAAATATACTTGTTGGCGATGTCTTTGTTTTTTTTACATTAAAAAAAACTACCAGAACTATGGTTGTAGATGTTGTGATAAAAATCAATTAAGCTTTTGGGAAGAAATAATTATATTTGTTACTTAGAGTGAGGCTTAGGCCCTGGCAGCATAGTGTGGTGGCCTAGGCTTGACATAGAAATTGCGAAAAAGAAGATGAAAGAAATTCAAAGGCTGGTATGCGTAATGCGTATGCATTATCGGGACAGACCGAGCAGATAGGAATGGCTTAACGATTGACCGTTTATGGACTCATTTGCTTCGATGTTTTGCAGATGTTTCGAAAAACTCTGAAGGAGCAGTGGCCTGCAACCCAGAACGATTCCCGTGAAGTAACGCCAAAGCCAAATCGCCAAGAAAAAAAAAATCGCCAAGGTGTGAAGAAACGCCAAAAAAAGCGCCAAAAAAGAGAAGAAACGCCAAATTAATTTTTTTCAGCTCTTGGCGTTTCTTCACACTTTTTTTGGCGCTTCTTCACACTTTGGCGATTTTTCTTGGCGTTTCTTCACATTTTGGCGATTTTTTTTTTGTGATTCAAGAAATAACTACAAAATAATAAATCGCCAGAAAAAATCGCCAAAGTGTGAAGAAACGCCAAGAAAAATCGCCAAAGTGTGAAGAAGCGCCAAAAAAAATCGACAAAATGTGAAGAAACGCCAAATTAATTTTTTTCAACTTTTGGCGTTTCTTCACACCCTGGCGATTTTTTTGGCGTTTCTTCACACTTTGGCGATTTTTTTGGCGTTTCTTTACACTTTGGCGATTTTTTCTGATGATTTAATTAATAAAACCACGAATGAAACGAATGAAAACATTTTTAATTCTGAATTTATGTTTCTTAGTTAGTTACGTTCATGGATAGACCAGTTGTTAGTGCGCCTACCATTTTGTTCGTCAGAAGATCAATTGTTTCATTGTGATTTGTTTCATTAAAACAAATATTTCATTTATCTCAATACTTTACGAATAGAAACAAAGAATGCCAACATGAAAGTCCAAAGGTCAAAACGCGTTACATTTTTTTCTGCAACGAGGTGAAAGATCGCTATGAGAAGCTATTGATCGGCCTTGATTCTCCCTGCGAAACTTGAAGATCATTCAGGGGGAATCAAGTGGACATCTTCTCACTGCAAGAGTTCTCACGTTCAAGATCGCTGACATTGTGCACAGGCACCAACTCGTATGTGGAAGGCCAAGGTCAAGGTATAAATTATCGTTGCACAGCAAGGCTGCAAAAACTCTTTCGGTAGAAATTGGGGTCTGTCGTCAAAGGCTACTCTGTGATTGTATGAGGCAGTAATGAGACATAGATCGAATCACACCGGCAATTTAACGCTATATTTATAAGTAGGGAAGACTGACTAGATAGCTTTCCAGCTGATCTACCAGGGAATAGCATAGTCATAGCACGGACGGCTCCAAAACCTCCAATGGAGCAGGGGCTGGAGGGTATGCCTCCAACACAGAAGAAGGTGAGAGCTTTCATCTGGGTAACCTCGCCAGTGTCTTTCAAGCAGAAGTCTTCGCGGCGCTCACGGGAGCGCGTGGAGAACTTCGAAGGGGAACACATGGGAAAAATACTGTCATTTGCTCAGACAATGCGGAGATGATTAGGGCGCTTGTATCGCCTGTCGCGACTTCCAAGCTGGTGAGAGATTGCAACTTGACCCTGAACTTGATGGGTCTGAGCATCAGATAGCTCTCGTCTGGGTACCTGGTCATTCGTGCGTGGAAGGAAATGAGAAGGCAGATGAGCTAGTTAAGGCGGGCTCTGCTGCCCCAACCGTCTGTGCGAAAGCATTGAAGGATTAGGCCCAACCGTCTGTGCGAAAGCATTGAAGGATTAGGTGGCGTTAAGGCATGGGAACGCTGGGGAGCGAGCGTACGATGGAGGTGCTCATACGAAGCGCTTTCTACCGAAACCACACTCCAAAAGGGATAAAAGTTTGCTAGCAATGTACCGGGAAAGCATAAGAATGGTAGTGTGTGCGATTACCGGACATAGTGGGTATATTTAAATTGAATCAGAACTTTATTGCATTCGTTGTTCCGAAATAATTTTTATGCACAGTCAACGAGTCAACGAAAAACCTGAAATTAATTGCGATCTGAATTTAAATTTTGTTTGTTTAAATTTACTGTTCGGTAAACATAAACAGCTGTAACAAAGAGAAACAGAAATTGTTAAATAGGGATCTGAACTGAAAAAATCATCTTGGCGTTTCTTCTCTTTTTTGTCGATTTTTTTTTGGCGTTTCTTCAAATTTTGGCGATTTTTTCTGATGATTTAACAAATAATTACAAAATGGTAAATCACCAGAAAAAATCGCCAAGGTGTGAAGAAACGCCAAAAAAAAATCGACAAACAGAGAAGAAACGGCAAGTTAATTTTTTTCAGCTCTTGGCGTTATTTCACACTTTGGCGATTTTTTTTTGCGTTTCTTCACATTTTAGCGATTTTTTCTGGTGATTCAAGAAATAACTACAAAATAATAAATCGCCAAAAAAAATCGCCAAAGTGTGAAGAAACGCCAAAAAAATCGCCAAAGTGTGAAGAAACGCCAAAAAAATCGACAAAAAAGAGAAGAAACGCCAAATTAATTTTTTTTCAGCTCTTGGCGTTTCTTCACACTTTGGCGATTTTTTTGGCGTTTCTTCACACTTCGGCGATTTTTTTTTGGCGATTTATTATTTTGTAGTTATTTCTTGAATCACCAGAAAAAATCGCCAAAATGTGAAGAAACGCCAAAAAAAATCGCCAAAATGCATTTTGGCGATTTGACTTTGGCGTTACTTCACGGGAATCCCAGAACGGAGGAGAGTTTCCGTTTAGGATTCAAAAAAGCTAATAACAATCCTTCAGAATACTCCAAAATGTTAAACAATTCTGAAGAGAACTAAAATGTTGCTGATTTCGTCGTTTAGAGCAACCTTTAGTACACCTTGTCTTTTAGACCATGTGTATATCAGCTCAACTGGTCAGAGAATGACACCAAAACTAAGACAATTCGTTTAACATTTTGGAAGTATTCTGAAGAATTGTTAATGGCTTTTTTGAATGTTGATTCGAGGTGTAGACTCTACTCTACAGATGGTATAGCAGCCATCTATGGTTGCAAAAGTACCAAAACGAGAATTTTCTCATATTTTGACCATTTCGAACCTTCGAAGTGTAATTTCAGACCTTAAATTTTAACATTTTGTATTTGTATTTTAGAGACTCCACTAACAGCTTTTTACAGCCAATAACAAGTGTTGTCTGGACCACCGGCTTAACGTGACTTCCGAACCACGTCTCAGAGTAATGCGAATGTAGCGTCTTTGTTATTATGCAATTACTCCAAGAATTGTTAGGCGCTTGATTATTATCTCGCCAAAATGTAGGCTTATATATTTCGTGCACAAATTCGTCGTATATGGGTTACGTCATACAATTTGGGAGAATTTTGATGGATTTCGAAGAACTTTCACGAATTTTGGAGAATTTCTGAGAAAATAATTCTACAAATTAGGCCCTGTTTGAAAAGTAGAAAGAAAGAGAGCCAAATAGTTGTATACCTAAGAAATGGATACTCCAAACAATTCAGTATGAAAACTTCTTTTTTTCAACATCGCTTTCTTTTACTTGAAAATAATGGCATGGGCGTGTCAATGAGATCTGATCGCTTAGTATTCTAACGCTTAGTATTACGAACGCCCGCCGTGCGCGTATTATGTGAGCTCATAACACGTTCGTTACGTATGGCATGCTATACTTAAATAAGGTTGAATTATATAATACGTCGGCGGCGTATATTTTATAAACACAATTCCCAAGTCACTTGTAGATATTTTCCTTAATGAATCCTAAGGAAACGAACGATTTTCTAACGTGAGAAAAGCCCGAATTTCACTCTTTTCTCTCAATTCGTGTGTAATTTTTGTTCACATCTTGGTTGATGTGTCTACCAGCCTTTACTCGAGGAGAAAGAGAAAACTGCGTCTCTCTCGCTTTTTCACATTGATAAGAGAAATTTCGAATTCGAAACGGAACGATGGAAACACAAATTTAATGGTAAATACCAATGGGTGTCACTTGCTATATAAATCATAATTTATTTACACCAATTTATTGATGTTTTTGAATTTCGTCTTCATTTTACAGAATCGTTTTTTTGATTTTCAGCACGACTTGTATGTACATGGTCGAATTGATTGTTTCTTCTTAGGCAATAATGAGTGTTACGAATGAATAAGTGGCACCCTATAATGTATTATGAATGGAGAATCAGCTGTCATTTGACATAATAAAATCCGTACAAAAAACAATGTAAAATGAAGTGCAAATTAATCGTAAGTTTCTTTAATTGCGACGATCAATACACTTGCGTAATTACTTCGAAATCGACCGAAATTCGATTCAGCCCATATAACTGTGATAAACGGACAGAGGAACAAACACAAATTCATTTCACCGCTCAAACCTGGTCGTTTTGGTTCTTTTTGAATGAATTAAAAGCATCAGATTTTTACAGACAACGTGTGATAAAATATGTAAACGAATTGGAAGGAATACCGCTGGTAAATGTTGTCCAACCGCGCCAAGAAGTCATCGATCGTGAATGGTAAGTTAAGGATATTCTGTTATCTGTTCCCAAAGGAGCATCCATCCTTTCAGAATGTTTTGTCGACTTCTTTTTTCCAGTGTTTTTAATTAGTTTTCCAACTAAATTTTGGACACTTTACTTTTGTTTTTATCCATCTGTTCTTCAAACGAGCCTCTCGTTTTTGCAGGAACGCATTAACCATACACACCGCTTGGGAAAAAGTGGAACTCGAACATTTACTTTCCTGGCTGTCGACACTAGGAGGTGCGTTTTCAGCTCTAGGTGATAGCAAGACTGATTGTGTGAGTATCTTTAAGGATAAATTGTAGTTTATGGCACATAAACCCTAAAGATGGATGAATGTCTATGATGTGAATTGTATCATGATTGGCTTTCTGCTTGTTAAAATATAAATGCAAAATTTTTCTTATTTCTATTCTGGCACAGGCTGAGGTCGCTGGTAAGATTTCGCTATGGCAACTGAAATTGGGACTGCTATTTGGTGATCCGCCAACCGTGGCCAGAAGTAAACTATTCGCTGCATTGTCGTTGATACAACGTGGCCAATTGAAGGCTGCGAAAAAGATAATTCTAGAACAGTACGAAGTTGCCAAAAAGGAAGAAGAGTATGATCCACGGTTGATGAAAATGTGCATTGGAATTTGGATGAAATTACAGTACGCCTACTCTCAAAAATCACAAATGAAAACGTTAGCTATGCGTAAAGAAATTGTAAATAAGGTACAGACAGTTTAGCTTTCAGTTCGTTTTTATAAGAATACAAGAATCGCGCTTTGAGAGCGTGAAATTGTTGTGTTTTAATGCAATGGTGACATTGAGTATCTCAAGCGGAAGCATTTCATTGTCTCTATTTGGAACAGACAAGAAATCATTTTTGAAAGATTTTGGCCCTTCTGTATCGAAAATCTGATTGAGGACACAGGACGAAAACAATTTAACAATAGAACCCTTTACTCCACTCGACATTTGAAAATTTCGATGAAGGTTTTCAAGTGGTTAACATATGTGCGGAGAACAATATGTTGAAAATTTCGAAATGTCCCGCCAATAAACGTCGTACAACATCAACAAATTAATATTATTATATTCAAATATTAACTTAATGACACGCATATTGCTTTGTATGTCGTTGTTCCGAAGTTGTACGAGTCTAAGAAAAAGCTATTGCTACGTGACGTTTCGTGTTTCTATTACGGGATTTGTGTGTTTGACTTACAATTTCATAGAAACATCCTTCATTTGGCGTGGCTTCAATCTCTAATAAAATGTTAGTAGAACGAAGAACGGGTTCTGAATATTAATAGTCGTAATTTTGCTCGTCAGGTCCACTACTGCTGACAGTGTTGATTCAAATGACACAATTCGAATGCCTGCTGAGTGGGAACCACATCAAAGAACATTCATGGTCTGGCCACAGTCGGAGGAAATATGGTCAAGGGATCTATTACCTGGAGTAAAGGACGATATTGCAAAGATCGCAAATGCTATAGTCAAATTTGAACCGCTTGTGATGTTAGTTGACCCTTCACAAGTGTCGACAGCAAAATCACTTTTAAACGAGAATGTTGAAGTTGTTGCAATTCCCGTCGACGATTTGTGGGCTCGAGACACGCTACCTACTTTCGTTTCAAAAACAAGTAACAGACAAGAGAGTCTGGTGGGAGTAGACTTTAATTTCAACGGATGGGGAAACAAATCGAGCCATGGCAAAGACTCCCAAATTGCTGGTCGAGTTTTGGAAATGTACAAAATAGAAAGTAGAAAATCTTCTGTTGTTGCTGAGGGAGGTGGATTCGAAACAGATGGGAGAGGTACGCTCTTCGTGACAAAGAGTTCGATTGTCAATACGAACAGAAATTCGCAATCAATCGATGAAATAGAAATGGAATTGAAAACCGTTCTCGGAGTGAAAAAAATTATTTGGTTTGAAGGAATAAAAGGACAAGACATTACGGACTTTCATGTTGACTCTTTAGTGAGATTTGTTCGACCTGGCGTCGTCGTTCTGAGCAGACCTTTTCCTGGTGAACCTGAAGATGCTTGGTCAATGGCAGCCGACGAAGCTGCGTCAATTTTGAAAAATGCCACAGATGCAGACGGCAATGCGTTTCAAGTCATTGAATTGGTTGAACCGAATCCAGAAAAAATATGGTACGACGACGAAGAAGATATAGAAATGTTCCTTTCATCTTACGTGAATTTTTTCATTGGAAACGGATTTGTTGTTATTCCTGCTTTCGGTGACAGGAAAGCTGATGCGAAAGCACGAAAAACACTTCAAGAACTGTTTCCGGACAGAAGAGTTTTTTCAATTAGTGTAGA
Source organism: Pseudolycoriella hygida (assembly GCA_029228625.1). Taxonomy (NCBI): domain Eukaryota; kingdom Metazoa; phylum Arthropoda; class Insecta; order Diptera; family Sciaridae; genus Pseudolycoriella; species Pseudolycoriella hygida. The sequence goes on along the minus strand of CM055405.1, from coordinate 9,155,068 downwards.
AAGTCTTGCTGCAGGAGGGGGAGGCATTCATTGTGCAACACATGATCAACCGGTCGTTTAGAATGATAGGAAACGTAATAAGGCTAACTACAGGTGAGAATCAGGTCAAAAATTAAAATTGATTGTTTTCACTAAATTTGATGAAATATTTTAAAATGCGGCATTTGATTTAGAGCCGAACAAAAATCAGGTCAACGTGCGAACTTTGTGTAGGATTTTCACCTGGTAGTAGGCCTTAAAACGTACATAAAATGCTTATATAATGCACGTAAAATGTTCATTTAATGCACATAAAATGTACATTTGATGCACATGAAATGTACTTATAGTGTACATAATAAAATGCACAAGAATTTGAAAATAGAAGCCCACTAAAAGCATCTGTTGAGATCTTAACAAGTTTTTGAAATATCCGAAGGTTTTCAACTGGTGCAGAAAACTTATTTCAAATTGTCGCGCTAGTTGTTTAACAAAACAAATGTGACGTGGGTGAATGACATTCGTGTCATATGATCTCCTGCACACCGAAAATTTTGTTTTGTGTACAGTCTGCCCGGTAGTGAAAGCAATGCATTTTCCTATATTCTGGTGAAAAAAGGATAAAGAAAGCGTTTAATTTGACTTACCAGAAAACTTTCGTATATTAGACACTTCATAATAAAATCGGGAAAATATTTTTTGTTTGTATCGTTGCACACAGCTGGCATACATACAACTATGTAGTGTCCTGAAAAACTCTTTATCCAAGTTGAAGACTCTTTCTTTTCTTTAGGTAAGTAGAAACCAGAACTTTGTCCACGAACTTCAAAAATGTCCGTTACTGCTGAGACTGTTGCTTCAAATGATACAATTAGACTACCTGCTGAATGGGAACCCCATCTACGAACATTTATGATTTGGCCACAGTCGGAGGAAATATGGTCGAGTAAACTTCTAGCTGGAGTGAGGGAAGATGTGGCTAAAATAGCAAACGCTTTAGTCGATTTTGAACCGGTCGTTATGTTAACAGACCCTTCGTTAATGTCGACGGTTGAGTCACAATTAGACAAAAGGGTTCAAGTGGTTGGAATGCCAGTTGACGATTTGTGGGCTCGAGACACCTTGCCGGTTTTTGTGTTAAAGACAAGTAAAGGACAACAGAATCTTGTCGGCGTGGATTTCAATTTCAATGGATGGGGGAAGAAAGCGATCCACGGCAAAGATTCTCGAGTGGCTAAACGAGTTGTAGAAATGTTTAAAATGGAACATCGAAAGACTTCTATTGTTTCTGAGGGAGGTGCACTCGAAACAGATGGAAGAGGTACGCTCCTCGTAACAAAGAGTTCGATTGTCAATACGAATAGAAATGCGCATTCAATCGATGAAATCGAAAAAGAACTTAAAACTATATTCGGAGTGAAAAAAGTTATTTGGTTTGAAGGAGTAAGGGGACACGACATTACAGACGCACATGTTGATGCTTTGGTGAGATTCGTTCGACCTGGCGTTGTGGTTCTTAACAGACCGTTTCCAGGTAAACCAAGAAATGTTTGGTCAACATCGTCTGATGAAGCTGCGTCTGTCTTGAAACATTCCACAGATGCTGACGGTAATCGTTTTCAAGTTGTTGACTTGTTAGAGCCAGATCCAGAAAAAATTTCCTACAAAGGCGATAAGAAAACATTTCTTTCTTCATATGCCAATTTTCATATCGCCAATGGGTGTGTGATCATTCCTGCATTCGGTGACAAGGAAGCTGATTCGACAGCACGAACAACCCTACAGGAACTGCTTCCTAATAGAAAAGCTATTTCGATCTTGTTAAAGACTCTTCCTACTGGAGGGGGTGGTATTCATTGTGCAACTCGTGACCAGCCTCATTTTACGCGGGTGGCAGTACCAGCGTATCGCATAGATCGCAACCGTATACCAGAAATGTCGCATCACATCGATCACCTTAGAAAGTTCAAGCAACAGTTTTCGGGTCGCACCACTGCGGCCCTGAATTTTTTGCGGATTTTCTCCTTCGTGAAATCGGTAAAAATTCTAATAAATGTTGGGGGAAACATTTTTCAAATTTTTTTTTAAATTTTTTAGTTTATTTGAAAACTTTAGCCTATCATACACGCACCTGCATTAACTTATTCTGCACGGAAAACAATCAAGGCGCTGAGTTGGTATCACATGCGCTCATATGACGCGGTGTCGGGATGCTAATCCTTTCCGCTGTATGAAATTTTCACATCATATCTCTTGGCGGTGCTTTGAATTGGAGAAACTACATTTTCCATCAGACGACCGAACAAATTGTAGAATTATTTAGTTTCACATGGAAAGGATTCGATTTGTACAGGTTGTTCACCTGTTTGCCTTTTTCTTTGTTTTCATGTAAATTCAACGTTTAATAAATCATCGCACTGACAGTTGGTAACATTTTTTGAAACGATTCTCTGGCATTCAACGATGAAAGTCACAATCACAATTTCTTCGAATCGTATTTTTCGAACTACAGTTTAGTAGTTGGTCACAGGATGTAGATGCAAAAATATTTCCGTTGAAAATAGATAGCACTGCAAAATCGACAATTTCATATTTGATTGGAACGTGTCTTCTGCTTTTCGGTATGTGCGATTTTGCAGAAGATAGAGAAAGAGAAGAAATAGTTAGGTAAGAATTTTATTGTACGAAAATATCAAAATCACTGAAATATTACAAACGACTCGCTTAATTCAAATAAATGAACACAAAAATATAATGTGGAATCAATGACCTCATTACTTGAATTTATTGTGCCAATGTGCCCATTGGATCCCATGCTGGAAGCACAATTGGTTTTTCCTCGAACACTTTTAGAACATCATCTGATAAGAGGCTTTTATCGATGGCCACCAAATAGACGAATTCTTTGAACCAATCGCTGGACATCACAATGTAGCCTTTTTCACCAGGATCATCACCCCATGAGTTCTCTACGCGAAATTTCGTTGCATCTCCGTTTTCCTGAGAAAAATTGATTTGTAAGTTTTGTTTCCAATGTTCGGCCGAAATAAAAGGTTTCATACAGTAGTATTGAGCTACGCTGTACGCTCATAGTAGACGGAACTGCTGCAATTGTGTTAGTAAATCTAGTACTGTTGAAACATTTTAAACTTAATTACTAAAGTTTCGCTAAAATTACTGTATACTAATTCAAGATTAAAAGAAAATGTAAGTAAAAGTTTGACTTTTCGATAAGTCGAGAATTCCACTCAGTTTTCAGAAAAATGTCTCTAGACGTCAAAATTTGAGGATTCAAAAATGTACTAAATCATAACTTCCACTCTTCATGCATTCCTCCTGCTCTTTAATTTACAAAGCAGTAACTTTATCTAGGCGAAGAAGGTTACAATGACTATAAAAAGGGGTAAAAAGGGTATTTAGTACAATTTTATGATAATTTTTGACGTCTGTAATCTGTCAAAACTGGAGTATAATTCTTGACTTTTCATAATGTCATTTTTTTTACATTTTCCTATAATCCTTACTTAGTATGAAGTAATTTTAGTGAGCCTTTAGAACTTATGTCTAAAATGTTTCAACAGTACTAAATTTATGAACACAAAGGTAGCAGTTTTCGCTACTTGCGCCATCTATGGCCCCATAATGGTTCATAAATTATGTAAAGCAAAAATGGAGTTTCTGGACCCCCACTCCCCGTGTCACGTCAAGTGTCAAGTGAAGTAAGCTCGTTGAAGCAAATTCATTGAAATCATCATAAAAAATGTCATCAAGTTGAACTCAGCAATGGTGTCACTTTTGTGCAGAGGTGTAACAGTCTTTGGTTCTGATTTTTACAAGCAAAACGTAACGTGAAGTTAGCTGCAACTGCGACCGAAGCTAACTTCATTCCAAACAAAGTCAGCTTATTTCATTCAAAAATATTTTGATTTTCTCGCAGCCTATTGTAGCCTCGATTACAGCTGCAGCTAACTTCACTTTGAATAGTACTTGCAAAGATCAAAACAAAAGACTGTCACGTCACAGCTTTTGTGTCTGGCTAAGGGCTAAGTGAAGCTTCCAATGATCCAACAGCTTTAGAGTATTTGTAAGCTTTTTCAAAAATTTCGCGTGGCGTTACACTGGTCCAGATTCTGCTCTCCTCCCGGTCACGCTAGTCACGAGCCCCTCCCCTCTTTTTTATGGACATTTATGTGTGATCGGGTACTGTTTCATCGGCACAGTCAACGAATAATTGGATAAGTCAAGCTCTCTATTACGATTGTATTCGTAACGATAAATGAGTAATTTACTGTCCGCACTTATCCGGCTGGAGCAATTAATTCCAGTGGCTAGTCGGATAAATCGGACGAAACAATGGATAACACGCATCCTAAAACGTTCGTCTCAGTATAATGTGCGTGTGATGCGATGCGGTATATCAACACTGGATATCGTTTTTTTACCCATCCGCTAAAAGCTACAAGCGTCACAAATGACGTAATGGAGACCATTCTTGGACTCAGTGACCATGAGACACCACAATGACGACAAATGAAATGACTTACGTCCAAAAGAACAGCCGTAAACGCCATAGCATGAGTCATTGCTGATTCGCCATACATAAGTCGATCCTCTTTCCGTAGTGGCGTTTGAATATCAACACCGAACACCAATTTGAAATCATTTCTGCAATAAAATTGTTCGAAATGCGTAGAACGGAAGGTAGGACAAGGTACTCACATTTTCAGATCCAATATACCATTCTTCCGGTGTGATCTTTTACCCACATCACATCCAAACCAAACCGGCTCTCCATTCTTAATACTCTTCACAACTAAATCCATCAGAATTTCAATCGGCTGATTGTTATAAGAAACTTGTTGGCCACCAACGACATTGTTTAAGTATTCGACTGTGTACATTCGTCCGTAAAGGCTAGTTGGACGAGGATCGTTTACAATGCAAAGCTAAAAAAATACATTTTTTAGGTGGCTGGGACATAATGAATTTGGTTCTAATTTACTTTATCGTCAACATTGTAATACGGTTTAACTAACTTTTCGTAAAACTCCAACGAGGATATTGGTCCGACCGACTGATATTTCTTCGATTTGTCATAATATTCCCAGGTGAATGTCTCGTCAGGAATTCCCAAACAAATTCCAATGATATTGTACAATTCAAGCATTTGTTCGTCGATTTTGCTTTTAATTTCTTCCGTCGACTTTCTATCGGCAATAAGATCTCGAAGAATTTTGGCATATTCGCGAAGTTTGCTTTTCAAAGCCATGTTCATTCGCAGACTTAATTCGCAGCTATAGGTTTCCGGAAAATTTTTCTTCGGCATAACGCCATATTTATTAATTAAGTTTATTAACATGGACCACTGGCCACCTTCGTCCAACGGATTCTAAAGGAAATTGCTTCGAAATTATTTCATTCAAATTTATGGAAAAAGAGAAGAAACTAACTTTCAACAGAAAAGACATCAGTCTATCATCAGTTTTTTCACCGCGATGAGTTAATTCGACGTAATTGTTGAGAAAGTTATAGCACCGTTCAACTTTGTCCCAGTAGAACAAATGCGCCTGGGAAAATTCAAATTCGTCGAGGTTGTACTGTTTCATGAATGGCACTCGCATACAATTCAATCCCGCAAATATCCAACAGCGACTCGAACCTTTCTGATGCGTAATCGGCTTTCCTTCACATTCGATCTACGAAAAATTGTATTCGTTTGTGAAAAAAGTCAAAACACATTTGTGATGAAAACTTACCTTGTGAGTGAACACATGATGAACTTTATGTGAGTATGCCTTAGAAATAGAAAGTTCGAATGGATCGTTTTTAACACACACATTTTGAGCTAGTAGATTTTTCGGATCTTTGTAAAAGTTTCGTTTCCATTGTTCAATGACATCATTTTGGATAGGGGGCGCTGAAAGGAGAGTAACTCGAATTTTAGTGGTGCATTAGGTATCGTTTACCCCATGAGGAAGTGTAGGAAACTATTTTGTGTGCCAAGTGAAACGAAATTGTAAACCTCATCAGAAACATTTACACTTTCCTTCAACTATGTGCGTTAAGTAGTTCCTTTCTCCGGTAAATAAGTTATAGTAGATTACGCAAAATCCTTGGGAAATATGTCAATGCGACATTTTGTGATTCCGAGCAGAGCGAGGGGAGCCATGAGCCGAACGGGTGTTTAAAGTCTCAATTTGAACGGTTTTGCGCAATTCGAAAAGCTCCTTTTACGGTTCGCAAAATATCGAGATCACATTCTCTTGATGTCAAGATTTTTTGAAGGAGTGAAGGTTTCATAAACCCTAAACATAACCCATGAGGGGTTAGAGGCTAGATCATTTTTTACTAGTTCGCTGTTTTCTGGTTCTACTTTTTGATATCCTTTCATCACCAGATTGGTTTTACTATGTCAGTAGTGGTAATTGCGACACACCCACTGTCATTTATGAGATGTACTAGACCGGCACCTCTCAACAATTCCTTCCACCGATACCACCTACGATGGCGCTATACACAACCTTTACATGACTTGAACTTATTCAATCAACTCTGCTTTGTTTGCAAGTATAACAATCGGAACAAATCCGGTTGAGTTTCGAACCAACGCACTTTCAATTTAATCTCACAGTAGCAAGCAGACGCGTTAGTCGTTAAGCTATCGTCATAACCTTAATATTCCACCTAAAAATCGGACTTTTTTGGACCCGTACGAAGTACAAGAGGTCCTATACGTTTACAACAAACAATTTTATTGTAACATGGGGTAGATCGAGGTGGGAGTGGGGGGATGCATCTATTATCGTCTGGAGATGACGAATCAGCAATAAAAAAAATGTCCGTCCGTCCGTCCGTCTCCACTTTTTTTTCCAAACGGCTCAACCGATCAGCCTAATCTTTTTTTCCCTGAAAGGTACATGCCTTCCATGATTCAAGTTCGAAAATGAGCAAAATCGATCAAGTGGTTCCGGAGATATGGTCGAAGAAGTGACCAAAAACATGGTTTTTCGAGGGTCGGTGAAACTTTTTCGCAAATATATCAGCAAGTAAAGCACGGAAATTGATCAATTTGGTGTCAAATGAAAACATTTGATGCCAAAAAACTGGCGAATTTTTTTTGTTGGAATCGGGTCAGGGGTCTGAGTACTGGGAGCCATGGAATGGGCGAAAATAAATTTCTCTGCCCAAAATGATAACAGATAGTTTTTTTTTTCAGTATTTGCTTAAATACGCAATACAGAGATTTACTTTCAAAGGCAAAGTTGTAGAGAATTAAATTTAAGCGAACACGTGTTTCAGGGTTTTGGGGAAATGTGACACAATCCTGGTATATGGCCACTTC
>CM055405.1:9091130-9114887 GCA_029228625.1 Pseudolycoriella hygida | reverse complement strand
GAATTTTTTTTCGTCACAAATTTTTTTTCGCCGTAAATTTTTTTTCGACGGATTTTTTTTTTATAATAAATGATATCGCTTGAGGTGACGCTACCGCTGATAATACTCAAAAATTTGTTTGAATGGAATCTTGTGTTCAAAGTTTAAACAAATTTACGCTGTGTTAAAAAAATTGCGCCACAAATGCCGGACCCAAAGACGAAATAATTTTTCTGTACTTTCAGAACGCTAAAGGGTATCAGGTATTTTTATTTTAAGAATAGTGAAAACCGATTGAAAACTCTAAATAGAGGGATCGTGAGACGAGTATTTAAGCGAAATGTACTTAAAAGAAGAGACATTTTTCATCAAATTATGAAAATTGGAAAAAAGAGCCAAATCGCATGAATGATAGACAATACTTGCTCCTATTAATTTATTACTATTTTCTCACAAACCGCAAATGCACACCACTTAAACTTATAATGAGAACTAGTTTCTCTCGAAATACAAATTAAATCGAAATAACAAATTGATATTAGATTATTATTACTGGATGACGTACCATCAGTCGTAGCAATATTGAAACAAATTTATAGATTTTCGATTTGAAAATATCGCACCGTAACACCTTTCTTAAAATAGCCATCATATGATCATTCATTACTTTATGTGGGCATTTCATTAGCATATTTTTTACGACCACTAAATATTATGAAAAATTATTTTCGATATTTATCTACACGAAGCATTTGCTTAAATTTTCGTATAAATTAACCGATGATAAATTCAATATTTCAAACGTTTTAGGATCGTCTGCCTGAAAGTCATTATTGACATAGCTGAAGCATTTGTTTTGGTCATTGACATTTACAGATTGAAAATTTACTTTTTTTGTTTAACTTAATTAGTCGTTCGAATAAATTTATCATCACGAGATATGAAATTTTGTATTATTTAATAATAAAAAAAACATTCACTTTCGATTGGATTTCAATTTTACAATTATGGCGAGCTCATGTACTTAAACAACTATAACTTAAGTAGTCAATTTTCTCAATTTAAGAAGTTGAGGATCAAAGGTTTCATTCCGAGCTAATTTCTACTTTAAACTAACCGAAGTAAAGATTGTGAAAATGATAGCTGTCTTTCATTTTGTATTGAAAAAAGAACTTTCATTTTCTTTGTCAAATATTTTAAACGCGCCGTTCCACCAAGTATTGAACGCGCACCTACTTTCAGAGAGCCCGGGTTCGATTTCGATTCCCGGATTGTGCGGAATTTTTCTACGATTGAACTTAACGTAGAAGCGCTCTTAGTCGGAACTATGCTTTACTTGGGAATCTGGCTGATACCTTTCAGGCAAAAAGAAAACCTGCAAACAAACAATATAAAAAGCATTAAAGATCATTTTAAAAGTCGAGAAACAAAGTTATATCCAAAAATGCATTCGCTTATTACTTCTATCCAAATGGAGACCTTGAGATATTTGTACCGAGAAACATCTTCCAAAAACCATCACGCTATATTCGGCAGACATTTTTTGCTATTGTGATATAACACGGCTAATCATCCTAACGCCGTAATAATACATAAATACCGGTGTTACATTGACATTTTACATTATTATAGCATTACAACTTTCAGCTAATAAAATATCACATTTCAATTCAATTGAATTCGATTGTATTTTGCCATTTGCTAATGTATAAATTTGCCATGAGAAGAAGCTTTTATTGAATAAGATCTTTGACATTTCCATGGGTAACAGTTGTGAGGATTTAACAAAAGTATAGCAACCGATTCACATTCACAGTGAATTGGTTAGCAAGAGAATATTGCTTTTTGATTGCGATGTGAAATATTTTTATTATTTGTTCGATTTATGTTTGTTTGTCGCAACGTAGAGCCGATTTCTGATCAGACTACGAACTTTATGAGCAACTGAAATTTGTGAAAAGCACGGCTGTTGCTAACTAATGTAAATTATGCAACGTATTGGTATATTTTTCATGCAAGATGTATGAGTATTTTGTCATAGTTTTTCCAATTGATTCAAACATTAGGGGCTCTAAGGAGCATGCGCAACACAGAGCACCGTTTGTGAGCTCCTTTTAGCCTCTGCTTCTCAAGTCTTACTGTTGGCCTCCATGTCACGAGCCCTGTACAATGTCACTTACGGCAGGCAAACAACAGAAGGTAAACCATGAGCACGGATAAGCACCGCTGGTTGAACATTCTTTGGGCCTACAACTCACCCAAATGGGGTGAGCAGGCTTCAGTTTCATCAACTGAAACTGTCTGTGGAACTGTCATATGAAGAAATTTTTCTGGGATGAGCAAGGGTGGACGTCGCTGGTTGAACACTCTCTTCGGGCCTATCTCTATTCGCCCGAGCGGACCTAGCACAGTCGGGTTTCTAAGTCTCAGGCTCAAATCGGTACCGTTGTGTTAGGATAGTCGTCACATGGATGAGTACATCTGACCCTAACGCTGGTTGAAGTGCCTACTGGCGCTGAAACGCGGGGCTATCGTATTTGAACGCATGGTCTACTACTGGAACATAATCACAAAAAAGACTGCCAGACATCTCGGTCCTCACATTGGATGAAGGTCGGTAGTTACTACTTACATACGAGAATCCATCAATAATTTGTTAGTCACATCTAGAGCCGTGCGGCGGCGTTTCGTCGGCTGGGTCTTCAATGCAGTCTCTAGCATGAGGGCTACATCCTACACTTGTCCAATGTACAGCAAAAATGTAGAGAAGAGTTGTACCTCATCGGCTCTCAAAGACAATTTTGCTCATAAATGTCACTGGAATAAATTATTTGATTTGCGCCGACTAAAAATCGAACATTCGGTTGCATTCGGCTGACAATCGATTTTAAGTCGCCGCGGCGCAACTCAAATAATTTGTTCCAGTGACATTTACGAGAAAAATGGTCTTCGAGAGCCGATTAGGTACAACTCTCCCCTAGCTAAGCAAAAATTATCATTGGACAAGTATAGGATGTAGTCCAAAGGCTAGAGACTGTCTTGAAGACCCAGCCGACGACACGACGGCGCACGGCTCTAGTCACATCTATTCTATGGAATTTGTTGAAAACATGACGTTGTTTGCAGGTATTATTGTACTAATGTATAGCGAGCGGCGAATTACTAGACCTACCGTCGAATCCATAAATGATTTCACTCTCATTACAAATTTCGTGGAATGTTTTCTGTCGGTAAGGATAAGATCATCAATAAAATATTTCGAAATTTAACCTTATTGACATGAAATGATTACATAAGTCTCGAAACAAAACAGAAAATAAAAATAAATAAATTTATTGCGATCCATCAAAATATTACACAAAGAATGTATACCGGTAAAAGATGACTGCATTGAGATTCCTTGCTCGGTTTTATATCGGTTTGGTATTTTGTGTGTGTTAACTTTTAGTTTGTTTATAAATGATTATTACTTTTTTCGTGTTATGTTAATGTTGATTTTGTTCATTTATTTATCATTTAAATGATGTGGAAAGTTTTTTTTTTCAAAAGTTTTTTGATGAGAATTCGTGTGTGGTTTTTGTTTAAGTAATTTTTCGTATATGGCGAATAAAATTAATTCTAATTAAACGTTGATTTGTTAAATGAATCGAGAAATTACGTATCATAATCCACGAATTTGTTTCAATCAGCTCGAAACGAATTTATTGTTGTTAACGGAGTTGACCTAAAAATTTAAAACACTTTTACTCGGTCATTCCGCCAGTTCAATCACCTATTTCAATTACTCTCAAATTTATCCGAAAAAAACACATTGCTTTGATGAGCGTCACTAACACACCATGGTACAAGGAGGTCTTCAATATTGTAAGAATTTTTTTTTACAAAAAAAAGAATTCAATGTTAACATTGTCAATATTTACGCGAGAATTTATTACTTTGCACACTTAAGCATACAAAAAAAAAGAAGATTTTTAACTGTACATTTTCTTAGAAAGAAAAAAAACTTGAACTCTAAACAGCTATTTACAGGTGTAAATACATAATAACATCGATGTATATGCAAATATTTTTTGCTAATGGTTTTCATCATCGTTCAGTTAAGTTTTAATGGGGTAATTAACTTTGATAGTTAATAATTTCGTGGCGCCCGCACTAGCATGCCTTCCGCTGTCAGTGTAGTAAATGTGCCCTCAAAACATATCATAAAATGAGTCTATCTAAGTTTGACTAATCATAACGAAAGACTGTAAACATTCAGCCTGGTCTCAAAACTATTTCATCCAGATTAAATCTTTCGAATTCTCAAAAAGAAAAGTTCTAGAGATGTGCCAACCGAAGATTTTAAAATTCCTTCCAGAGAAGTGAGATAAATGGGCGCTTTCTATGTTCGGTGTATCTCTTTCGCCTAGAATTTGTTTAAGACATTCACTCTCGACAATTCAAGAGAAAAGTCTAACTCCGGCTGACGGATATTTCGTTAAGAGAGAGAATCGTTTCCAAATGGGAAGTCGTTGTGAAGAGGAATTTGAGGTCAACAATCCCATGTAGCACAACATGAAATTGACTGCACCACTCTGCCTTTCAACGCATAAAAACCTTGTAACGAAAGAGAAAAAAGATTTTCTCTCTTTCGTCGTAAGGTTTTTATGTGGTGCACAACAGCACTGCACTAACACCAACCGCCCAATAGCAGACATTCCAAATTATACAAAAAACGACGGCATGGCGTAATACACATTGAGTAAGAGCTCGGGAAGGTTCCAGACAACGCAGCCATGATAGTTTTTGCTGCTATAAAGGGCGATGCAGAACTCGAGCAAAATTATTTCGGTTCCCACCGTTCAAGCGTTTGTTAGTTCATTCCCTATAGCCGCTCTACACTCACCTGTAACAATATGTGACCACGAAGACTATATTGAGCTTTAAGGACGTTCTATCCGGTCCAAGGATCATAAAATATTTTGATTAGTAAAAGGGAAAATTGAGGGCAACGTTTTTACTCTATCCTTGTGCTCAACTTAGGCATTGTAGGATTTAAGATTGTAGAACCCATTTCTGTATCTCATTTTGATGGTTGAAATGATGGTCGAACTTGATGGAAATGTGTGGAGAGTTTGAATGGAGAAGGGCGAAGAAGTGTGATGTCAGCCAATTTTGTTATTTTTCTTATAGGAACATAATCCATCCGACTTGAATCAGATATTTCGCTTATCGATTCCAGAAACGCTAAGCACAATTGTAATTTTTTTGATTTACTTGCAAATTAACGTCATGATAACGTGCAACTTAATATACCGAGGTCGTATAAATGCCTGCTTCAAGGTTCACCAAACCAAAGGCTTTGAAGTGCATTTCAAAAATATTTTCGCAAATCGAGATCTATTTGAAAATGTGGCTGAGCTTGTTTTGAAAATGAAATTCACTTTGCATTTTATTATGCAAAAATTGTAATACAAGAAAGTCATGAATTCGAAATTCTTGTTTTCAGTACAAAAACCATCTTTTCACAACAGCATATCACCACACACACAATATAACGTACATGATAAATTGAAATAGTTAACTGCAAAACTATGCTTTTCATCCATGGTATTATGTACGAAAAAAAACTCTGTTCCGGTTTGTTTAGTGCGCTAAAACCAGAGCAATATCACGATAAAAATATGATTATAAATACATACAACACATTCAACTTTCTTTTGAATCTATTACTGAAAACAATAAATAAGATTATCTTTTGAAACTTGCAAAAGTGCATGATTTTCCAATGTTGTTACGTTTGAATGTGAGAGATGTTTCCATTTTCAATCGTCATGAAAGATCGTTTTATCAGATCGATATAAATTGATTAGCGGAATATTTGTTAACATTTTAGAAACACCTCAGAGAAGCGTCGTAGTGTTGTGACAAACAAACTGGTTTATAAATTAGGATCACTTTTACATGTCACTTAATTGCTTGCGACGGTCGAGGGGCAAACGACTGCCTAAAATTGTGTGACAAGATTTAAATTTTAAAAAGATTTTTACGGATTTTTTAATGAATTTTTGTGATTTTCACTAATCTTTACGTAAAATTTAACATATTCAGCCAAATATTGGATTTTTTTAAAAAAATATTGGTGGTTTTTTTAAAGATTTTCTTTAACTTACGGCAAGGTTTTTAAGAGTCGCCTACCTCTCGGCGACGGCTCATGAAAAAACCGAAGGGGCACTTCAGTAAATCGAAGTGAATCTTTAGTAAATCAAAAGTTCGTTTATGCTGAAATAGCTGCATATAAAAAAAAGTTTTAGGTGTAATTTTCATATTTTTCTATATATAAATATATATATATATATGTATGATAGATGACTCAAGTTATAGTGTAATTTCCTAACTCAGAAGATTTTTCAATCCAGCGATTTAACAAATCAAAAATGCAAAGACCGACATTCGCTCTTACTAAAAGGATGTTTTCCCTTAGTCGCATTTAATTACACGGTCTGAAGCTTTTCATAGCCAAAAGAAAGTTGTTGAAACATAGCAAAAAATGTAAAGATAAACAAAAAACTGAAGTGAAAATAAAAAATCTTGTAGTTTATAGACGATTTATTATCAGTGCATCGGTTTGATCGCAAAAATGATTGAAATACGGTTGTTAAAAAAAACATACATACAATAACGAATCATTTCCATGGTTTTGATTATCTAGTTGATGCTTACGGGTTTTGGTTCAAAAGATAAAATAAAATATTTATAAAAATAAAAAAAAACTATTCAATTGTTTCACAACGTTCAAGTTATAGTAGATAATTTTATGTTTCATAAGTCGAAGTTTTGTCTAAAAATGTGCGATTGTTTAAAAATAGAACCGTTTTCTTCTTCCATTATGTGTAAAAATTGTCTTTCAAGAGCTACTCTTTTTGTTTTAATGAAGAGTGTTGTCTGTTATTATGAAAGATCATATTTTCAAATGATAAGCATAATATACAATGAAAAAATAAAATAAAAAAAAACGTAAGAATCTTTCTTTATCTTAAGTTTTCTTTGATGAAACATTAATTATTGTGATTGTAAGCGAGCGTTGGATTCCTACAACCTTTACTCTAATGCCATTATAACAGTAACTTCGTTGTTTAATGCCTTCTCATTGTTAATTAAGAAAGAACATTTCAATTACTTGCTGTTAAGTAAAAGACAACTGAAAGAGTAACGTATTTTTATATTTTTATTTGCATAGCGAAACTAAAAGATTTACAAAAGACAATCACGAGAATTTTGTGAACTTCACAAAAGTTGTCGGATTTGACTTTGTTGATAAATTAGCTTTTTGCAGCAATGAGCACTTCTAATTTACTTGGTGTCAGAATCTGTCAAGTTTTCTCGGTTTGTTGTCAATTAGTCCCCATGTGGGAAACAGTTCCATTACCATTCATTGAAATATTTGAAATTTCTGTGCATCAATCAAGTAATAAATAAACTCGAGGGATAAGTACAGTATATAATAATAAATACTAATAATCTATTGTTATAGACATAAATATGTAGCTAAGTTGTCAACTATTTATGACTTTCTCCGTTATTTGATCCAGAAAGAGGCAGTTTAGGTATTTGTGTCCTAGGGATCTATGGATAGTCGGATCTGTGGACTCTTTTTATCAGGGAATGCCTGACTTTCGGCTAATTAAAGAAATCGTCCATAAATTACGTGACGCTTTTTTCAGTGCTGCCAACTATTTGAAGTCGTTATATCTCATCAACTAAGCACTTTTTAAAGCCGAAACATACTCTATCCCCCAGAGGAGTGTACGTTCGCCAGAGAAAAATGCTTAATTGTAGAGATATAAAGATTTGAAATTGATGGCAGCACTGAAAAAAGCGTCACGTAATTTATAGATGATCATCAACCCATTGCGCTGGAACTTACACATTTCATTTTTAGCTTCCTCCGAAAGGCAGATAAACTACACTCAAAAGAAAGTCTTCAAATTCACAGAAAGTCCCATGGAATTTAAAGAGAACCCTCACAATCCTAAAGAAATTCATTCAAATTTCTTGAAAAACAGTAAACACTCATTGAGAATCAATGAAAATCTTTGGAAATCTTCAGAAAATCTTTGGAAATCTTCAGGAAATCTACAGAAATTTTTTGCAAATCTTCAGAAAATCTTCTGAATTTTTTGATTTTGTCCTTTTTCCGTATCGCAACGTTTAGATCTATGGAATCTTTGAAGTTTTTTACATAAAAGAGCTAAATGTATATGGAACCCAATTACATCCGGAAAACGTATAAAATAGCCACGTATTTGCTTGATGAACCGTATTTTTTATTGCAATTGAATTATCAAACGTTGAAATACCATCAACAATGGTTCAACCTGTAAATCACATCTAAATTTTAAACCATCCACGAAACGATTCAGTGTTGCACAACAAATAGCAAACTCTCTGAAAACGTAAAAATGATTCTTCGATAATTTATTATAATCGCTTTTGAGCACATAACAATAATAATTCCACAATTTCGATTTCATTTCCAATCGCATGAAAAGATCTTGAACGGAGAACACTGACCGTCCATTTCCCGAATGAAATATCCATTAACTCATCTCATCGCAAATATAATACACAGTAAATGCTTAGTGTAGCGGAAATTTTTATCTTTACTACTTGGAGCAGAGCAATTTATCACGTCAGATAATGTTTTGGATAAGCAACTAATGTAACAAATGAATAAGAATATTTTTTAAATTATTAATCAAATTACATAAGTTAATAGTTTTTCTATTTAAAGAATTATTACATATTTGAACAGAAAAAGTCCGTTATCTTCGATTTTTATGGTGTTGTCCATAAAACCCCATAAAAAATCCGTAGTGTGTCTAATTTGATTACTCATTTTACAACTAACTGAGCGACGAAGCAAAATAACAATAAAAAAAAATATTCATCACCCATCTCGACGCAATGGCGCATTTCAAATATTATAAATTCTTAATAGAACTTGAAATATCTTTTGAATATCAACGATTGGAGTTTTTTTTGTGTTGCCTTTTTTTTGTGGGAAAACAAGAATTTGTGTGTGACGAAATAACTTTTTCGTCTTGCGGTGTATTTACTGTAATGTTTCGTTTCGCTTACTGCTATAGTGCAATCAACCATACGGACCATACGTATCTTCAACGTTACCAGTCATGAAAATAATTGAGAGATTGTTTTTTAGAAAAAAAAACAAATGAGTCTGGACGTTACTTTGATTGCTATGACGTTCTCTATGTGAATAATTGAAACAGTGAAGGTTAATGCATTTCTTTTGCGAAATCGTAATCGACGGTTAGCAGGAAATGTTTAAGTGATATTTAATTCAGATAGTCAACTAGAAGTCATGAAGGCAGGAACAATTAGCGCTTGTGACAAATAAACATCGATTCTTTAGCACAATAGTGGGTAGATTGTAAACACACAGGTTTGTTTTAGCTATTTAGATTTTTGTTGAGTAAACGTGTTATGAGTTCAGAAATTCTGTGGTAATATCATAATGTATTTTTAAAATGTGCTTTAGTTTTAATCAATTATTGATGTTTTATACACACAAAATGACGAAGCAACATATTTTAGGTGTTTGGTGGCCAATGAAAGCTTAGGGAACATGGGGATTTAACTGAACAAGTTTTTGGTGGGCGTCGGCTTATGTCAAAATAGAAATAACGAAATTCATAATCTGTCAAACGACGAAAAGCAGCATTTTGAGATATGTATTGAGTTGTATAAAGAGGTATGTGAGCCCACGTGTTTAGTGCGACATAGGCTTTTGTCAAAGCATGCGAAATTTCATGATGAAGTGCGGAAGTTGTCAAGCACACAACAATTATCCATCGCTCAACAAATTATGAATTTTGTAATGAAATTGACTTTACTTTGACATAAGCCAATGTCACACTAAAAGCGTGTGTTGTCAGCGCTATTTCCAATCGTCATCAAAATTTGATTTTTGGCGGCGAGTGTCCGCTCGAGGCTAAAATCAAAGGTGCAGCGCCCACCTTATTAGTGTTGTATCACTACAATATCAAAATCAATATCACCTATACAACACTTTTATATCACTCATAATGCACATCAATTCATAATTCACAAGCAGGACAACAATTATTCACTTGGCATAAGGAATCAACTTCATTAGTACGTCCTCGGCTTATGTCAAAGTATACTGAGTTTCATTATAACACGCATAGTCTGCACTGAAAATAAAAGGAGCTGTTACTTTTAGTGTATTGTTACTTTGACTCGTTAGATTTGTTCAATCAACTTTTAAAATTGCAGAAATAACGCTTCAATAGTTGAATTGACTTTTAAAATGTTAATTCAACTTTTGAATTGTCATTTCTGCAATTTTAAAAGTTGATTGAACAAATCTAACTAGTTAAAGCAACAATACACCAAAAGTAACAGCTCCTTTTATTTTCAGTGTGCAAATACGATAATGTCAAGTTAATTCACTATTTCATGATGATTATCATGAAATTCAAAATATTTTGACATAAGCCGATGACGCAATAATGACGTTGTCTGTCAGAATAATGCATTGATGTAGTATGAGTGATTCAACTGTGTTGTATGAGTGATGGACGAAACATATTTATTGATACAACACCAATACTACACTAAAACCAGTAATATAACATCGTATTAATAATTAATTAAACACTTTTTTTTAAATGTGTGTGTGAACACTAGTGCTTAGGTATTGACGAAAAAGTGTTGTATAAGTGAAGTGATTGCTAACATTTTTTTGAAAAATACGACACTATGGAACATCGCTTTATATAACGTCAATGCAATGACGATGTAACTCATTCAACACTTTTACATCAGTTTTCTAACACTCTTACATCATTTGTCGCTTTTAGAACACACTGACAACAGCCGTACGAAAATTGCATATTATTGTGTCAGTCGACACGACTAGGACCGCTCTACGTTCTTTAATTTTTTAGTTCTATTTGTTTCTCTAAAGATCTGTAATCTTATAACTGCTTAACAACGCATAATTGCAATAATTTCTATTATACAAATATAAAATTCGAACTCTAACGGTTTAGGAATTACTTAACATCGCTAATATGTGTTGAAGGTACAATTGAAATTGCTCAAAACGAATTTAATGGGTTAATCGGATGAACCCACTCGTATACGCTACGTGGGTCTTATTGGCATTCAAACTAGATTGTCTCTTTCATTAAATTTCGGCGAATGAAGTGTAATTACTTTTACTGCCTCGGGTTCAATCAGCATTTTTGCTAATTATTTATTGTAGCAATCAAATTCAACAGCTTTACAATAAAAAGATGATTTTTCGATTATCTGAAAGTAGTTTGCACAGTCCAAATATTTGTGAGCGAGAACTGGTGATACCTTTGATTTGTAGGTCATTAAAAAGATGACAAAAACTATTTAAATTTACACTTTTTCACCGCTCAAGTGAGAAAGTTGATTTATTAGATGAGTTAAAAAAAATTAATTCAACCAAACAGACGTTGAAATCAACATTCCTTTGCAACAATGAATGACAAAAATTTAATGAATAATTTGCGTGACCAATTAATAAGAAGTAATCTTCGCTTTCGTTAATTGTTGATTTTGCAAAAAGAAATTTTTGGAGTTGTTTCGGAGAAGTGTGGAGTTTTAGAGAAACACACTAGAAATTTTAAAGGATAGATCAGGTTGTTTATTACCCTTACTGTTGTCATTGTTGGCTACTGTGCTACGGTCTCACAGTTTGGAAACTTTTGATAAGATTCAATGAGCAATATCGGCAAGATCACAAAAAGATTGGCTATGGGAAACATAAAAAACTCAATGTTTACGACAAAAACATCAAATATATCCACTTCTGCATTACTTCATAGAGATATTACATTCAATGTTATAAATTGTCATTTATTACACTGAAAAATGTCACAGTTTATTGCAGAAATGAAATATTCCGAAAAGAATTTTTTGAAAGTCTGCGTTTTATTAGGAAACTTAAATATAGGTAGACGACTTAATGGAACGTATTAAATTCTACATTGAGTGAACTAAAAAAAGCACTTAATGCGTAAATGTAATGCATCGACTTTTTATGGAAACGAAAAACGCTTAACTATTGTGAAATATTTTGGTATTCTAACCTTGCTCTGCATATTACCATGTCCACGAAAGTTCACAATTAAATTGTTAGAATAATTCGTTTATCACACACTGCCTCAGAAATGTCATTCCATTGTTTTGTTCGATTGAATTTTGTTTTTCGTAGATATCTGACCTAATTTCTAAATAATAAATTAATTCGTGCACTTTATTAACAATTTAACAGAAAATAAACAAAACCATTTACCATATATGCGATAAGCAAACAACTAATTTATTTTGTTGGCACGAAAAAAGCGAAACAATGAAGGGAAAAAAATGATTGAGTTTGAGTTCTCGCGTTTTTAAATTGTAAAAAGAATGCGTTCCGTGAACGTGAGTTGAATTTAAGTTATGGGAAATTTGTTTGAGTGTCTTGTAATAGTTTGTTGAACATTTTAGATGCTGTTGTCAATAATTAGACGAAAAATATTTTACTTTTTTTTATTTATTTTGCTTTAAGTGCCTATTAATATTTCTCATATCGAACATACTGTCTGATTGGAGAACGTTTTCAACTAAATCCATTCCAATCGTTTCTAACTCTTCTCAACAATTTTTAGGTCTTGTTAACACTTTCTAGCTCTTCATAACTATTTCTAGGTCTATTTAACTCTCCGTGACTCTCTTAAACCGTTACAAATTTTTCTTTTAAGGCTTTGTAATGAAGAGGATTTCATTTTATGAAAACAATGAAAGATGTTTTTCCTCTTCTAACTCAGAAAACTCTGTTAAGTAAACAAATTATTTGCTTTTAGTTTACCAGAGAACAACTAAAGTCTGAGAAAATTCACACCACTCTTTAAGGGAAAAGAGAAAAAAGAAGATTGCGAGAATTTTTTGAAGTGGTTGGTTTTGATTCAAATTGCTTAAAAATGACTTCTAGAGTCGTGCGTCGTCATTTTTGATTGAAAAACTTGATAGCCATTCGAAAGTCATTGTCAATCTTTTACTAACTTAATCTTCTTGAAAAGTGTACTTGGATGTTGTAAGACGAATTCTTTCTTAAATGAAACAGCTGGAATATTTTTTATAGCAACGTAGTAACAGTTAGCCGATATCGTGAGTCAGCTGATGCGGTTAAAAATATCAGCGCAATGGTCACTGCGAGGCTGTCTTATCCATGCTGCAGATTAGATTAGATTTATTGGTTCCAAGTATAATTTTACAATACACTTAGGTATAAATAAGTCGTATGGGCGGGCCCCTTTTACAACCAAAACTCTTCGCCACATAAACTTATACAAATTTAGTATTTAATTTCCTTAACTACACAGCCAAATTCTCTATAAACAGCCCTTCGATAAATTTCTTAGAAAATTAGTGTATCTTGCCAATCTTAACCTCTCTGATTTGATCCGTGATGCGGACTGGCCATCCAAAGAAGTTGAGTCTTTGCTGCATTAGAGAGGGACATTCCATTAAAGATGTGCAGGTGTCTCTTGTTCTTCCTCACTTTTCCTGCAGGTAGATGTGTTCGAGAACCCCATGTTGTGTAAATGTTTTCGTAGTCGACAATGCCCCGTAATGATTCCGATTATATTTCTTAGCGCTGTCTTGGAACAGCTGAGTAGGTATTTAGTTCTTTTATTTGATTGAGAGGTCATAAATATCCTCGAGTGTTTACAATTGCAGAGATTGTTCCACATTTGATGGTGGATTTTAGAGTAGTATTCTCTAATAATGGTCCTCTGTAATCTGTATGGGAGTCCAAAGGCCGGTTCTGGTCCCCAGAAGGAGCTTACATTTCCTTTGCGGGCCAGTTCATCTGCGATTACGTTCCCGGTTACATCTCGGTGTCCTGGAACCCACATAAGTTTCACTGCGATCGACGAAGACAATTCGCTTACCCTATCTAAGCATTCTATCATTAGTCTTGACGTGAAGCAATGAGCATTAAGAGCTTTGAGGCAAGCTTGACTATCAGTGCATATTGTTATTCTCTTATCTTTAACGTTCATGTCCACCATGTTGTTACATGCGTCTATGATCCCTGCCTGCGTGATCGTGGCGTACTTCCCTAAGGGATGGGATTTTCGCAAGGAGGCGAATCTTGAGAAAATTCCAGCCCCCGTGCTCCTCTCAGTCTTGGATCCATCAGTGAACAAGGTCACTTCATCTGGCATGAACAAATCGTTCTCTTGTTCCCATACCTCTCTACTAGGAGTGGATATCAAAAAATTTTTTTCAAAGAAATATCTTGGAGCGCAATGATCGGTTTTCATCATCTCCGGAATTTCTTCGGCTTTTTCAATTAAAATCTTTGCGTGGCCATGATATGAATCATGCCAACACTCTCCATTCTTTAGCCTTAACGATGCTATCACAGATTCACGCTCCAGAAAAAGATCTATTGGTAAAACTGACATCATCATTTCAAGAGCTTTCGTTGGAGCACTTTTCATCGCTCCTGTCATTCCCAACAGCAGCATCCTTTGAACATGTTCTAGGTCAGCCAGCGTGGTCTTGATTTTCGCTCTATGATGCCATACAAAGCATCCGTACGAAAGTATAGGTCTGATTATCGATTCGTATAACCAGTGGATCACTTTGGGTTTTAGACCCCAATTTTTGCCGAATGCACTTTTGCATTGCGAAAATATCTTTGTTGCTTTCGCAACTCTTTCATGAATATGCTTCTTCCAATTGAGTTTCTTGTCTAAGTAGAATCCCAAGAATTTAGCATGATCAGCTAATTTTAATCTTTCCCCGCTTAACTTTGGAAGATTCATCTTCCTAAGCTTCCTTTTATTCGTGAAGAGAACCAGGCTCGTCTTTTGGGGATTCACAGACAGACCATTCTCCGCGCACCACTTATCTACTATGGTCGTCGCTGAATTCATCAATTCACACAACGTGTTTTCGAATTGTCCTATTAGTAGGGTGACTATGTCATCTGCGAAGCCTTCTGTGTTATATCCGGCTTCATTCAGCTTGGTCAGTAGACCGTCTATAACCATGTTCCACAGAATCGGTGAGAGAACACCGCCCTGAGGGCATCCTTTATTCACTTCTCCTTTCATGGAGACATCACCATATACTGCGGTAACAATTCTATTCCGCAGCATTACATCTATCCAGTCAATAATTGCAGGATCTACCTTTAAATGCATAGCAGCTTTCCTAATTGATTCAAAACAAATCATATTAAATGCTCCGACTATATCAATAAAACAGCCTAGGGCGTGTTGAGGATTTTTCAGAGCTTTTTCGATTTTCAAGACCACGTTGTGGATGGCTGAATCAACGGATCTGCCTGCCACATATGCGTGTTGCTTACTATTTAATGGTTTCCGTCTCAACGGATCATCCATGCTGCAAGAAATCTACTTACAGAATCCAGGAACAAAGTAGAGCATTGTAAGGTTAAGTATAGCTTGACGGCTCTCATTCGAAATACAATCGTCTGGCTCTATTTTCGTCATCTTCTGTAAGCTACCTCAAAGCTCATAGTTTTTCGATTTTTAGCATATTTTGCTATGACGAATCTTTTCGGATTCAGTGGACCATCTCCAGACAAACCTTTCATCTTACGCGGGACCAACCCAATCTATTCATGACTATAAACAAGAATGATGAATTATAATGACTAATTCTTAGAAATGCTGATCGAACGTAAAATCAATCTACGAACACTGTTTGACCTTTCCTACTGTTCGTTGTTCTTCTACTGACACATATACTGATGATTTTTTTCTCGATAAAAATTTAAATTGAAATAAAACGCAAATAATTTAAAAAAAAATCGAAAATAGTTAATATTTACATTGGCGGTCAGCACCGTCAATTGACGCATAAAAAAACTTTCAACAGTTTTGTAAATTATACTTCAATGAAATTGATTTACTTGCAAAAAAGAAGGTTTTAGAGACAACATTACAGTAAGTAAATGTTTTCAGATTTTCCAAATCTTAGCAATTATGAATCGGTTTCTAGTAAATTACCTTGTACGATATATTAAAGATCTACCGAATATTCGACCATAACTAATGGTAAGTTAATTCTACTCATAATTGCCACCATTAATTCCATTTCGGCTGCTTAAATTTTCACGTTCAGCGCTATTTTATTCAACTTACAAACCGATTGATATTTCTGAATGGCTAACCGACAAGTGGTTATGAAAACATTCATAGCATTTTGAATCCAAATTACCGTATAACACCCATAACACCTTAGCAACGCAATTTATTCGTTTATAAACTGTAAGTAACATACTCGATATTTTCCATCATTTATTTTACAACTAAAATGTTTATTGACAATTCTAATTTCGATACATAAACATGACAACGTTATTAAAAAGGTGAATGGTTTTTATTCCACTTACATACTGCCGATCGTTTAGACAAAAAACATCACCAAAGGCAATCATTAGCTTGCAGCATATTTAGGAATGTCAATAAAAAATGTTTTATTATTTTTAAGCTTAGGCCGTTCATATTGCAAACACATTTTTTTGCAATATCTCATTCGCATTAATCTGAATTATATAATTTTTCGTCTACTCGCTGGAAGCTAAGTTGCAGTAAAGGTTTGAAATGATTTTTCCGTATTGTATTCAGTTTAGACATGTGAGTCGAGAATGAAAAAAGGCATTAGACCGTGTCTTGTCCCCGAACTTGAAATGGTGCCATCTATGTTTTTTCATAGCTGAATTAATAGCTCAACATAGAAATACCCCATTTTCTCAAGTGGCGTCATCCATGCTTTCATAGCTGAATACAAACAAACATAAAACAAGGCGCCTAATTCAAAGAGCGTGGTTTGCATCACTTTTCATCTGTCGGTGGCGTCATTCGTTCATTTTCATAGCTGAATACGGATCAATATAAAACTAAAGTACTCCTGCCGGTGGCGCCATCCATTTTTTTGGAGCTGAATATTTGTTTCATCAGATTTAAAGTCTATATGGGGAGTCCAGCCGCCATAAAATGTCTCTGTTCGGCCATTTCTCCGTCAAATTCATCGTGTGTTATATTGTTGGAAAAGTTAAGGAAGCAACTTTTCGGATAAAGCAATATCCGAACTAGGTGGCGCTGGCAACACTTTAAATTACAAAATTTACGAAAATGAAGTTTTTGATTTGACAATTTTCATACAGGAACGGAAAAGTGAAAACCGACAAGTTTCTGAGCAGAATAAATAAAAGAAATTAAAGCTAAAAGGGCAAACCTCTGCCTTCTGCACAAATTTTGTACGACCAAGTACAATTTTTGACCGGCAGCGCACTGGTCTGAATTCACTTCAATTTTGTGTAACATTATCAAACTGACACTCAATTTTTCGACCTGGGACATTACCACATTGGTTGCGGTTGGTTTCTCATTATTAGTTATTGTCATTAGACTCATTGAATAAATGGCAATGTTATTATATGTAGAGTAATTTAAAGTGCTAGAAGTTAATTAATTTAACAGTTGAATTCCATACTTTTGATTCAAAGAAATGCGGTCCGATGTTGCAATTTATATTCCATCTACAAATACATTTACTAAGACATTTAACGATTCCAGGGTCTTATGAAATACACAAAATTTTAGAAAAATTTTAAATTGTCCGAAATTTCATTTTGTGATTGCTAGTTCCCTTTAGAACGTTGCTTAGCCTTGTGTCCCAGTGCCATATTGGCAAACTTATTTCACCTATACCTCCACAATTAGAGATTATAGCGACATAACATCGACTACCGAAGGCAAACATCGAAATTCTTATTTCACGTTTTCAATGAGATGTGGAGAAAATGGATTCTCACTAGCGAGATCAGTTGCACAAATTATTTTTATAATTTCTTTTAGATAAATTTTATGTCGCCATGTCGCAAATTATGGTCAACCGTTTTGAATTATTTATTGAAGAGTTAATTGGTATCGATCTGAAACACAACGAAAGTAAGTACAGAAATGTGTATGAAAAGCCAATTGAAAGCTAAACTGAAACCTGTTCCAAAATTTCTTGAAAAATATAACAAGCTTCGATGAAATTGATAACAAGAGGTAGTCATGTGAGTAGCAAGGACAATGGATCATTTCTTAAAGTGAAAATCACAAAATTGATTTGTTGCTGTGCTGTTTGTTCTATTCTATACCAAGACTTTCATTCTCAATGCATTTTTCATTTCGAATCATTGAATAAAATTCACAGCAGCAATAGAATCAATAAATAACGTCTTTCTGTAAATATTACAAGCAAAAACTTGTTCAGCACTTGCTATAAAATTCCATTCAAATAATTCAAACTGAGTTTATACGCAACATTGACGGAATTTAGACCACTGCACTGCTCATAGAGTTGTTGGATTAAAGTTTTTCGTTGAAATACAACTTTACCTGATAACCTCAATAATTCATTACAGAAAATGTCGACGTCCGTCGAGCTGATAGTAAAATGCCAGAATCTTACACAAGTTAATACAAAACAAGCTCAAAATAAAGGTGTGTTCGTATAAAATAGAATTAAAAAATCCACAAGCAAATTGATAGAAAATTATTTATTAAATTCTAACGATGAAGTAGTTAAATTATTAAATATTCTATCGTTATTTATGCTAACGAAACTAAAATTTAAAATAATTAACGTTACAGATGATGAGTGGGCGTTATTCGAACAACAAATCAAATTCAACGTACAGAAAATAGAAACAGAATAATTGCAAATTGCGCACGTTTCTTTAATATTTTTTCTTATTTGTAAACTAGAATTATGAAGTCAATTGGAGTAGCGAACACGAAAAAAAAAAAACCAACAAAACGAAAGAGTTCAATGAACACAAAGCGATGAACGTGCACATTTTTTTATGTTGCAATGATGTTTAGGGTCTTGGTTTTATTTTAATTTCCAAAATAATTTCTAGAGCGTGTGTATCGCATATCACTTGTGTACTTTAGTTTCTTTGCTGTACTTTAGTTGAGGTCATCTGCAACTGGTAGTGTCTTTTTAAAACCAACGTGAAAATTTTTTTAATAAAATGCTTTCACTTGCATTAAAAAGTAGGTAGTGAGGTGCAACTTTTGCACCCACTCAATGACTTTCCTCAAAGTCAGAGATATGATATGACGGCTGGTATCTACAAATAATCCGAATGAAATAAAATGTCAAATCCAGTAATGTTTTATGGTGACTATCAATTGATGACTGAATTAATAGTGACACATGCAAAACTATTTCTTTTGTTCTAATATCAAATGACAAAAAAATAAAATTGCATTTGTCACTTTCGCAACATACTACGAACCAGTAGTTATATTAATTTGTATTTTATCTGGAGAACCCAGCCGTCATATCATGTCTATGTTCAAAGTATTGGATATTTAACCGAATTAGTTATGAGGGCGGGTCATAACCAAATAAATTGTCAAACTTTTGCTTGGAAATTTCGACAATACCTTCAAATGACCAGATACTTTAACTAGTTTTTTGTGCTCAAACTGGTCAGTTAAAGCACCGTTATATGGTAAGCGAATGATAAATGCGACGCGTGTGTGGGCGAAAGTTTTTATTGATCGATTTTTTATTTCAAAATAATAAAAAATTACTCAGCACTCAAATCCGTCTACCAATATCTCAAACTTCTATTTTTCTATCTTTAAACTTTAGAATTATATGAGTCTAATAGGAGCGAAAACTGGTCAATTTCGACTGTCAAAGTGACGTTTTAAACGTCAAACAGAAATTTGTTTCAAAAAACAAAAACAAAATCTGTTTATTTTTCCTTAATAGACAGGTTTTGTATTTTTCGAAAAAAAATTTTGTGCGATGTTTAAAACGTCACTTTAACAGTTGGAACAGGCTGGGTTTTGCTCCCAATACACTCATATGTCACTGACGGTTTTTAAGTTTGATGGTTTTGACAGTATGTCTGTAAGTTTGCCCGACTGTGTGGATGCCGCACAGACATGATAGAATAGATTTAACATCTGATTCACAATAATAAAACGTTGAAAAATCGACAGATACAAAGTTATTTTTATGCAATTTTACATTAGAACAACAAGACAGTTCTCAACGAAAATAAATGGTGCAGTTCATTCTATACACTTGATATTTGAAGCACACTTATTTATTTATTTATTTATTTCGAGGATAATGCTTGTCATACTTTTCGTTGAGAATGATCTGTACGCAGACGAACAGAAAGTCAGATTCCAAATAAAACACATAGGGAAATGATTGAACTGAAAGAAGTAGAGAAAAACTGACAGGTGACAGGGGAATAAGTAAGGTAACGTAAAGTGAGCATAAATTCGTGAGTTATTCGTGGTTCTAAATTCTGAGAGGAAATATGACGTTTTTGTCCGTTTACGCAGAAAAGAATAATTTTGCATCTGTCACTTTCGCAACGTACCCTGGAAAAGTATCTCTAATGCTTCACAAATTAAGCGAGTAAATGCATTGAGAATCTATTCGCAGCACACATTTTTGGTGACAACTGATACTGTATAGGAATCGTATGGGAATGTCTTATGCCATGGAAAATTTGCTTGACGAAAGAAAAAGCGTCCGGATGCGTGATGAATTCTGAAGGTATTCGAATTTAATTTTTATTCACTGGGGCTGTCCAAATTTAGATTTTTACGGTGGATTTATAGTAGCGCGTACGTATAAAATATCCCAGTCGCAACAGAAAATTCCTCTTCTAGTGTCAAACATACGTCGGCCAAATTGAATTTTTTCAATTTTGCCAACGTACCTTTCCAATGGATTACTAATTATAAGAGGCAATACTTTGTCTGTTTGTCTGTCTATCTGTCTGTCTGTCTGTAAATTGTCGGTCACAAATTTCCAGCGTGAACCAACATACGTCCGACCTGCTTGAAGAGTTCCGAGGAACTAAAGCAAAAAGTCGTTTGACATTGCCTTATATGATTCAAAAAAAGGCAATGCAAAAGAAGATTCCCATGCGAATCTATCTACGTCCGACCTGCTTGAAGAGTTCCGAGGAACTAAACCCTTTTGCATTGCTTTTTTTAACCCAAAAAAGCAATGCAAACCTAACTTCGAAGGGGAAGAGAAAACCACAAGGGAAACCTAGAGGCAGAGAACGAGAGACGTTCCTTTTGTTAATTCTGGACCGCAATGAAGCAGTCCAACAAAAATAAAGCGCTCTTATTATGGGTACAGTCTCCCATATAAGAACAGTATCGCCATCCGCACCTAGCATCGTTTTGCAACGACGCTTAGCGCTGGACATCACCAACCAGCGATACTTTCAAGCGAATTGAAAAGTGGTATTTCTACATTTAAAACTGAGTACTTTCTGTGAAGTATAACATTTATACAACGAAAAATGATTAGTAATTTTGTATGAGAAATTTGTTCAAGTAATTTCAGGGAGAATATATTGTTATGTGTGTGTGTGTATAAATATGAAAAGGAATAAACGAAAAAACTATTTTATGCACGTCCGAAAAAAAACGTTTTTTCAAATTGATTTCTTAACCTTACACAAAATATTGTTTGACCCAAAAAACACCAAAAATATTTTTTTTAAATTTTTTGAAAGAAAATTGTCGGTGGGAAAAATCAAAAACTTCATTTTTTCAAATTTTGCACTTTAAAGCGTCGTCAGCGCCACATATTTTGCCTAATTTTTTCCAAATTTATTTTTCCCTAAAAGGCTCATTCATTACCTTTCCAACGATACCCCACACAACGAATTTGATGGAGAAATGAGTTTTATTCGATCGATTTTAGACTGGGATGTAATCGTGAATTTGCTTTTGAAAAAGTTCAAAATGAAAAATTCTGAAGAAAATTCACATGACATGCTTGCACAAAAAAAATTGTATGAAGCTCATTTCTCCATCAAATTCATCGTGTGGGGTATCGTTGGAAAGGTAATGAACAAGCCTTTCAGTTAAAAGTAAATTTGGAAACATTGGGCAAAATAGGTGGCGCTGAAGACGCTTTAAAGTGCAAAATTAGGTTTTTGATTTTTCCCTCCGACAATTTTCTTTCAAAAAATTTAAAAAAAATATTTTTGATACTTTTTAGGTCAAACAATATTTTGTGTGGGGTTAAGGAATCGATTTGAAAAAACTTTTTTTTTCGGACATGTGGCTTCATTCAGTAATATTCTCAATGTATTTAGGAGGGGCGTATGTTTAAGCATTGTGTGGCGTATTCAAATATTTTTTTTTATTTGTATGAAATAAAATCATGTGGCGTATTCAAATATTTTCTTTGTAAGGAATTATTTGTATGGAACGAAATGATGTATAGGTTTTCTTTGTATGTACATTTTTTTAGTTGATGTTTAAATCTTTGGTTTCTTCGGCAAAATCTTAGAGTTTTATTAGTAAAAGTCACCAGTATTGGTGAAAATGTCGGGCAGTTGGACATTGGGTCAATTTTTATGTTTTTAAAAATATCTTGCAATGTATGAGAGACAGGCCGTTGGTTTCTTTGATAAAGTCTTGGAGTTTAGTGAGTAGAAGTCACCAGCATTGGTGAAAATGTCGGGCAGTTGGACATTGGGTCAATTTTTATGTTTTTAAAAATATCTTGGAATGTATGGGAGTTGGGCGATAGGTTTCTTTGGCAAAGTCTTAGAGTTTAGTGAGTAAAAGTCACCAGCATTGGTGAAAATGTCGGGCAGCCGTCAAAGTGACGCCATCTTGTATTTTTTGCTATCTTCTGAATTAGTTACGCGTTTGGTTTCTTCGGGAAAGTTGTTGATATTGATGAGTAACATCTTTATGAATCCTAAGAAAATGGCTGCCACCTGTGAAAGGGACGCCATCTTGGATTTTTTGCTATTTTCTGAATTAGAATAGTTACGCGTTTGGTTTCTTCGGGAAAGTTGTTGATATTGATGAGTAGAATTTTTATGAATCCTAAGAAAATGGCTGCCACCTGTCAAAGTGACGCCATCTTGGATTTTTTGCTATCTTCTGAAATAGAATAGTTACACGTTTGGTTTCTTCGGGAAAGTTGTTGATATTGATGAGTAGAATCTTTATGAATCCTGAGAAAATGGCTGCCACTTGTGAAAGTGACGTCATCTTGGATTTTTTGCTTTTAAAAGTATTTGGAAAGGTATGAGAGACAGAACATTGGTTTCTTTGGCAAAGTCTCAGAGTTTTGTTAGTGGAAGTCACCAGCATTGGTGAAAATGTCGGGCAGTTGGGTATTAGGTAAATTTTTATGCTTTTAAAAGTATTTTGGAATGTATGGGTGGTAGACCATAGGTTTCTTTGGCAAGGTCTTAAAGTTTTGTTAGTAAAAGTCACCAGTATTGGTGGGGCAGCTCGGGGGAAGAAGCAGTACGGGGGTAACCGATTGTATGGAGAAATGGTAGTACGGGGAAAACAGTAGTGAGGAGGAAATTGTAGGACGGGAGAAACGGTTGTACGGGGAAATAGTAGCACGATGATAACGTTTTTACCGGGAAATTGTAGTACGGGGGGAATGTTGGTACGGTGAAATGGTAGTACGGGGAAAACAATAGTAAGGAGAAAATGGTATTACGGGAGAAACGGTTGTACGCGAAACAGTAGTACGGTGGAAACGGTTGTACGGGGAAAACAGTAGTGCGGGGGAAACGGTTGTACGCGAAGCAGTAGTACGGTGGAAACGGTTGTACTGGGAAAACAGTAGTGCGGGGGAAACGGTTGTGCGGGGGAAATGGTA
>CM055405.1:9070691-9082736 GCA_029228625.1 Pseudolycoriella hygida | reverse complement strand
TATCATCAGCCAGGTTGATGTTTCTTGTTGGACCAGAAGGGCAATCAGAGTCGTCGAAGAACACCAGAAACATCAATGGACCTAATATCGAACCTTGACCAATTCCAGAAAGAACATCTATCAAATCTGATTTGGTGGAGTTTATCTTAACCCTTTGCTTCCTTCCTTTGAAAAACGAACGGAACCATAACACGACTGAGTTGCAGATTCGGTACTTGTCGGAAGATAGCTTCATCGTCAGTTTAGGAGATCGTATAACGTCGAAGGCTTTATGAATATCGGCGAGAAATAAGTCAGTTTGCTCGTTGTTGTCGAATGATTCATGTACCATGATCGATAATTCCATCAAATTGGATTCAACTCTTCTGCCAGGAAAGAAGCCGTGTTGGGATAATGATGACTGTGGAAAGATGTTGTACTTCAATTGGTCAAAAATTATCATTTCGAACACCTTCGTAAACTTTGGAGAAATACAAACACCCCTGTAATTGGTGATATCCGTCTTCTTGCCAGATTTGAAGACTGGAGTCACGTGACCTGTTTTCCAGAGGGTGGGATAATGGCATTCTAACAGAGATCTCGAGTAGATCGTTGAAAGTGGCACTGATAATGCTTCGGCGCATTCACGGAGAAATAGCGGTGCCATTTTATCTGGACTAATCCCTTTGCTTAAGTCCATACTCATCAGAGTTTTCGTCACGATATCCTTTGTTATCACAATGTTAGAGAAACCAGCGTCATTCCGTGAGTTAATAAAAGAAAGCAACTTTGCATCATCATCAGCGTCATTAGGGTGTTTTTTATAAACAGAAGAAAAATATCTGGCGAACAAGTTAGCTTTCTCAGCGTCGTTCGTTGCATTTTCATTGCCATAAGACATCTTTCCCGGAAGGCTACTTCTCTTATATTTTGAGTTAATGTAATTCCAGAACTTTCTCGGTTGTTTATGATAGTTAGATGCCAGATTACGAACGAAGGTGTTGTAAAGTTCGTCACGGTATTTTTCAAAATCCTCCTTAGCGGCTATAAACGAAGACATATCTTTGTTCATTGGGTTTTTAGCGGATTTATTGAGGAATCTATTATATTCTCGATTTCTTCTATTCTTAAGATTAGTTAATTTACCATCAAACCACGGGGGATGATTCGTCGTGCGGAGTGAAGCTTTGGGAATGAAATTATCAAAAATTTCATGGCATATGTCATATAGAGCTTTGAGCATGTCATCTACATTTTTTCCATCGAATAGAATATCGAAATCAATCTTAGCAAGCTCGTCACGGATTAAGCTGTATGGCGCCTTCTTGAAGCAGTAAATTTGTTCGAAGGAAGTCGGTGTTGAGTATACAGCTGGTTCGCATTCAATCAAGCAATGCGTTTGGACGTGGGACTTGTCCTGAGATGAGTTTGGGATCAGTGGCAGATCAGCTTGATTGACAACAAATAATTCTGGCATATTAGGTCTAAAACAAACATTTTGTGAAGAGTTTTGTAAGTCAGACATTTGGAAAAGGCCACAACCCAAGAGCGATGAAGTCACAATATTCTTGCAATATTCGCCTTTATCGATTCGGAATCACCAATCAATGGCAGATAGTCGAACCCCTCTTCATTGGATAACCATTTGACTGAAGACAAGTTGAAGTCGCAAATAGCGAGGAAAATATCTCCATGGTTGATCATCAAGTGTGCAGCTGTAATTGCTTTCAGATGTGATGAATATACCTCCTCGTTGGATCCAAACTGTATGTATAACCCGTACACATACATCTTGGAACATTTGAGATGAACTTTTACGCAAATGGCTTCAAGCCGTTCATGTTCAGGAATATTAACAACTTCACTGTCGATTGCAATTAAAACACCTCCAGCTTTGTTTGCATCTATATCTGTGTCTTCTCGGTCTTTGCGATATACGATGAAACGTGAGTCGAAGAATTCGGCACTAAATTTTTTCTTATCAAGCCATGTCTCCGAGAGGACTATCAAATCGTAGTCACAAGTGGTCGATGAAAGTAAAATATCATCTTTTTTGCCAACCATTCCCCTAATGTAGTTGTAATAGAGTGATATATAAGAGTTTTGTGGAGAAGGAGTTAAATCAACTGAATTAGAAATAGGATCAGTTACGTCATTTTGTTGGCTAATATGGCGATATATGGCGATATAATATCCGAAATAACGTGTCAGTCTCAATTTTAAAGTTGACATGTCTCAAGGTAGAGATGTCTTGATCTCGTTTAGTTAATCGACGTACTTTTATGTGTTTCCTGTTAATTGGGGCATTGGCAGCTATGTAATCAATTATGCTAACAGATGTAACATTGACATCAAAAGGTGAGATATGGAATGCTTTATCGACTTTAGCAGGCTGGATAATTTTTCCGAGAAGATGCAAACTGTTTTTGGAGCCCTTATTGACAGTTGAAACTTCTGCATTGGATGGTGAGTCTGTAGTTGTAGTTGTAAGCAATGTGGCGGGGGCAATATACTCATATCTGATGCTTCAGAAGAATGATGGGTAGGTGATGCCTCAATTTCGGTCAATGAGGATATATTTGATTCCATCAGTGAAAAACACTTTCGAATTTCTAGGCAAACAGGTTGGCCACCCATTAAGCCATTCTTGCCTGCTCGGAAATATCGCTTCAAAACGCCTAGTGAAGTCAGTTGCTGGCGCCATCCGGTCTCTGGGCATGTCAAAAATCGAATCCGAAATAGCGTCTCTAATTCTGCCATGCCCTAAACGGAAGTACGGGGTCCAAAAACCTGAGTGCTCTATCCTATCCGCAGCGGTGAAAGCTCTGGCCTTAATTACTAAGTCCAAAGGCGGTATCGCTAGCAGCGTATCCAAGGCCGCGGTGGCCATGGTCTTCATAGCTCCAGTGATTCTTATGCACACTAGCCTTTGTATCTCACTCAGTCTCTTCCTTGCTTTCTCCCGCGGTGGCCATGGTCTTCATAGCTCCAGTGATTCTTATGCACACTAGCCTTTGTATCTCACTCAGTCTCTTCCTTGCTTTCTCCCGCGGTGGCCATGGTCTTCATAGCTCCAGTGATTCTTATGCACACTAGCCTTTGTATCTCACTCAGTCTCTTCCTTGCTTTCTCCTCGTCCATTCTTGGCCACCATACTATAGAACCGTGACTCATCATGGGTCGGATCACAGCCTCGTATAGCCACAGAATGGCCTTAGATGACAGACCCCAGCTCCTCCCAAAGGAGTTCTTACAGATCCAGAACAGGACACCGTTTTTCTTTGGAGGAAGTTTTTGTTTCGAAAAGCGACATTTCGTGCTGCTTTGGATGGTTGTGTTCCTCTTCGATCGATTCGTTGATAAACTGTGCCGTCGTTTTGGATGAAGTGAGGTGGAATTGTGAGGATTCTGGCCGGGAAATTTCAATTTTTTGTTTAAAAATATTGGTTGTTTCAAACAGTTGCTCAGTTCGCAACTCAATTACTTGTAATTTTTGGCAGTCATTCATTTGACACGTGCAGGGCTGTCCTCCCCTGGAATTCTCTCCAAACTATTGGCGGAATTTTTTCAAACGCAGGAATTTGTCGAATTTTTAAATCGTGACTCGGGAAGTTTGTTATCACATTTCCAAACATACTAAGTCGTCTTGAAAGCACTGTGGGTGTAAACCAGAGCATTGGGTGGTGAGCGGGTGGCCAACAAATGGATCAGGATTCAGATGATTCGGATGAATCAACTAACGTTTGCCCAGTGTGCTGGAGAACTTTCGATACATTAGCGGGAATCCGCCAACATTGGGCCAGAGGTCATGCAAAAGATGAATTTGAAGAAGCTATCAGGAGAAACACGCAATCTTTGTCTTCGTCCACAACAACTGACTCATTTTCAGCCGCCACAACTGAGTCAGCGTCGTCTGATGCCAAGGCTCAAAATGAACCCGTTGATTCAATTTCATCACATGACACACCACACCGCATATTGCTTGAGAGAATCACCTGCAACACATGTGGATTTCTAGTCAAAAACGAACGCGGTCTTAAAATCCATGCGAGAATTCACGGCGGTGAGTCAACCTCCGGATTGTCACGAAGCTACTCCTCGGACACTTTTCAATACAATTCACTCAGCGAACCAGAGTTAATCAGAAAGTTTGGAGAACTCCTCTACAAATGCAAGTGCAAAGCTCCCCTTGTAAGAATAATTCAAAAATCCGTTCGGACAATTGTCTGTCAGGAGCTCACTAAAGTCATTGAACTAACAGCGACAAAAAACGACACCTTGGCATGGATGCGACTATTAAGCTTCCAGCACACAGTCCTAAATACTGTCTCAAGAAATAGCTTCAAAGACTGTAAACGGCAAAACATCATCCGGCAGAACTTAGTGACCTTCTCGAATCTGACCGACATACCAAGTATTTTCAATGAACTACTCCGGCTGCTGTCCTTCGAATTGCCAAAAAAACCCCACAGTCGAGCCGAAAAACTCTTAATAAAAATTTCTCAAAGAAAGATTGGAGAGGGAGACATCAGTGGAGCTGTTAGAGTACTATGTTCGCAGGAAGGGATGGCAGAATATACTCCCGAAACGATTGCAAAACTCAAGCAGAAACATCCTCACGAAGACTTAGATTTCGAAGTGGAGCAGCCTCCGCACCCATTGGTTTTTGACACGTCAAACGAGCAAATTATCAATTCAATCAAGCACTTCCCACTCAGTTCTTCAGGAGGTATTGATGGTCTGAGGCCGCGTCATCTGAAGGATTTGATCTCTTTCACATGTGAAGACTCCTCAACCAAGTTGGTAGCAGCAATAGCCAAACTAGTGAACATGATTCGATCAGGAAAGATTGTTCAAAATATCATACCAATTTTCTATGGTGCTGCCCTAATAGCCCTGGCGAAGAAAACTGGAGATATTAGACCAATAGCGATTGGATTGACTTGGCGGAGATTGGCAGGCAAGATCGGGTGCTTCAGTGTCAAGGAGGATTTAGCTCTCGTATTAGCCCCCAAGCAAGATGGCTTCGCAGTAAAAGGAGGAGCTGAGGCTATTGTTCATGCGGTTCGGGCTTTCGCAACAGCCGACCACAGTTCCCCTATGGTGATCTTAAAGTTCGACTACAAGAACGCCTTCAATGAGATCCTACGCCGTCATCTACTAAACGAAATCAGGATCGAGGCACCATCGCTTTTCCCAATGATGCAACAAGCTTATCGATATCCATCCGATTTGAATTACGGCGAAGTCATCATTGAATCGAGAAGGGGCGCACAACAAGGCGATCCATGTGCTTCCGTGGGTTTTTGCATTGGCATTAAGAGAATCACACATTCCATCGAATCCCAACTCAACGCATGGTTTTTGGACAATGGCACGATAGGTGGCGATTTCCAGACAGCCCTGGATGACGTAGAAAAAATACTGGCTTTCTGCAATCAGGGTTGACACTCAACACAGCTAAATGTGAAGCTTTCTTCATTAGCACATCAGATGAAGAACGCACGGAAATGATGCATAAATTGAATGCGATGTTGCCAGGAATTAAACAGCTGGATGTCTCAGGTTTCCAATTACTAGGTGCACCCATTCTAGATGATGGTGTATCCGAAATGTTGTCTGAAGGCCTAGATAAACTGAAAATTTTATGCAGACGCCTGCCGTTGCTCGATGTCCACCCAGCCCTGTGTGTTATGAGGAGTTCATTATCATCACCGAGGTTTCAATATATCCTTCGGTCAAGCCCAACGTTCGTCGCCTTGGAGCACCTGAATGACATTGATGAGTTCTACCGGCACACCTTAGAGGCCATCACCAACAACAGAATGACAGACAAGTCTGTGCTTCAAGCTTCTCTACCTCTTTCGTTTGCGGGATTGGGAATCAGGAAGCTTGCTGATCTGGCATATCCAGCGTATTTCTCCTCAGTGCATCAATCTCAGCCATTAGCAGACCAAATCCTGGAACGAACTGAGCTAAGCATTCTCAACACAAGGTTGAACACCATGCTGGATGAATACCCGACCGTATTCATTCCGGATACTCGTCTTAAATCATCTCAACATGCATGGGACATTTTGCGAATTAAATCCGTTCATAAGCAGTTGTTACAGTCGAGCGATCCCTCGGATAGGGCTCGAATTCTTGCGTCATCTACCAAACCATCGTCAAAGTGGCTGCACCTTCTCTCCTGCTCGACAACGACGCTGCCAGAATCGCGGTAGCTCTTCGCCTGGGGAACAATGTGTGCCAGCCTCACGTTTGTATCTGTGGAAACATAGTGAATTCAGATGGGCACCATGGGCTATCCTGTAATAAAATGATTGGGAAATATGCTAGACACAAAGAAATCAATAAAATAATATCAATGGCCTTCAGCGCAGCTGGTATCCCGAACACACTTGAACCTCCGGGATTATCGCGTCGGGATGGTAAGCGTCCGGATGGCTTAACAAGCTACCCCTGGAGTCACGGACGCTCGTTACTCTGGGACGTTACGGTGGGAGATACAGTGGCGGCATCCTACCTCAATAAAACGTCAAAAAAGAGTGGTGCTGCAGCCGACCAAGCAGAAAGAGACAAGCACAATCAATATATCGAGTTGAAAAGTCATTACTGCTTCACCCCAGTGGCATTTGAATCTCTAGGATCAATCGGGCCGGAAACTCTAACCTTTCTGTCTAAATTAGGAAAACTAATGAAACGCAAAACTGGTGAAGCGCGCAGTCGAGACTTCCTGCTATAACGTATATCGATAGCAATTCAGCGAGGCAATGCAGTCAGTATACGTAACACACACTGTGATAGAAACAACGAATTCAATCTTTTTCTATAATGGGTCTCCTTTTTCACTTTAATTTTAAATTTTTAACTATATTTTTAGAAAATATTTTTCGAAGCTGCCTATGTATTGTAAATTGGTTAATGTAAATTTTTGTAGCGCCCAAACGTTAAATCATCATCAACCACAAACATGATTGATGTTGATTTGTGGTAGTTAAAAGTGTTTTTTTTATCCTTGTTTTTTTTTAAATAAATGTAATTAAATTTAAATAAAAAAAAAAAAAACGCCCTCAAGGCCTTTTGTGCCTTGTCTTCGGTATGATCGATCCAATATAGTTTAGCGAGTTCTTTATGTGAATGCTCTGGCTGTCTGTCTGCCTGTGCACGTTTAAATTTCCGCTGGTTATGGCCACAAAAAGTTATGACGGTGAGCTATAATTATTGGGAGTAATGATCACGAAGAGTTGTGGCCGAGAGTTGTAATTCCATGGAGTTATGATCACAAAGAGCCATGACAGTTATAATTCCCGGGAGTTATGATCACGAAGACTTATGACCACAAAAAGTTATAACTGAGATTTATAATTCCCTCAAGCTAAGATCACAAATAGTTATGAGAGAGAGTTATAATTCATAAAGGTTTATTTTGTTAACAATCTATATGATTTTTCCATTAAAACTTATCCAATATTTTATTATTACTTGATCGTGTTATTTGAATTGAAGGTGACATATTAGTTCGCTTCTCGATCAAAATAAAAGAACGGTTTTTTTAATAACCGGACGGACGTTTCGTTACTTTATTGTAACATCTTCAGCCCTATAAGTTACAAAGATAATATTTACTTATAAACAATTTTATTAAGTTATTTATTTTATCGATATTTTGCGAAGGTTTAACAAAGTTTTAAACATAAATTTACAAAAGAAAAATTTCTTCAAGCGACTTATTTTCTGGGATTGTTCCCATTACACATCCTGCGTTATAGTTCTGGAGAGCTATGCTGATTCGTTGGAAAAGGAAACTCGTTGATTTGGACTCACCAGAAATATTTTTGATTTTTTTTCCTATATCGAAAATAAATCTTTTACCCTCTTCACATATTGGGCCCAAAGTCTCTATTGCAAAAGGTACGAAAATATTGTCGCTGTGTTCAATTAATTCTCTGTAGTATCTTCGTTTGGCTTTAGCTGTTCTTTCAACAAGTTTTCCAGCTGAGATACATGTATAGTCGATGTATGACGGGGCCAGTGTATCTCTGCATGTTGCATCCCATGTCAGGAACCTTCCCTTTGACCAAGGTATTAATGTAACCCCGTCCGTTTTTTCGTTATTGTCGTGATTAAGTCCTGGAGGTTCTAAACGCGATGGAATTTGTGCAGACGATAGTGCCAATTTTAGAATCGTATTTAATTCACAATGTCGAGCAAAACGTCCGGCACTTCGTTGACACGACAAACCATGTATGCCATCAGAGTTTACACCTGATTTACCACAAGAACAGTCATGTGGAGTACAAATGTCGCAGCCATACCGGATCGCTATTGAGATTCGGAAAACATTATCTTGCAACAACGTTCCTATGGTTTTTGATGGCAAAACATGTAGCCAAGAACTAGATTCAGGACATTGTGATGCCAAAAAGCGAGCTGAATCTTCCTTTTTTGTGCAGTTGAATGATGATTTTATGGACTTAATAGCGATTTCGTCCCAATTCTTCTGGCTAGCTAGAATTTTCGGTAAATCAGAATTATGTTTTCTCCATTCCTCCATTGCCTCATTGTAGAAAGTAACATGTGATTCATCTGAGTCAGGGATTGACAGAATAAGATTGATGAGCTCACGAGAACTATTTACTGAAGAAAGAAAGGCGGGAAGACCAATGTCCTTAATCTTACGTATTCCAGCTCCACCATCGCTAATTGGTAAAGCACAGAGTGTCCATTGAAAATCGTTGAATCTGATGTTCGTTATTGATTCAAAAGCTTCTTTAAAACATGAATCAAATTGTTCGATAATTTCTTGAAAAAGCCACGTTGGAGTTGTTCTTATAATATATGAAAGTTTTGGGATCCAGAAACAATGTTTTAGTAGATAATAGGCCATATGAGCCTTCAGTATTTTCAATTTTTCAAAAGAATTTTTCATTACGTCTAGTTGTTTGAGTAATACTTTTCTGCATCCACTTTCATATAAGGAAGATCCTAATAATTCAATGTCATCATTGACTACACGTATTCCTGGTGATACTTGATTGAACTGATCGACAACATAATCCGAGAATTCACCACAAAAATGTAATTCGCACTTTGATGGATTTATCTTTAGGCCAACGTGCAGACTTTCGCCGATTATTCTATTGAAATTTTGCAAAACTAGTTCTGGTTTGTCTGCAAGAGATCCGTCGTCTAAATACCATACATTAATTTCTTGATTAATTGAACTGATAATAGAATCAATTGTCAGACAGAAAACCAGTGGCCCACAAGGATCACCTTGCTGACAACCAACTTGAGATGATAATGTATCCTTTCCAAAAAATAGTAATGATGGAAAACGGTAGCACTGCCAAAGAAAAGGGTAGAGTTTCGGAGTGTGTTTCTTAACTTCTTGTAGCATTACATCTCGCTCTATTGAATTGAAGGCATTTTTTAAATCGATTTTTAACAGAACCTTCTCCAAATTTTTGTTCTTCTGCAGGAAAGTTCGCACAGCATGGAGAATTGCTTCACACCCACTGTTCACACCAAAACCCATTTGAATCGGCTTAAATAGGTTTGAGATGTGATCTTTTACGGAGTTACAACCAAGTTTTGCAGCTAAACGCCTAAATGTATTTCCAACTGCGATCGGTCGGAAACCTCCATCTTTTTTGGTCAGTGCACATAGGGTTGCTCCATAGAAAAATTCAGAGATTTCAATGCAGACTTTTCCAGCGAGAATTATATTGCAAAGTTGCGTTGTACATTTCAATAAACGGATACCTGCAGCACCAGTGATCTTTGAAATTAAATCTTTCATGTGTTGTGGGCGTATTCCGTCTATGCCTCCTGCAGATCCATTTTTAAAAGAGTTGATTGACCTTCGAACTTCCTTTTCTGATACAACCAAACATTCAGAAGTTTCATCTGGTGGTTCAGGATAATTCAAATCTCTTGATGGCGGTGGATGTTTTTCAAGTAGTTT
Source organism: Pseudolycoriella hygida (assembly GCA_029228625.1). Taxonomy (NCBI): domain Eukaryota; kingdom Metazoa; phylum Arthropoda; class Insecta; order Diptera; family Sciaridae; genus Pseudolycoriella; species Pseudolycoriella hygida. The sequence continues at coordinate 9,072,787 of CM055405.1, read as the reverse complement.
CTCGAATGTTTCGTTATTTTGGGGGGCAATTGATTCTTCGGATGATAATATACGTAAGGCCCCTTGAACATCTCCGTCCGCAATCTTTGCTTCTATTACTGAATTTAAGCAAGAAGTTGGCTTTTCAATACTTACATCGTTCAAGGGATTTTCTGAATTGTTTAAATTTTTCTTAACAATGGATGATAATGATTGTGATGACTTTTTCTGTACCCGTAGACAAAATAACTCCAAGTCATTAATTTTTGCCATGCTGCTTCGTCATTGCTTCTCACACATTCTTCGATAATTTCGCTTAATTTGTTTGCGACAGCAATTCGTGCACTTTTCGGAATGCGTTTCAAAACTCTTACCTTCAGTCTCAGATTGCATAAATTATCTTTAAAATTCATTGATTCTTCTTCTTGAGTGACAGAGCCACAAAGGGATTTAAAGCTCGCCCCTGGATGTTTACGAGAAAAATGAATTTTGAGGCCATGTTGACTCTTGAATTGTTTCGACGGTTCTTGACAAAGAGGACATTGTAATTGGGTTGAACTATTAAGTGGACTGGTCCCTTTTTTGTTATTTTGAGAGCCGTACGCAATATTCTCATCACATCTAGCTACTAAAGTTGATGAATTATTATAAACTAAATTTCAAAAATATTGCACTAAATTAGAGAACTTACAATGTTAGTCCTAAACAGATATATACATCAATGAACTCCCTAAAATTTAAACTAATATTGACCGTGCCTTGTTGAATATCAATGAATGGTTTAATGTGCAATGGAACGATTTGCTAGCGGAAGTAAACTTCTGTAAGAAGCACAAATATTGTCTGTGTCACGTCTAAAATTTATCGATGTAGAGTGGGATAAAATATGTAACGCTTCAAGCGTTCTTCTTTTGATGTAATTATGTTCCACCGCTAAAACAGAAACTTTCTCAAAATCTGGAGCATGTCCTGTATCATAAAAGTGGTGTACTAAGGCCGTCGTGTTGTTAAGGTCTTGCGTTCTGTTGAATTTTTGTAAATCATATTTATGCTGTTCTGTCCTTACATGTAGTTTGTGGCCCGTAATGCCCACATAGCAATTAGCACAAAATTGATCAGGACCCGAGCCATAGCAAGGAATATGATATATTACATCGTACATATCACGAAGTTCAGTGCGATGTTTTAGCTTTGAGAAATTTTCGCGATTGGTGATTATAGGTTTATATCCCAATTTTAAAAAAGGTAACCCTTTACATAGGATTTTTCCAATATTAATCGAACAGGACAGACTAAAAAGCATTCCTCTAAATTGGAAAGTTTCTGTCATTGTATTGATTTGTGTGCTTAGAATGTTTGTTGATGGTGTTATGGAAGACAAACCATTGTTCTGGCGCAAAGAACTAAAATATTTAGTTATACGTTGGTTGATCAATTTCACCGGGTAATGGTTTTCAGTGAGAATAGTTTTGATAATTTTTGTATTCTCCAAATGAAAACTGTAAGAACTATAGCTGAATACCCTTTTAATTAAATTGTCCACCACATTCCGTTTTTGTGCATGCGAGTGATTTGATAGGAAACTCAACAGTCGTTGTGATGAAACAGGTTTAGAGTACCAGTTAAATTCGATTGATCCATCCCCTTTGTTCTTTGCGCCAGAACAATGGTTTGTCTTCCACAACACCATCAACAAACATTCTAAGCACACAAATCAATACAATGACAGAAACTTTCCAATTTAGAGGAATGCTTTTTAGTCTGTCCTGTTCGATTAACATTGGAAAAATCCTATGTAAAGGGTTACCTTTTTTAAAATTGGGATATAAACCTATAATCACCAATCGCGAAAATTTCTCAAAGCCAAAACATCGCACTGAACTTCGTGATATGTACGATGTAATATATCATATTCCTTGCTATGGCTCGGGTCCTGATCAATTTTGTGCTAATTGCTATGTGGGCATTACGGGCCACAAACTACATGTAAGGACAGAACAGCATGAATATGATTTACAAAAATTCAACAGAACGCAAGACCTTAACAACACGACGGCCTTAGTACACCACTTTTATGATACAGGACATGCTCCAGATTTTGAGAAAGTTTCTGTTTT
>CM055405.1:9003177-9070191 GCA_029228625.1 Pseudolycoriella hygida | reverse complement strand
TAAGAAAATTTTCTTTTTTGAGAAATTTTTTTTCAAAAAATAGAAATTTCTTTAACAACTGAAAACTTCCAAAACGACTGATATCACAACAAAAACCTTTTAAAAGGTAAAGTGTGACGCAGTCCCTAATGTCTACTTCCAAAATTAATGAAATCAGTGGAGGTGACGCTTGCGCTGGAAATACTTTCAGTTTTTACGCTGCAAAAATTTAACATTCGTGTCTTTTTGCGAAGATTGTTTTGAGTTTTAAATTTTTGCGTGTGAAAACTGAAAGTGTTGAAAAATTATTACGCTGGTGGGTCTGGCATTTGTGACGCGATTTTTTGAACACAGGGTAACGTTGTCGTCAAGGAAATGTATGCGGATAGAGTTGTTTACGTTTGTATAAGCTTAAACAGACGTTACAGCTTGTATCACGCATACGCACCAACCACGACACATGATGACGAAGAAGTGGAAAAGTTTTATGAAAACGTGTCTAGAGCCTTGGAAGAAAACAAAACTCGATATGTCTATGTTATCGGAGACCTCAACGCCAAACTTGGCAGTCAAGAGGAAGATACAGAAACTTCGATTGGTCAGTATAGCTTCGACAAAAGAAATTAAAGAGGAGAAATGTTATTAAACTACCTCCAACAGCAAAATTTGAAAGCGGCGAACTCATTTTTCCCAGGAAAACCTCAGAGAAAGTGGACATGGGCGAGCGCTGACGGTGTCACTAAAAATGAAATAGACTACATAATAACCAACAACATTTCAACCATACACAATGTTACAGTCCTAAACAGCTTTTCTACTGGTAGCGATCACAGAATGGTCAGGGCGAAAGTTGTCATCAATACGAGAATCGAAAGAGCGAAATTGATCAAGAAGAATTTCAAGATTAATGTGGATTTGCTTAAGCAACAAAAGCTTGAATTCGAAGGAAAAATGGCAGATGATCTCAGTAGCTTGGATCTACAAACTATAGGTATCGAAGAGCTCAGCTCAAAAATCGTAGATTCAATAAAACTGTATCTTCAGACAAACTGCAAGTCATCCTCAGAAACACAATCAAAGTTTTGCAGAGAGACAACGGATCTCATAGCGAAAAGGCGTGAAATGTTGAAAGATGGCAAAAGAGATACGGATGAATATCGGATGATTACGAGAACTATTAACAAGAAGATGAAAGCAGACTTACGAAGATACAATGTCGAACTGGCGATAAAAACAATCGAGACAAACAAGAATATGAAGGCGTTATGAAGGAAGATGAAAGACTCAAAAACTCAGATTTTTAAGTTGAGAGATAAAAAAGGGGTGATGCAAACGGATCGAAATAAAATATTGAAAGTGGTGAAAGAATTCTATGAGGAACTGTACGCGTCTGTGAAGCAGAACCCACAAGCAATGTTTGCTGGTGCTACAACAGGACCTGTCATAATGAACGTTGGTTCAGAGGACCTGCCAGAAATAACAATTGACGAAACTGTTGCTGCATTGCGGGAAATGAAAAACAGAAAGGCACCTGGCGAGGATGAAATACTTATCGAAGCGATAAAAGAAGGTGGCGAAACTTTGCTTAAAGTGATAACATCGCTGTTTAATAAATGTTTAGAGCAAGAAAAGGTTCCGGACTCGTGGAAAACGCTGAAGTAATACTGTTGCACAAAAAGGGTGACAAATCGAAGATTGAAAATTATCGACCGATAAGCCTATTAGCACATCTCTACAAACTTTTCATGAAGATCATAACTAAGAGGATCACGAACAAACTTGACTTTTATCAACCAACAGAGCAAGCTGGGTTCCGATCGGGCTACAGTACAAACGACCACTTGCAAGTTATGAGAAGCTTAATAGAAAAGTGTAACGAATATAAGATCAAAATTGTAATAGCCTTCGTCGATTATGAGAAAGCCTTTGATTCAGTCGAAATATGGAAAATACTGGATTCGTTGGACAGATGCAGAATGGATTCACGCTATTCAAAGTTGATTAAACATGTTTATGAAAATGCAACGCTCAGTATTAAGATGCTTAATGAAAATACGGAAAAGTTTAAAATGGGAAGAGGAGTAAGGCAAGGGGACACGATCTCACCGAAATTATTCACATTGGCTTTAGAAGACGTCTTTAAAGAATTGGAATGGAACGACAAGGGCTTAAACGTAAATGGAGTGTTTTTGAATAATTTACGGTTTGCAGATGACATAGCTCTTATAGCATTAGACGTTGACGAAATGGAAATTATGTTAACGCAATTGAACGAAGCATCGAGCAAAATCGGTCTCAAAATGAACCCATCGAAAACAAAGATGATGACGAACATCGAAACCGACAAGGTCATCAAAATTGGAAATGACATCATCGAGTACGTTGATAATTATAAATATCTGGGTCATAGTTTGAAACTGGGAATAGATAATCAGACTGCGGAAGTGAAAAGGCGAATTGGTCTAGGATGGGCAGCATTTGGAAAGCTAAGTTATATTTTCAAAAACAACATGAATAATAGCCTAAAACGGCAAGTTTTCGACTTATGTGTGCTACCAGTCCTAACATATGGAGCCGAAACGTTAACTTTAACCAAGGCTTCAGAAAATAAGTTGCGCGTAGCACAAAGAGCGATGGAAAGGATAATGCTCGGCATCAGACTTAGAGATAAAAAAACAATCGAATGGATCAGAAACCAAACGAGAGTTGTTGATGTGATGGAGCGGATTGCCAATCTAAAATGGAACTGGGCGGGTCACGTAGCCAGAATGACAGACAACCGATGGACTAAAAATATTCTGCAATGGAGACCGCCAAATAAGAGGCGCATGGGAAGGCCGCCGGAGCGATGGACAAACAGCATCAAACGATTCGCAGGGCATTCATGGCAGCAAATAGCGATGGATCGGGATAAATGGAAGGAGTTAGGAGAGGCCTACGTCCAGCAGTGGATAATACAAGGCTGAAAAAGAAGAAGAAGAAGAAGAAATGTATGCATATACCTCCACTGATATCATTAATTTTGGAAGTAGACATTAGGTACTGCGTCACACTTTACCTTTTAAAAGGTTTTTGTTGTGATTCAAAATTTTTAATAATATGAAGAAATCATTTTAAACTCGAAAATACTTAAAAATTCTTTCAAAATTTCTGCCATGACATTCGTTCGCAATTTTTAAATTCACGAAGAAACAATGCAAATAGAAACACTGAAGCTGTTCTAACGTATTAATATTTACGTTAAGTTTGTCAACGGCATTAGTCTATAGAAAAATCAGGCGAATCATGTTCGATTTCTTATTACAAAGGATTTCATTTGCGTAATCGTCAGCAGCATTTCTTTCGCATTCGAATAAAACTTAGCAATTATCAAACAATTTCCAACACACCCAAAATATACTCCACTCTACAACGCGTATATTGCAATGCTCTTATATTTATAACAGACACTCCTTAGACGGGTTATAACATAATGTGTGAACGGTCCAAATACTACGTAATGCGATCGGTGTTATAAAAATTAATGAAAATCGTCACACATGTACATTGTACTGTACATGCATAAAATCAGGCCTAACTTAATGACGAGTTTTGTCCAATCACTTGCTGCCGGCCAGTAGTTGTAGAATGACTTCTACATATTTAAAATTTGTGTATCTTAAATATGTGCATCAGAAAATGAATCGAGTTTAACATTTTTCGGAAACATCGATATTTATGTGAACATAAAAGTAAATTCGTCGGTTATTACTTTTCGCGAAATGCGTAACTTCCTCGAACAATAAAACTGAATGTTGCTCAAACACACAGAAGTATTTGATGTGGAATAATCAGATTGTTTAGTACGTGAACATTAAAATATTATTGTAAGATTTTACAGTCGAAAGAAAAGAAACATTAAATTAAACAAAAGAAAATAATAAAACAAAAAAAAAAAATGAGCAAAAAGGAAAATGTACAATTTATCTGTAATTTTAAAAGAAATAATACCCGGCAGCCGCTTCTGCGATACATAACTTAGTTGTTCATTGCGGTTGTGTTGTGGTTTTCTTTGAAATGGTATACCGAATGCCGCGAACTCTTTGCAATGTTGTTATTGTTCATGCAATTGCAATGGGAATATCCATAATACATTTGATATACACATAGGGATATGTACTCGAAGCGAACGCCATTAACGTTCGTATACTTTCCTACCTACACATTATGAATTATTATTTCTATATGTTCTGGCTGCCATTATATTTATGATCTTTTGAGCTTGAGCCATTGTTTTCCATTGGATTTATTTTTTTTTCTTTTTAACTTGAATTGCAGTTTTAAACACAAGCCACATAAGTCCCATACTGTGTTTGTGAAGATTCTATCATGGAACTTTGAAATAAATTGTGTAGGTAGCTCGATAAACTAGGAAATTAATTGCAATTTAGTTTAGGAAATTTTGTGAAAAGCCTTCGCTTGAATTTGTCATTAAAATTTCTCAACACTAATTTCAACTCAGACATCGGGTAAGAATTGCTAACTCCTTTGAAAGGGGACTTTGTCAGAAAAATGATATGGCGGCTATGTTCCTCAGAAAAATCTGATTTATGAGACAAAATGTCATACGAAGATGTTTCCTTGACCGTTCAGTTGGAAGATCAAATAAATATGAGAGCAAGTCTCAGCCAATAAAATCGATTTTGATGTATCCCACGTATCCTCTGTAAAAGTTTGGTATGCAAATTTTCACAGTGCCTAAAAATGCCCAGTTGGGATATAATTTTTACACTAGCAAAATATTATTTTCTAACCAGCAAATTTATTATTTTTCACCAGCAAAAATTTTGTTTTTTCCCAGCAATTTATTGCTTTGAGCAAGCAAATTTATTGCTTTGTTCAGCAAATTTATCTTTTTACCAACAAATTTATTTCTTTTCGTCCAGCAAAATTTTTTTTTTTTTGTTCAGCAAATTAATTCTTTTTGGGTCAGCGATTTTCTAGTGGATATATAGGTCAAGTCAAGAGATGAGCGAGTCGACCATTTTTCGAAACACGACCCGATAAAATTTATCGAAACCCGAAACACGAATTGTTTCTAAACCCGACCCGGACGAATCGAAACCCGAAACCCAGCAACCCGAAAAAAACAATTCGAGTTCGGGTTCGAGTCGGGTTTTTCGAAGTGTTTCAAAACCCGACCCGGACCGAACCCGACCCGATCAAATTTTTCGAAACCCGAAACCCGAACTGTTTCAAAACCCGACCCGGACCGAACCAGACACTCAAGTTTTTCGAAACTCACAACCCAAATTACTTCGAAACAAAAATTATTACAAGGCCCGACGTCTGCATTCTTCACGGACCTAAGACTAAAACAAAATTTGTGTAATGTAAGATGATAAAATTTAGACGAGTTTTGTAAAATATAAAAAGTCAATAAAGGATCGGGACCCGAATAAAATGATACAACAACCCGACCCGAACCGAACCCGACCAGATAAAATTTTCGAAACTCGAAATTCCTTAACCCGAAAAAAACAATTCGAGTTCGGGTTCGGGTCGGGTTTTTCGAAGTTTCGGGCAACCCGCTTCATCTCTAGTCAAGTCTATTAAAATGCTCAAAGTAAAAGTTGGGTCGAGGGACGTCAGAGCCCCTTATGGGTATTAGTAAGGTTATGGCCGCCTGCATGGAGTAGTAAATGATCGCTGAAGGCGCGGGAGCAAGCTTTTATTAGAAGAGGCTTGTAAATATTAAAAAAGAATAATTTTTGTGAAAAAAAGCATTTAATTTGCTGGTCGAAAAGAATTATTTTGCTGGTTAAAGAATTATTTTGCTGACCGAAAAATACAACTGGTCTGTTTAAACTGTCAATGACGACAAACAGGAAGCACGAAAAAGGCAACTTTTAAACAATTGTTTGGGGTAAAGGGGATCTTTTGACTCTGTTGTCGATTAAACTACACTAAGATTTACGGTCATCACTTAAATTGTCCTTTACTTTTTAATTTGGAGCGATTATTTGATTTCTTGGTAGAATTAGCGAAAAAATGGATTAAATCAATCATAAATTTGCTTATGCCGAAAATTAATTCAATTGAACGAATTGATTATGAAAACGTGTTCGAAAAGTGTCTTCAGGCGAATTTTATTAAATTCATTTATTGCTAAAATAAATGTGATTTATATTAATTCGCAATAAAATCAAAGTCGTAGTCATCCATTTGAGTTATAAATTGTGTATCCTCCAGACAAATTTTCAGAAAAACTTGTTAAATGAATGTGAATATAAGGACTGGTTGCCAATGGGAGTTTCATTTTTGCAATGCAACATATCTTAAAGGAACTATAAAATCAAGCGAAACGTTTGAACATTTGAATAAAAAAAGTTATTTTTGATTTGAATGGTAGCTTGGACTCGAGTATAAACTCATTTTCAAAATTATTCACTGTGTTCAGGCAATTTTCCAGTTCTCTATCAGAAATTTCGATATTTATGAATATCAATTATGTCTTATACTTTTGACACAGCGTTGGAGACGGAATCGCTTTTCGTTTACACTTGGGTAAAAAAAGGGCAATTTTTTTCTGACAGTCTGCCTATACAAGCTATACAAGCAAGTGAGACATGAGGATGAGCCTTAATATTCATGCATAAAAAAAATAATCGGCACTACCAGCATGTAGTTAAGTACTGTACGGTTATTGCTGTGTATCATGTATGAACAATTTAGCTCACGAGAATTTTCGTGGACTGAGGGGACCCGAGTTGCTTTATTTAATATGAGGAAGCTCCCAAGAGAGAGCTCGAAAGGGAGAGCTTTGGGTCTCGTTCACTTTTCATGTGCTGGGTTCTCTCATGTGTCCTCACTTCCTTTAACAAATTCTTCATATTTTTCAATAAGGAAATTAATAGAAACCTTTACATTAGTAGATACTTTCTATATTTTTCAAAGCAGATATTCTTTTCCATAGATTACTTTTAGACTTTTCCATAAATTACTTTTTATTTGAAACGATTAAAATGTGATGAACGCATCAGAACGGATTTACGTTGATTCGAAAGCATAAAATGTAATAAGAAAATGAAGTCAGTAGCAAAATTATTATACTCCGTGTCTGAATTGTACAATCTCAATCAGCAGTAGCAATAATTTAAAAACAGAAAAAAATCCTTCTATTTCGTGAAATTGAAATTTGAAAAGTGTATAAGAAAATCGTCTTATTTTCTGCTACCTGCAAATGAAGTTTGAGTGTAATCTTGTTCCATTGCACCGAGAGCCATATCCGATTATACACACAAAATGTGAATTTTCTTTTTTTTTTATGATAATAATTCTCATTGAAACCATTACATTTACTGAGCTTAGCACGTGAAATTGTGTAAAAATTAATTTGCAGGTGCGCACGTAAAAAATGTAGAAGCTCAATTGGAAATTGGATTTTTAGTTATAGGTCGATTATAGGGTTCTCAAATTGCTATATGTTCACAATTGATTTTTCTGATTATTATTTTCTGATGTATTAGCTTGGCGGCAATTTACTTATTTGAGGAGTTTTCAAAGATTGTAACAAGGTTGTTGATATTAATTCCATTTTCAATCAAAACATGATTATACGTTACAATCGACAAAATAATTATTTTTTATGGGAGAAAGGAATTATTAAGTTAGTGTAGTCGATCAGATAGTTTCGCAGCAATCGCAGCTTTACGTGAAAATTTGAATTTGCATTTACCGCTTTGAAATTAAAAATTTGCCGGCTGTGTGTTGAGAATTGTGTTATTGAAACGCACAGCAGATATTTTCATTATCCGGACTGAAACCACATAAGTTTCAGTGTATTCATAGCACTTAAAAATAAATAGAGTACCGAAAATTTACCGTGAAACGGCTCACTGCACTCGACTCACATCTCAAAATAATATAGTCGGCAGCTCTGTATAAAAAGTAACTCTATTTCACAGCTCTTAAACCAATAGCATGACTATAGTGTAAAACGTATCGCTGCACTTACAAAACAAAGCACCCAAAAGAAACTCAAATCGAAAATCAAAATTGTCTACAGCTGACTGGAACAGGATGGAGATAGCAAAAACTTTATCAATCTAAACACTGAAGTAAAATTTTTGGAATCTAGTCTACCAACAACAGTATTACTTTGATTACCGATAGACTCACCAACCTACTTCCATAGACAAAAATGTTTCCCTCAATTTGCAACAATCTGCAACATAGTAAAAAACATTTTTTTTGGTTAGGGCCGACCTTAGGACCGACATGAGGCCCACTTGAGCCCTAAGCAGAGGCAAAAGTTCTTCCACAAATTGTCGCCGTGCCGAGATCTTTCAAACGAAAAAAAGTTTTTGAAAATCGGAAGAGATTTACTCGGGTTTTCTACAAAAACCACGTAGGGCCCTATCAAAGACTCGTTTGTAGTGCCCTAGCTAAGTCCAATCACTCAAATCGAAAAATGTTTCTTCCACAAATTGTCGGTCATGCCCAGATCTTTCAATCAAAAAAAAATTGTGAAAATCGGAAAAGATTTACTCGAGTTATGTATAAAAAACTCATAGAGCCCTAGCAGAGACTCGTTTTTAGTGCCCTAGCTAAGTCGTAGGACTAAAATTAAAAAAGTTTCTTCCATAAATTATCGGCCATGCCCAGGTCTTTCAAACAAAAAAAAATTATGAAAATCGGAAAAGATTTACTCGAGCTATGTACAAAGACCAAAAACCACTTAAACGGCGCTAGCTCGGCGGCCAGTGCTCCATAAAAGATTTTTCGATTACCTTTCAGGGAAAAAAAAGTTTTTGAAAATCGGTTTCCGAACGGCACGGTCCAAGAACTAATCTATCAAGTAAAGAATTCTCAAGCAAGGAACAATGCAAACCTGACGCTAACCGCTACTGATGTAAGTTATCCTTTTCTAAACAACATGACCCTTGTGGACTCTAGTATGCTGGCCGCAAATCAGAACCATCCAACCGAAGAAAGACCTAAGAAAAAGTATGTCAGAATAACGTACGTGCCCGATGTACGATGTACGAACAGTTATCCCAACAATTACGTCCACACGCGCCAAATTTGGTGCTAGATCCACGTCCAATCACAAAAGTTTCCAGTTTCTTCACAGACATGAAACACAAACTAAGACCCGGACAGTGCTCCTGTTGTGTTTATGGCATCCCATGCTCGGGCTGCTATAAATGGTACTATGGAGAAACGACTTGGACCATTGATGACCGATGAGAAGAACACAAGAAAGACGTAAAATACAAAGCAAAGAAACCAAAGACAACGGCTCTTGTCATGCACGTAGTAAACACCGGACACAACTTTGATTTTGAATCAAAGAAAATCATGAAGATAGTCCGTTCGAGACGTACTCTAAGAATTCATGAAGCCAACCAAATAATCCTTCACGAAAAACTGGCCGTAAATCTGAAATCTGATGACGAACATGTATCATCCGTTTTCTACAATCTAATCAAAAAAAGCACCAAACCAAAAATACGCCGTATTGTACCACCTAAAGTGAAAATGAAAGAAGTGAACCTGCTCAGCTTATTCAACGAAACACCTGTTGCCTGACGCCCTGCTACCAAATCAAAACATAAATTAACAAAACATAACTGACTAGTCATTACAGTTATAAATTACCTAGTGAAGTTCTAGTCTGAAAAAGAATATTTAAATTTGAGTTTGTGATACTAACGTAAGAAAGTTGCATTAATTTTGATTCCATTTCGTTAAGTCTAATTCATTTGTTGATTGTAGCCTGAAGATGGACATTGTAAATGTCCGAATGCAAGTCAAATAAACAAACGATTCAGACATAAACAATGTATGGAATTTTTTGGTCGTACCAAGCAATACAACTGCAATTCAAAAAAAAAAAAAGATTCTAATCTGCAATTATAAAATTTGAAAATTACCCATTCAATTCTACACTATCTGATCACCAGCTGAAGCACTCACACAGGAAAAAGTAAATAAATTCGTAATGTTAATTCAAATAAAATGGTAACAATGAGCCATTGGTATGCGAACTATTAGACTTTGTGTGTGTTGACATTTGTTGACAATTACAATTTTTCTAGATTTCTGTGTATGAGTGCACAAGGTGAAACATAACTATGTGTAAGTTATAGATATCCCAAATCGTTATAATTTCATTTGCTGCAACTGTGGTATATTATTCCAACAAATATGATAAAAAACTCGTACCTAAGTCCGAAAAATCGGCTCTAGGATCGACTATCCCCGGTCAAAATATCCCACAAAAAACGTACAAAATATCCCCAGATGTAATGTCTTGTCTGGTCAGCAATGGTGAATACAGGTAGGTATTATTAATTAGATATTATATTGTGTGTTGGGGGGCTCTGCCCCCTTACCCCCGCTCCTGCGGCGAGCTTTTGTAAGCCTTGCAGGCGGCCTTACGTAAATGGGGCGCTGCCCCAAACCTCGCTATGGGCTACGCCCCTTAGACCTCACAAGGGTGGATATTCCCCCCTTAACCCCCCTTTTCGGGGCTGCCGCTCCTCGACCCCGCTTTTTTGTTTTTGGTTGTTTATTTCAGGCCTGCGGCGCTGAGTACATTTCACAGTGAATATTCTTAATTTTTTGAGTGTGGATATTTTGTCTGAGGGGATATTTTGTTCAGAGATATTTTGTCCTTCTTTTTAATGGAAAAATTGTGGTTATTATGTCCGGTCTGGGGATATTTTGTCAACGGGGATGTTTTGGTTGCGAATATTTTTTTTGGACATTCGGTCCTAACCCCCTACAAACCTTTTTATGTATTGATGGATAGTTGTCTACAAAATTTGACGACACGCAAATCAACTTCGTCCTTAGTCCTTCGCGGAGCCGTAGAACCGACGAAAGAGCTTAGCAAATTGCGCCGACAATAATTCCACGGTAATGCAGTAAGATCTTTTCTGATATCATGGCCCCACGGTAGTAAGGGGCCGTGATGCAAGACTTACACGCCAAAAAATTCACAAGAAATTTTTTCGTAGACTAAGGAACATATATACAGGAACTTTTTGACTTCCCCCCCGAGCGACGTACCCCCCCGAGCGACGTACCCCCCGGAAAATTTTTTTCCCGGATTCTACGGAAAATTTGAGGCCGAAGTGTCTTTTTACTCATTAAAATCGGTTCAGTCGATCCGGAGATATGAATTAAACAATTTTGGTATTTTGTATGGAAATGGACAGAAATTGAATATTTTTAACAAGTCAATTTGGTAAACCTTTCTTTCTTTCTTTGTGGCAATTTTTGGCAGGATCACCCAGATCTCCTGAACTATGAGAGTTAGAAAGTTGGTTCCAAAGGCGAAGTTATAGAGAATTAAATTTAAGCGAACACGTGTTTCAGGGTTTTGGGGAAATATGGCCCAATCCTGGTATATGGCGACTTCCATAATTGGGCAGGATGACCCAGATCTCCAGAACTATGAGAGTTAGAAAGTTGGTTCCAAAGACAAAGTTATAGAGAACTAAATTTAAGCGAACACGTGTTTCAGGGTTTTGGGGAAATATGCCCCATTCCTGGTATATGGCCACTTCCATAATTAGGCAGGATGAACCAAATCTCTAGAACTATGAGAGTTAGTAAGTTGGTTCCAAAGGCGAAGTTGTAGAGATTTAAATTTAAGCGAACACGTGTTTCATGGTTTTGGGAAAATATGGCCTAATCCCAGGATAACGTCACTTCCAGATTCCAGATGGATGATTCATACCTCTAGAACTATGGCATCTAAAAAGTTGCTTACAAACTTACAAAAGTACTGATATCCGCAAAAAACCTCTTACAGAGGAGGTGTGACGCAAGTCTTTATGTCTGCTTACAAAAGCTGTGAAATCAGAAAAGTGTGACGCATTAATCATCTATGGTAAAACTATTTTCTTCCAATTACAAAAGTTCTGAAATCAGAGGGGGAGGAGGCTTCGATTCGCAAAGAAAATTTTTAAACAAAATTACGTTGAGTTCAAAAAATTGCGTCACAAATGCCAGATCCAACGACGAAACAATTTTTCTGTACTTTCAGTTTTTACGCTGCAAAAATTTGACTTTTATTTCTTATTACATCGTTTAGGGTAAATTTAAATTTTTGCGTGTAAAAACTGAAAGTTCTGAAAAACTATTCCGCTGGTGGGTCTGGCGTTTGTGACGCAATTTTTTGAACTCAACGTAATTGTTTAAAAATTTTCCTTGCGAATCGAAGCTTAATGCGTCACCCCCCTCTGATTTCAGAACTTTTGTAACTGGAAGAAAATAGTTTTACCTTAGATGATTAATGCGTCACACTTTTCTGATTTCACAGCTTTTGTAAGCAGACATAAAGACTTGCGTCACACCTCCTCTGTAAGAGGTTTTTTTGCGGATGTTGAGCTACTGATGTGTAACGCTTTGTTGTCGGCTCCAACGAGCCAAAGTTTGATACCAAGATTACTCAACTCAGTGGTCCGATGAGAGAAACCTAGTGTTAGTAATTATGAAACAAATACAGAATGTGTGTTCGATGAAACCCAAAATTCACTTTTTTTTCTCTGCTTTTCAGCATGTAGTAGGTAGTCGACAGAATGGTGGTTGTAGCTTCGAAGAATTTCAGAGATACAATCGCTATGAGCTACTTGTTGTAAATATAAATTTTGCAGTCAGAAGCTAATCTCTTTTTCCGATGAACTAAGCAACTCAGTCTCAAAAAAAGCCTCTTACCTTTATGCAGAAAGTATGGTGCTTTCTTCCTACTTAAGCCTATTAAATAAAATACATTATTTCTCACCATAGCGTACCGTTATTTCGAAATAAAATCAATTAAATTCTTCATTTTACACTTCCCTTGCATCATAACATCTTATTTCACGCTTATTTCACGACAACAAAATATTTCACACATATTTGTGGAAAATAAATGTCCCTAATTTTTATATTCCATAATAAGTTAATTAGTAAAATCTCAAGCACATTTTTCTGTAGGAAATTATCTTCTGCAGGATTTCATTTCGGTAAAATCAACTGTCGTTTGTCATATTCACAGGGTTATGCATCGGTGAATTTCTTTAAAGTACACGTGTGACTTTTTTTCAGTTACTTTTATGAATTGACGTCGTCGTCCCACTCATGTTTACTATTTTCATGGTGATATTTCAATATAAATGCAAAGATGTAGACGATGCTTTGTAGATAATGTGGTAAATAGGGAATTTCAATTTCATGTTTTTATCGATTCCCTTTACCTCGCTAAATGCATTTTCTATGAATTTATGGATGTGTTGTGTGTGTTGTGTTAGTCAATTCGCAGAATTAAATTTTTGTCTGAAGAAATGAAAAATTTGGCAAAAACAACAACGAAATTAAACACTTTGTTTTATGATATACGAAGGGGGTATAACTGCTCAAACTGAACCACATAAATTAAAAATTATGCATGAAAAATATTAGAAAATGAGAATTTTGATTTATACGATTTTACCTTCATTAAAATTTCTGACATTTTTAAATCCATTTAGGATCAACGTAACAGTATACAGTCTACGAGAAAGAAGATCTTTGGTTTGCAATCCTCAGCGAATATAAACGACGCGATGTTCTTAGACTGAAAGCGGTGACGCCGATATTATAGTAAATTACGTATTTACATCGGCTTATGTGAAAGTATGCGAAATTTTATGATAAAGTGAAAACAAAAAATTTGTGCTATGAACTTTTGCATTTTTTGACAGAAGCCAATGTCTCCGCACTAAAAGCTTGGATTCCACAAATCTAACTTCGAAACATAATCTCATAATCACTAAAAAATCGAGCACTACGCGGCTATAAAATGTTCGAACGAAATAAACCACAATCAGCGTCAACGCAAATTACTAGCTGTGAAATAACAGCTGTTTTGTTCAATGAAAAAGCAGCTTGTATTTCACAATTTACTAATTACTATTTACGTTGACGCCCATTGTAATAATATTAGTCAACGCGTTGGATCAAAGATTCATCTTCACAAAATACGAAGTATTTCTTTTAGAAAATTTCTTGGAAAACTCATACTCTCATGTCAGTTTCTGAGCAATGAACTACCCTTCCAAAGGCAACCTGTACATTCTATGGGGCCATCGATAAAAAACGTACTTCCTTAGAGGGGAGCGGTTTCGATGAAAGTGTACGTTCCACACATTTCAAAATTGTTTCCCACACGTTTTTGCGTACGAGCGGGCAGGGGGTCTAAAAATTGTCATTTTTTGAGTACGTACTTTATGCATGGCCCCCTATATCCTTTTTTGCAATCTATTATCACTGATCCGTTCAACATTCCCCAATTATAGCTGACAGCTACCCTTAAATTTCCCCTAATTGTGTAAATAACTATCGCTTTGCTCATTGTGGTTGCAATATCAGAAAGCGACAAGTCTTGAAGCCGATCCCGACTCTATTTTATTTTCAAAAACCCGATAACCCGGTAACCCGAACCAACAGAAACCCGACCCGACTCGATTCAATTTTCAAAAACTTGTTAACCCGGCAATCCGTTTAAACAGAAACCCGACCCAATTCAATTATGAAAACCCCGATAACAAGAAACAAAATGATCCAGATGAAAGAAAATCGCTAAAAATATTTTGTGTAACAGTATCTCCAGAGAGAAGTCTCGAAGATGTTGGTTTTCATACTGCATATATATAGAGAAAATATGAAAATTTGTTGAGAAGGGCCAAACTTAAATTATCGAACTGATAGAACAATTGCACCAAAAAGCGATTTTTTATGTGTTTGTGTGTGTTAAGTTATGATCACTACGTATCAATTTTGATAAGATCTTAGGATACTACTCTGACACCGCACCGTATTTTACAAAGTTGATTTTTGCAGCACAAGTTCTACGTTTTCCTTACGAGCGTAGCGCCAAATGTAGTGCCAAATGTCCGTATCACAATGAGGTAACCATAAATTAACTGAAATCACTGTACATCGAACAATTAAATTTTAAATAAAACCATCCATAAAGTTACATCGAAAAATATTACTATTACCCTATCCCATCATACCCTATCGGGGACAGGGACGGGTTAGCAAGTGATACGTGCTTGCTTTCCACGCAGAAAACCCGGGTTTGATCCCCGGGATAAGGAACGTCCCTAAGTTCACTTATGCTTCAGAAGTTGGGTAGTTTCGGTGTTCGATACCACGAAACGAAAATTAGTTACACAAGAAAATATGTGACGTCACCCACATATGGAAAAAACTTTCACCTCTGAGGTGGTGCCACCTGTCAATTAATAGTAGCATCAGCGTGCTTGGTCGACCTCTCCAGCAATGGAACCTGTCAAGTAATCAACACACAGATGACTCCGGAAAAAACTGCGATTGTGAACATGAAAAGATAGTGAACAGATGACAGCCAATCATGGTCTTCACGATGTCTGAAAAAGACGAAAAGTGTCATCGAATACTCGGTTGCCGGACTAGTTGGCTACGTCCATCCTCCTGGCAGATTGCATCTGATGTAACAACTGTGTTTATGTAGAAAATCAGTGTTAGATATTAAGAAATGATATGTAATATAAGAACTACAAAGATTGTTACCATACGCTAAATAAAATAAATCATTACGCTGCCATATACATTCATCAAAACTATCTAACTAATGAGACTACTTTTCCGTACTTGTATCGAAACGAGCATTTCGTTTCGATTCAAGTGCGGAAAAGTATGTCATTTTTGTAGTTTAAATTTCAAGGGCAAACCATTCGAAAAATTGTCACTTTTCAAATCTGTTACTGCGAACGAAATCTTTCGAATTGTGGTACGGCATGGCATAATAGTCATTTAATATATTTTTTATCACAGAGGCAGCGAAAGTTTGTTCTTTCGCCCCTCAAATCAGGGACGAAAGTAGAAAAATGCATCCCACTGGGCGAAAGTAAAAGAAGGAAGCCAAGAGAACGAAAATATTACAAATGAACAACTTTCGTCCCTCTTTGCGTCAATGAACTACTAAAATTTATTCACTTGACAGAAAGAAGGTTGCCATCACAGAAGCGGTTTTGATTTTGAGCGCTACATATTAACCAGCGGTTGTTTCTGATTTAATAATATTAGAGCATTTATAATCACTTCCTAACAAATTTTTTCTGATTTACTTAACACGACGTCGTAAAGGGAATCAATGTTAACCATGAAATATGGCGTCAAAGTAAGTTTGTTGTTATTTTGTAAAGTTATTGTTTGCTGTGTTTTCATTGACGGATTCATATATTTTATTGGCTGTTAAGTAAATATTTTTTTATATTATAATGGAAACAATGATGGGAATAATGTTGTGTTGTGTTGTGTTGACTTAATTCAAATAATTTAAGTCCTTGCCAAGTGACAACAGTGTTATTCAGTGATGTTGTTCGTAAATGGGAATATTGCATTTTTGTGCGTTCAACCCCAATCATTTTCGTGAAAAATACTATATTCAGAATGCGTCAGTGTTTTTTCGTGGCTAAAGTACAAACCTTCCGCTGTCTCTGTGATAAAAAATAGTATGGATAACTCGGGACAAAAGTAAGAAAATTCAAACCGCGTGATTGCCGACCTCACCTTCGGTTCGGGCTGCAAACTTCACACGGGTTTGAATTTTCTTACTTTCATCCCTTGTCATCATAAATTACTAATGGTTCAATATACCAATACTAGAACGCGTAACTTTTTCAGTATTTATTCATGACCGATTCGACTTTGACTGATAAAATTAATTCGGATTCGGTTTCGGGTCGGGTTTTATCGTACATTCGGGTAACTCGCTCACCTCTAAAGCAGATAGATACAGTCCATTCAATTCTCATTATTATATGAGCTTGTTGGAATAAAGATTGACCTTTGAGGTAAAACTTGAGTCCAAAATATAACGCAAAAAAAAAATATTACGTCTACAAAAAGTTCAAAAATATGTTTTTTTCATTTTTGACGCGAAAAAGAGGAGGAAAAAGTGAAAAAGTGTCTCGAATCAAATGAATTTGACCCAAGAATGTGCAACAATGCTTCTTCCAAATAATTATAAACTCCTTTAAGCCCAACTATAGACAACTGATGCAGCAGAAAAATGAGGTTCAAAATTAAAGAAAAATATGATAATCACTCGCATACTCATCTTCTTCAAATTTATTTGTTCCAGATCATATATTTGATAGAGTTTTCATTCTCGTTGTGCATTATTTCCCCAATTTATTTCAACTCTAAAACTAATTAAAATAAAAATATTTTCTTGGAAAGAGCTTCAGACGTCTATCACTTTTATTGTTTAAAATTTTTCAACTGATTTGTTTATCATATTTTTCATGTTCATTTTATCTAAATAAGAACGAATGAAGCAGACAGCACCAAACAACATTTTGAGACTTCATTGCATTAAAAATAAGAAAAAATTTTTTTGATGTTAACAAGAACCCAAAAGAAAAAAAAATATAATTTTATTCTCATTTCATGAATATCAGAAAAAGTTGAAATTTTTATTTTATTATTTGTTTTCTTTTGGCAGAACAAAAAGTCTGATTTAAGAGGATATGAGGTTCGTAGATGAACCGGAACAATAAATTTATATACTTTCCATTTATATAGTTAGAACCAACCAAAACGAAGCGTTGTATCATTATCAAACATCTATATCTTTAATCATATTTTCTTTTAGAGGCACGAAGTTCTTTAAATATCAGCTTTTTCTATATACAATGCATTAATGAAACATTTTTATGAATGGAAATGATGTTCACACCAAAATAAAACAACTGAAGAATAAAAAAAAATTATCATTTTATCAGATTTAAAAATATATGGACCGAGACTGGACTGTTCGCGGATATCAGTTTTAATAATCTTTTATTTTTCTTTTATTTATTCTTATTTGAGTTTAGACGTTTTCATGAAGAAGGTTTAGAGGCGGATACTCGTTTACCTTATAGGTGGGTTTGTATAATAAATTTACGTAAATAAAAATGAAAATGCTGATGTTTTGACACAAAATGCACAGATTTTTTTACGAGTTTTCTCCCTTTCGCATAAACATAAAAAAAGATATTTTTATATCTATTAGCGAAACAGCTTGGTGTTCGTACTGACACTTCTTTGATAAAAACTCCATCATAAAAGGATTTCCATTTTAGCATAACAGACATAGCTTCAGGTTTGATAAAAATCCAGCCCAGACATTGTCAATAGTGAGAGAATATTTTCAGTTATATCAAATATCTTGTAACTTTTATTTTGTTACCAAACTCTTTTCTTCAATCGAATAATAGCATCTCATCTCTTTTCACTTACACCCACCCGTAGAACACGAAGGATGAGTACGTGAACCTTACACGTTTACTTGTCCGTTTTTTTGGCCCTGATTTATTTATTATATGGGTTGCCCCTCGCACCCCGCCCTGTTGGGCCGATTGTGCTCTATACATGATTGATTGATCCATAGTTGGTTAGTGATTGATGATATTAATGGTAGCTGGGTCTATTGTGGTGTGGTTTTGCGTGTGTGTGTGTTGTGGTTTCTCAACAGCCTTGTTGCTGCGGCGTATTGCTTTAAATTCATCTAGTGTGATACAGAAGTCTCCTAGATATTTAGTTCTTAGTCTTAGGAAAGGCAATGATGCGTTTTCGCATTTTCTACAGTTGAGTCCCATCTTGTTAAGAAGATATCTTAGATTGATGTGTCCCGTTAGCACTCCAACTAGCAGCCTCAGGTACTTCCTATTCAAGCTCTAAAGATATTTGGTAGCCCGTCAATTGCATCCGTCCAACATCTCTTTGCCTTGTCTACAGTTTTGTAGTTTATTCCATTGGTGTCCGTCTTCTGCTTCCTGCTTCAAATCGTATCGCTCCCTAATTTCTCCAATTCATCAACTTTTTCATTTCCTAGAATGTCCGAGTGGCCCGGAACCCATACCAGGGACACATGATTGCACTCTGAAAAGCTTTCCATGGCTTCGCTTGCTTTGAGGACAGATTTCACTGTGAGATGATATATCTTTGATCGCCGATACACTATCTAAGCAGATCATTTGCTCCGTCACTTGTTCATCTCTCAACATGTGGCAGTTCCTGTTAATAGTCAGCGTTTCCCATCGGAATGTCCAATTCTTCGCAGTATATTCCTGCTCCTGTACCTTCCTTCGTTTTGGATTCGTCTGTGATTAACGAAATGTTCTCTTTTATCGGTCGAGCTCCATTTCCCCACTAGAACCTCTCGAGCATCACCATGTCAAAGCTCTTTTCGAACCGGAAGGTGGCATAGCGTGGTCACTCGACATTTCCATTTCCAAATTTTTTAACACGTATGTACAAATGCTGAGACAATTAAATAAAACTTTCCCTAACTCTTCCGATCAGGATACCTACCGCTATTTAGTGTTCACTTCTGTACAATCCCGCTTCATCTTTGCTTGGTGTTTGACGAACACGCCAATGGGACTTACCGATTTTATAATCTCTAGACCCGAATGAAATATCAACTATACTGGTGTACTTACCTCGAAGTTTGCAAGCAGTCCAATTTCGAACCGGTAGCTAGCGGGTTTTTCGTCTAAATAAAGAAATTCTTATACAAACAAATTGTCTGTCTGTTTGTTCGTCAATACATTACCTCTTGTGAAATTTGACTAATTTTAAAATTTATCTGCAAAGTAATCGAAAAAGGGAGGTAGAGTTCAAAAGGTAAAGGTAGTAGGGATGAACAAAATAGGTCTAGAACTTCCGAAGAGATGGTGTCGGAGGTGAAACTTCTTCCTTTGAACTTTGAAGGTTTAAACTAAAAGAAATAGACCTCAGGAAGCTCACAAAATCGGTTGGATGGTTTGGGCTGTAGGGTCCTGGTCCTTAACTCTAACTCGAGTGTAAATGATATTTTTTACCTCCCCCATCTGAAAATTCATCGTTATTATCGAAATCCCCTGTAAGAAAATATGATTTCCCTCAGGGTATTTTTCTCATCTAATTGATCCTCAAGTAATAGTTCTTACTTCCCAGAAGTAATGGCCATTACTTGAGGACCCATTACTTGCGAACCGTTTGATGCGTTTGAATTGTTTTCATTGATACATAAACTAATTGTATTTTTCTTGTTGTTTAATTCACTAAAAACTTTGTTGTAATATTGCTTGAAGTGGCAAAGAAACTAGAAAATCAGCCGAAAAAAAATAATGTCTACTTAATGTTGAATTTACAGAAACTTCTATCGGCCATTTTTGTTTTTACTGATCATGACATTTTTTACGCTAAGACACAATTTTGACTCGGCCAATAAATATCACTGATCACTGTTATATTTAATTTATTATTAAATGATATTTCACTTCAAGCAACATTTAACACAAATTTTTCTTCATATTATTTAACTGAAACAAAAAAGGACATCGCCACACCAAGTGAGTTCGAATTTCGAGCTGTCAAAAAGGTAAACAAAGTTTTGGTGCGACGATTATCTGTGGCATGGCCAACAAATTGTTATTCCTATGATCCAGCATTGAAAACGAAAAAAACATATTTTCTTTCTGGGTCCAGACTAGTTGCACATTTCATAACGGCATAACGTCTTAGAATTTTGCGCTATAATATTGAATAATTTATCTCAATGAGAAGTTAGATTACATTACGTTGTTACGTTATATTAATAATAAATAAGAAAGACAAGTAATTCAAACTGCACTGGCCTTAATTATAACAAATAACATTTAATTGATTTATTTACTGTAAACACAAATTCCTCGCAAAATTCAATATAAAATTACAAAACAAATATCACATCGTCGCACCAAATTTACTTTTTTTGTTTACTTCTTTGACAGCACCATATTCCTTCGAATCTTCGAAATTCGACGTAAAAATGTCAGAGGACGGGATATTTTTTTGAAGGGAATGAGCCGACGCTTATAAGGTGAAACCACATTATGTTTCCTATTACATTCTTCTACAACTACAACCGAAAGTCTTAACCTCAACAAAAAGATAAATTTATTTCGATTAGGCCAAATTCAATAAAACAAAATGTTAAAAAGATGTCAGCGATCCCAGTATTGAAGTAAAGTCATTATTTTTTACAACCAAAACAATATCTGCTGCTACAACGCCGTTCGGATCATTCGATCATTTTCCAAACAAACACTTCTTTGTAACCAGTCCGATTGGAAAAATAATAACTTTACGGTAATCCTAGCATAATTTATTACGTATTTCGGCCTTTTTGTTTCACTCAAACAAGAAAATCTACATAACGGACAGTCCACGGAATAGAACATAACCTCAAAAAATGATTTTGTAAATTTTTCGTTAACACTTTTCGTCGACTTAAAAGTGAAATTGTGTCGATTTATAGTTCGTTTGTTCCAATTTTATTATTAGAAGTGACAATCGATAGATGACGGCTGCTGATGTCAATTCAACATCTTTTGCAGGTTCATTCGCAAAAACAACTTGACGAGAAAAAAGATATGAAAAAATACACCAAAAAAGTAACAGAAACCAAAAATGCTGGTTCAATGTTGTAGGGAGAATTTTTCATGCGTCATTTTGTCACCTCTCGATTGTATTCCATGAGAATGGCACGATCTTTTTTTTAAATAAATGAAAACACAACACCATTTCATCCATCGTAAATTAGCACAACTTCACGTTTAAGTTGACGAAAAGTCTAAATGAAAAAATTACAAGAAAGTTGTTAAGCTGAGGTAAAGTTTTCTTCGTGAAATCAAATTTTCTTACAGGGGTTCGATAGTAACGATGAATTTTCAGATGGGTAGGTAAAAAAATAACTCACATTGGATGCTGTGAAAATAATTCATTACATGAGGGATCAATTTTGTGAACTCGGAAACTTACGAATGTGTTCTGAAGCAACTCGCTTTGGAAACTGTTTTTTGACTCGCGTAGTTGTATACCTCGCCTTCGGCTCGGATATACAAACTCTACCCTCGTCAAAAACAGTTTCCAAAGCTTGTTGCTTCAGAACACATTCGTAAGTTTCGCTCATATCACAAAATTGATCCCTCATGTAATGAATTATTTTCACAGCATCGAATGTAATCTACTATTCCTGAATTAGATGAATTATATTGAAGTTACTTGTGTAGTTGAGAGAAGGTTAGACGGGGGAAAGAAGCAATTCTAAAGCTCTCATAGTGTTGACATTTTTGCAAAGCAAGACTAGACCAATTTCGTTAGTATAACGTTATAGCCGCAACCTGAAAGAATTATTTAATTGACAAACATAAAGTATGATTGTAGTGAGATTCAATTGAAAATATATGAAAAGAATTCATTTCAATTTCTTTTCCAAACAACCACTTCAAAGCACCTGCACAACATGTTTATTAAAATTAATTTCAAATAAAATAGATGAATTGATCCTTCGGCTTTAGCAGATTAGCATAGACAATGCATTTTTTAAAACTGAAGAAAAGCTGCTTTGGTAACATCTTACAAACTAAGATGACACACGTATGGATGAAATATGGCATCTTGTAATTTGTTTCGCATGCAAAAAGTCTTTTTTTTTTAAACCGATTATGATTAGCGTCTTATTGTAAGTGTGGCGACCCTTTTTAGTTTTTCGGAAGAATGTTATTATAACTTTAAGACACTATAAGCTGTTGGACGAGTGTTGAGAATGATGTAGGTGACACTTTTCTTGTTAAATCCAAAGATTATAGATTATTTTGTGTGGCGTGATGTTCTTGAAAGTTTGTTATTTCGATTCGGATTTAAAGTCAAGTAAAACAATGAAATCTCGAAACCTCTTAAAAGGTAAAGTGTGACGCAGTCCGTAAGTACGCTTCCAAAATTAATGATATCGCTTGAGGTGACGCTATCGCTGATAATACGCAAGAATTTGCTTGAATGAAATATTGTGTTCAAAGTTTTATTTTCTGAAAAAATTACAGCGCCTTGTTTAAAAAAAAAAATACGTTGTGTTAAAAAAATTGCGTCACAAATGCCGGACCCACCAGCAGAATGATTTTTCAACACTCAATACAGGAGGGAGGGGGCTATGACGAAAGCGTACGTTCCACATTTCATCATTTTTCTCTATACATTTTTGTCTACGAGGAGGGAGGGAGAGGTCTAAAAATAGTCAGTCTTTGTGTACGTACTTACGTACCGCTCACAAAAACGTAATTTTTCCAATTTCAGACTTTCCGTGAAAATGGCACATTCAATGATTTTAATTTTCATCTAAAGCACCTCATGAGGGGACGTCCTAGAATTCATTTCAGAAGAAAAATCTCATGTACTTCCTTTATAAATTGGTTTAAACTCACCGTGTGAAGAGGAACAAACGAAATAAAATTAACATTACCAGTTACTATGGTTAAAAAAGAGAAATTTCGAACAAAATAATGTGACTTCGAGGTTATGTAAAGAAATGCTAGCCTCTTTGGTAAATTTTACTAAGAGAAGAACGGTTTACAAAGTGCTTTTTTTTCGTTAAATAAATTTACCATGAAAAAAGTAATTATCAGTGACATTAATCTCATACTTTTTGTGCAATCCATGGCGCATGTGTTTCAATATTTCTGTCAAAATATATTGCGAATAAACACGCATAATTAAAGGGGCGCCTCAGATTAATTAAACAAAGTTAAAAAAAAGGAAAAGAATTTGAATTGTCTCTTTGTGTTCATTGGGATGAACTGAAACCAGTGGAAAAGTTAACGTACCGTAAATACCATCCAGCCTAAACAATATTTGAATATTTTACATGAAGCGTATGTGACAAATTTGCCATTTAAATAATTTGTATGGTGAAAGGGAACAATTTATGGCATTTTAAACATTTGAGTGTAAGAAAGTTTATTCATTAATATGTATATTTTTTGTTGTAACCAATTATTGCATTGAAAGCGAGCTATGATCACAATATTTTATACAACACAAAGGGCAATTCGCTTGATTAGTAGTGTAGTTACATCGCCGTAATTCCCCCATTATTTTACTGTACACTAGACCTGTCCAAAATCCTAAGTTGTCGAAAAGTTGTAGGCTTAGCCCGGAAAACGGTGCCAAATGTTCCCCTGAGAAAAAGTTTCTATGGGGCCGAGGCCCAAAAAGGCGATTTAGGGAGTGCTCAAATCGGAAAACTGAAAAAAAATCGTCGAAAATGGAGTAAATTTCAGATTTGTCCACTTTAGACAAATTTAATGTTACAGATCGATCTTGAAGCGAATGTTAAGACAAGTTTGGTTATTTTAGATCAAAACAGTCCTGAAAGCACGGTGAACATGTCTATGGGGTCGTCTGGGCTCCCAGCAGCTGTTAAAGGCCAAGGTGGTGTCCGGTAGTGTCGGAGCCCGTTGGAAAATTTCTGAATAGCTATCTCATACTTATATAAGGGAAAGGGAATTCAAACGCATCGGCCTTGTGACATTTAGAACTTTTTTCGGGTCACCAAATTGCATGGCTTTTCGACCGGGCCCTCAAATGTTTCGACAACTTGATTTTTCCATACAAATTTGGACCGCTCTACTGCTTAAGCATTAAAATATTTTTTACATCTCTACACCTAGAGCCACCGTTTTCGAATATTTTGTAGTCCTACCCTAGGCCCTATTCAGAAATTAGTTATTCAGAAATTTTCCAACGGGCTCCGACACTGCCGGACACCACCTTGCCCTTTGAGTGAGACTCCACAGCTGCTGGGACCAGACGACCCCATAGACATGTTCACCATACTTTCAGTGCTGTTTTGATCTAAAATAACCAAACTTGCCTTAACATTCGCTCTCAAGATCGACCTGGAACATTACATTTGTCTAAAGTGGACAAATCTGAAATTTATTCCATTTTCGACGACTTTTTTCAGTTTTTCGATTTGAGCACTCCCTGAATCGTCTTTTTGGGCCTCGGCCTAATAGAAAATTTTTCTCAGGGGACCATTTGACACCGTTTTCCGGGCTAAGCCTACAACTTTTCGACAACTTAATTTTCCCATACATTTTTGGACAGGTCTACAGTACACCTTGACCAGTCAATGACCAGTCGTCCGTGTAATCTACAAGACACGGTAATTTATATATGAAAATATATGAAAAATAGATGGAAGTTTGAACATATTCCCAATCACAGAAAATAAACCATTAACATGCATTTTGGGTGTAGATAAATAGCGATACATTGTTATTGAAGAATAGGTCAGGATACATTTTTCATTTTTTACCATCTGCAGCAATGGTTCAATGGAGGCGCTGGCAGGTAGGTCTATCACCAATCACATAATACCTAATTATACCTAGACTGGTATTTCGTACGAAAAACTATGACTGCAACACCATTTCGTACGAGATTACGTACACGTTCCACCAATACATATAAAAGTTATGACATTTTGTCACATAATGCATACAAAGAATATTTTATCGTATTTCTATTGTGACATTTGTCATGCCCTGCTAATTGGTGGGGTATGACAACATTTCGTAGACCAGGTTGCGATCACATTGTTTACGAAATATTATTATTTTTTTCCGGCCTAGCCTTAGCATAATATATATAGACTGGGTTTACGTAAGCATCAACTGAAGTAATGGCAGTCTTTAATGAAAAACGAACACAAGTTGAAGCAAAAATGAAATGTGAAATTTTTAATAGTATTGGTAAATTACGTAAAATTTAGGTGGAATACTTAACATTAATGCCGATTACTTATCTTTAGCAGAACTAATCAGCCTGAATTGTTTATGTGTTGGTGTGCGATATGCATACTATACACAAATCACGTATTTTTATTTTTGCTTCAGCTAATGTTTACAAAAACACTCAGTCTATATGTAGTATGTTATTAAGCTGAAACAGAAATGAAAATACGTAATTTGTGTATGTACATATCGCACACCAGCACATATACGATTCAGGCTGATTTGTTCTGCTGAAAATACGTAGTCCATTTAAATTTTACGTAATTTCCGATCACTATCAAATTAAACATTTCGCATTTCATTTTTGCTTCAACTTGTGTTAATTTTTCGTTAAAGACTGCCAGTCTACAATTAGTAATTTTGCATGGTGGAAATCACAACCTCTTAAGCGAAATCACATCTCTGTTGATTGAGTGCTTACCGGTCAAATGTGCACATAAGGGCAGGAAGGGTGAAAACATAAAACTGTGGGAAACTCCTCAACAATTCTAGAAATTTCCTTCTTCAATCATTCGAATTTTGGGTAATCCAAACCTTCAACTTGTAAGGATATTCTTTTGAACGTAAATATCCGTCCATCATACATACAACAATCCAAGAAACTTATCCAATTAATAATGAATTTTTGGGTACATGGGAAATTGGTCTAAAATTCATTTTTTTATATAAGAGATTTATCTTAACGTCAAGTCGAAACTACAAATGTCTAATGTCATCCACCAATGTAACGATGATTTTCTCAAGTACAAGTTCACATTAATACAAATAACAGCGTGAGATTGCATCTTTTCGCACCTAATCCCAAGCCGAACATTCACATAAAAACTATATCACACCATACAATAATGCCGTCAAACAATCCTTTTCAGTGTTGTAAGGGAATATAGAAAACAATGGTATATAGAGATATAGATAACGGCAAGACTTTTAAATTTTCTCCTACTGTACGCCCTTTTTATGATTATGGGCTCTTTAATTTTTTTTTCTGATTTGTTTTGTTACACAGAGTACTACACCAAGAGCAAACTCTCAGTGGAGACGAATTCTTTACAGAATGTCATTTTGAAGATGTTGCGCCCGAACCATGCGAAATCTAATTTATTTTTCGGTGAAGGGAGAATCACGAAGTGATTTTCATAATTCGTTAATCAGACATATCTTTAAAATAAAGCAGAAGTCTCATTTAAAACTAGATCGATCTTTTCGACGTTGATTTTGAGGTTGATTTTAGACACTTTCCTTTGTTTCAAATCAACTGTCCGAAAGAGATGCATACACAACTGCAGAAGGATCAGAATTTCGGAAAAACATTCGTTTTCAATCATCAGACGTTCACGGTTTCAACTCATTCAGAGTCACCTATAAAATTTCGGCGGTGGTTAACCGAAGAAACAGTCGATGGGGCCTAAAACTCAGCTTAAGCCGCCAACCCTAAGACTAATGAATTATTCCTAGACTGGTATTTCGTACGAAAAACTATGACTGCAACACCATTGGTGTATAAGATACAATTTCGAATGAGACTACGTACATGTTCCATCAATACATGGCTAATTCCATCGGTAACCCATACATTGTCGCTGCCATGTCACCTGGGGAACGAATGTGTTTTGTCTCATGTTAATATAAATCACATTGAAAGAATGAAAGAGATGAAATTCGTTACCCAGGTGACGGTACCGATGGAATTAGCCACATGTAAAAGTTATTATACTTTTTCACATAGGCTAATTCCATCGGTACCGTCACCTGGGTAACGAGTTTCATCTCTTTCACTCTTTCAATGTGATTTATATAAACATGAGACAAAACACATTCGTTCCCTAGATGACATGGTAGCGACAATATATGGGTTACAGATGGAATTAGCCAATACAAAGTATATTGTACTGTATTTCTATATTGTGACATACTACTACTAATGTCTACTAATTAGTGGGGCATTGCAACATTCCGTAGATCATGTTGCGATCACATTGTTTACGAAATATTATTCGGTATTTGAGTCTGTTGGGATCAAAAGTCAGTCTTTTCCAACTGTCAAAATGACATTTCAAGCATCAAACTACTGCTATCATTGCTTTTTCGTCAATTTTTCTTTGATAGCTGTCAACGAAACACAGATTCTTCGTATGTTCAACTGCTTTCTTGTTTCGTAACTTTGACGTTTAAAACGTCATTTTGACAGTTGAAAGAGACGGACTTTTGATTCCAATTAGTCTTAGCGCCAACCACTTTAAGCCATATTTTGAGAAGCCTTTCGACCGACGGCTTGAATGGTGACTGGAACTCAGCGGCTCTCATGTCTGTTTGGAGTGTCTGTCGCTCAAAATGTCTACAGACAAACAACCAAAATATTAAAATATAATCTTCATAAACAAATGAATTGCTTTCAACGCCGTTTATTTGGTCTTACACTTTTATTGCCAATTTTGCTATATGCATTTCGGACTTAATCCATTTTCAATAGCTAAGTTGCAAATTTGCTATTGAAAATGGATTAAGTCCGAAATGCATGTAGCAAAATTGTCAATAAAAGTGTAAGACCAAATAAACGGCGTTGAAAGCAATTCATTTGTTTTTGAAGATTATATTTTGATATGGTCTTACGGTGGTTTCATCAAATAAATTTGATTAACCAAAATATTAGACATGTTTATAAAAATTATGTCAAAGGCACTTAGATGACAATTTTCGAGTTCATCAAAGTTTTGTGAATATGTGTGGAAAACGGTTATAATTGTGAAGAATTGTGCTACTGAGGAACGTGTTTGATTTTTTTTATTGCAATATATCCGTATGTATAACACGCATCATAGAAAACATTACTATAATTCATGTGATCCGTAAACATCAACTCATTCCATGTTGACACACCTACAGACAGCATAAAAAATCAAACTTGGTAGTCATTTCACAGAGTCACACCTCGGTAGGTAACCTAGAGGGGCGGAATCCGTAAATGCCATTGGTTTAGAGCAACAGTTGCTTAGCAACGCCCATTTTTCTACTGTGTGTATATTGAGAAACATATAGCGACATTTAAAATGCACGCATCCAAAGCAGTCACCATTGCGATAAGAAAAAAAAGCTTCGAAAAACTGTTCATATATTCAGTTAGCGATCGTTTGTCGTCGGTGTAGGTTGCTTATTCGTGTGTTCATAAAAATCGATTCTGATTCGTTTTTTATTTGTTTATGAGAGAGGTGAACGGAAAAAAAGTAGTGTGTTTAATGGTTTACTCTTGCAATACAAACCAGAGCGCAATGATTTACGAATATTGTTTGTTTTTATTTGGTCTATGCAAACAACGTGTTACTGTTACTACTAATAATTTACTGTCCTCCTATTAGCGTTAATTAACTCGACTGGATATTCGAGTTGACGCTGAACGCTAAAGGATTACATTCTACGGTCATTACATACGTTTATTATTTGAGCAACATGATCATGGGTCAACCAAATGGATTAAACATTCATAGAACATAAATAAAAAAGTGAAAATTATTTTCAATGAAATAATCAATAAAACCCACATCAAATCTATCAAGCTAATTGTCTCAATGGTACATGTGCTTTGTTTTCATATAGTGAATGTGATTGATGGTGTGGGTTCACAAAATCTTGTGCATGCCGAGTGAAAATTTATCGTTTGTGATTTGTTAATATTCGCCAACGTAACCGAGGATAAGGAGAACATTTAGCCTTGTCTTAATAAAGAATCAAAATTTTGACCGAAGGTTCTAAAGTGCCCCTTAGGGCTGTCGCACTGGCGTCATATTTGGGAGACGGATATTCCTCCCTCGAACGAGCCGCTCCAGCCAAGGATATAATGGCTTTTGGTTCGGTTTTACAGCACACACAACACAACATAGGTACGTTGATTCATCTCAATGAATGGTTATGGAAATTAATATTAATTTCATCTCTTCCACACAATTCTACTGATAAATGCACTTGATGCATTTGCGAAGTATGAATAAGAATACTTCATCAGTAGAGTTTGAATAAAGAAAACTTTAAATTCGAGCTAAATCATGTCACGTACAATTGTTTAAACAATAATTGGGAGATTTTAGTTTCTAATTTACTTATTTACTTACTATAAGTAGAATACTGACTAAAGGTAACATTGTAAAGGAAACATGCTATGAACCTTTTAGAAACGGCTAAATGTGTCATAAATGAGATGACAAAAAAGAGTGAATTTTATAAAATAGAATTGATCTTTTTTCCCACATATTCAATAAAATATTATATCCTTTTGCCGTTCGTTAACGATCATTATCGCGTCTAAATCCTTTGAATATATCTCTTCCCTGATAGACTATACTGTGAGGAAATCCACAATACTTTTCAAGTTTTTTTCACGTATTATCCGACGGAATTTCAGTGGTATCGTACATAGTTACATGCTTCGTATATATTCTTCATAAAGATTTTAATTTTTTGTAAACCGACGACAGAATGAAATGAAACACATAAATGAAGTTGCTATGGCTAACGGTTCCAACTTACTGCAAAAAATTTCGAATGAAATTCCAGCATGCAGCGCGCATAATCAATAAAATTGCCACCATCCTTAAGAAAAATGATTCAAATATTGCATTCTCCATCGGCCGAAACTGAAACAACTGCTGGGCACCGTAAGAGACAGTATTCGCAAACTAGAAAGATTGGGAATATATCGAATTATTTGTAGTTGTGGCCTCAAATATTTTGAACAAACGAAGCGTCAAGTCATTATCCCGGTATAGGGAAAACTGCGGACATGTAAGGCTTGACCAACCGGATAAATCAGCTGTGGCTTGTCACCTGAATTGCTATCCAAAAGACATCAACCGCATTTAAATTATTAAAACCGGTAAACGATTCTTACGAACTTAATGCATGAGAAAGTCTCATTACCAGTGAATATGAAAGGGAATATTAGTAGATTACGTTCTATACAGTGAAAATATTTCATTTATGAGGGATCAATTTTGTGATATGAGCGGAACTCACGAGTGTGTTTTCGAGCAGCAAGAACAGATCAAAACGAAAGTACACATCATGTTGACTGTCATATTTTCGAACACCTGCTCACATCATTCGAACATTCGACGGTTTCAAGCGTTTCGACAATAATGTTGGTACTGAAACGGTGATCATGACATTAGGTGTATGTAATGAGTTTTGCGGATAGGACGCAATGTTATTACGTGTGGACACAACTATCGAGAGAACCCTACGTGTAATAGACCGTATTACGTGGGGTGAAATGTACCTTTCCATATGGGACAGCGAATAAAAAACGATAATGAACATCCAGCCCAGTCATTACATACATTCACCACTTTTCAATTTCTCCTAAAATTCTTTTCGGCCAAATTTTCTTTTCGTAATTTTTCTTATAATATTTTACTATTCTCTTTTACTTCTTTGACTCTCGTCTACAAGTGTGAATTCTAGATTTCTTTCGTAGGTTGCAGATTATTTTGAGGTTAGGGTAATCGAAATATATTCAGAGATTCAAAATAATTTTCGTTGTTTTATTTAAAAAAATTGTTTCAATCAAAAGGTGAATTATACGGAATGAAATGTTCATTCGACGACGTAGATAACTCAAGGGATCAATACATTTTTTGAAGGAAAGACAATCCTTAAAGTAGTTGAGAGTTCTCGAAAAAATCCTCTAAAGTCACAGAAAATGAAAGAAAATTCTTATAAATTCGAAAGAAAATTGTAAAAAATCTTTAGAAATCCTCGGAAAATCCTTGAATTTCTCCACAAATCTATGGGAATTCTCTGAAAATTTTTTATTAGAAAATTCTTTGGCACCCAAAATATACGATGAAAATGAAAAATTCTCTACAGTCAGTACATTACATTGTACCCTGCGAAAGTAATTCATTACATGAGGACACAATTTTGTATGCGAGCCGAGCTTATTGAGCAACAAGCTTTGAAAACGTTATTTTGACGAGTGTAGAGCTTGCATATTCGAGCCGAAGGCGAGTGAGCTTGCGAGTTCTGAAAATTATATTCGAAGTAATGAATTATGTAGGACCTTGCTAAATGTGTAATATTTTTTACTCGTTGTCCCACCGAAAACTTGTCATTACATGTATGTGTGCACCCCACAGAAATTATTCATTACATGTCATTCATTACGTGTAGCCCCCACCGGAAACTTCTCATTACATGTATATCTGCATGTAATGACGCGTTTTCGGTTGCGACACCGAGTAAAACAGCATACAGTGGGGGATGCTTAATAAGTCATACATTCTGGACAATTTCGTGACACTCGCAAACTCATTCGTGTATTTTTAAGCAACTCGCTACTCGCAACTTCGGCTCGGGATACAAACTCTACACTCGTCAAAAAACAGTTTTCAAAGCTGTTTGCTTAAAAACACCCTCTTGAGTTTGGCTCATTTCACAAAATTAATCCCTCATGTAATGACTTATTTCCGCATCCCCCACTGTAATCTACTAATATTATTATTTATATTTTATGCTTTATAATACAGAAGTGGACAATAAGAATGTCCCGTTTATTGGTATTTTCTCGTTTTCTAAATCCACATTATCTGAACCATTTTACTATCCACATTGGTTGCGTACCATGTAACTTGACAATTTTTTTTTTTCTGATTGTTCAAGGAGTTCAAAAATGCGGTAGCTCGGGTACCTCGCTTCGGTTAAGTTTCACGGGTGTAACAATACTATTATTGTTAACTTATTAACTAAAAGCACACGGCCGTACCTTAACATCCCGAATAACAAACCGAAAAAGTAATATTCAAATGACTGGAGGATTATATGAAAATGCAATGAAGTTTTTCTAAACAAAATAGCGAAGCAAGTTGCATAAGAACTCATTGCCATCTGAAAAAAACGATGATTGGCCCTACCTTTATCTTTTCTTCATATATGCACACCCTTGGTGCTTGTCATAACTTTTTTTATTATTTAATTGTGCAATATTGTCAATTGTGCAATTTGACACATTTTTGTTCTAACCGTAACGCCTTGATTCATACCTTTCCTCCCCCTCTTGCGTTACGTATTTTATGAACGGCCCCTTTCGGTCTCAATTCAAGTTGATACTCTTACTATTGTCATGTCAATAGTATGAGTATCATGAGATACTCTTACTATTGTCATGTCAATAGTATGAGTATCATGAGATACTCATACTATTGTCATGTCAATAGTATGAGTATCATGAGATACTCATACTATTGTCATGTCAATAGTATGAGTATCATGAGTGTGTACTTTGGAGATTGTTTGGATAGGAAGAAAATTGTAAGTGGAGTCAGTTCTAAGAAATTCGGCTATTGTAGGAGTGCCGCACTCATGATACTTAAAGGGTTTAAACCTTTAAATCTCATAAGATGTAAAAATTTTAATCCATTCAATCTCACAGGTGTGCGAAACCCCTAGGGGAGAATGTGGTTTTAAGAATCCTTTTTTGACTTACACTCTTAGAATTCGATATCCAAACAGTAATTTTTTCACGGAGGTATGACAAGACGATTTCTTAAAAGCAACGAAGAAATCCATTTCGGCCATTAGCACTAAAGGATTTTCTGGAATTGATTCAGAAAGTTGTCCAGAGGGAAAACTGGTTTTAGATTTTTATTAAAAATTTTTCCATGCAACGGCAATAACATGCTTAACATTAACATTTAATGCAAAAATAATAGATTTCTTCCTACCGTCTTTTAATAGCTAAACTAAATATTTTCCATAAATCTAAAATGATGAAAGATTTACACTTCCTTGCACGTATTGCCGCTATAGGTAAGAAGTAACGACTATGTAAATTAATTTTAAACCATTTCCCCGGATATTTTATTTTCGGATGGATTTGTTAATGAACACATCTCGTGTAAACGTTTACTCTACGACGAATATCGAACGCCGCAACATAAAAAGAACTTTAAAATTTACGACTGTTTCTGATTAAAACAATAATAATAAAACACAAAACGTTATGTGTACGCTTACATATCACAAACAAAAAAAAGTTCTTTTTTTTATCACGAAAAGCTTCGTAACAAATATTCACCTTGTACTGTATATGTGTTCCTAATAAAATACATAAAATTAAACCTTAAAAATCGATAAATCTTTAATCCGATAAATTGCCTACATTCTTACAATTCGTCATGTGTGTGATGGGATATGTGAATTTATTTATAAAAACGGCGGTCTTACATAATAATACATGCTTGACTGTATAAGTCAAGCCATCACAATATAACAAACATATCATTGATTTTCTACATAAAATCTTAAAAAAAAAAACGAATTATTTTTCTCGTTTATGTTCCTTGTCTGATTAGTAAAAGTATTTATAAATTAATCCTTATAGTTACGGAAAGGCATAACACTTGATCAGTTTATCAAATTTCTTTAAATGGATTTTAGACTATAACCGGCAGAGTCGAAAAAGAGGAAAGTGCTTGTTCCAATAGACTTCTTGTATTTATGGAAGTCTAATGTTTGTTTATTTACATTAGACAATACACAACTACAACACGTCTCAAGTTAAAACACTATTTGGTAAGAGAATCTATCAATAAACTAGCTAGTTTCACGTGAATATATTTAGTTAATAGCTATGATAAATAGCTATGATGTGACGTCATATTATATCAAATTTCTTTTGGCTAAGTAAGACGTCATCATTTTCAAATTAAGGCGTGAACAAATTTTCTATAACTAATTTCTATTTAAAGTAGAAAATTTTTTAACAATAAATTGGGCAAGAGGTCTATTTTTTTACATGTGAAATAATGAAATATCTGAAAAAAGCTTGGAAAAAGTCCTAGAGATTTCTTTGAAATTGACGATGTTTTCAACTTTTGCGTTGCTTCTAGATGTACCACGAGCATAAAAAAATCTTTATCAAAAACTGATTCTGGACAAAATGTGCGAATGTGAAACTCTACTACGAAAATAATTCGAAAAGATGTTCAACAGCGATACAAATGAACAAATTTACCTCCGTGCTTAATTATCCTAATATATTGAGCGTTGAGACGAATCGATTTATCGAATTATTCACTTAAAATACTTAGCTCTACAAACGATAACGCTATAATTTGTGGAGTGCTATTTTTCGAAATGGTCAGAAGTGGAAATAATTTCTACTTACTTGTACTATGTGTCGCATTTGGTAACATAAATTTGTTTGAACTACAACGTAGCGACGATTGTTTCAAATGAGGTGCAAAAGTTGCTTTGTTTCAACTTTGTGTAAAAAAACCACTTTCGCCAAAGGTTTTTAATTCCCTAGAATTGAAAGGGGCTTGTATCAGACCTAGGGTGGAAAAGTAAAATGGTTTCATTGTCAAATGTATGTTACCTTTTGTACTTTGTACTTTGTACTTTTGTACTTCGTCTCGAATCAACAAAATGTACGCTCAATCTGGACTTTCTCAGGGATCTACTATTATATACCTCTTCCCAAAATTGTTGTTTTGACGTGTGGGGCATTGTGGCCCTAGCCGAAGGCGTTGGTCATAATACAACACTTGAAAATTACAATTTTGGTAAGAGGCGCATATGCTAATTATCTATCGAGAACAGATATATCATAGAAGTCATCATTCTGACCGACTGATATACACATGATCTAGCAGGCAAGGTGTACTGATGAGTCGTAAACGACGAAATCAGCACTATAGTTTGTTAAATCTTATGAAGACGCTTTGTTTGTCATAAAGGAAATATGAAGGGTACTGTAATGTAGATGTGTCGAGAAAAGTAAATTTGCCCTAGAGGGATAAGTTCGAGATTATCGTTCTAGATAGACAAAATGTATTTTCGGTAGTCTTCCCTACAGACTGGTAAATTTTGAACTATTTTTCAGTTAACAGTGACTGAAGTGAATCTAGAATGTTAAATTGAGTTGAAATTACGAAAGGAATAATTCTGAAATTAAATCTGAGAGGAAAAATTTTACAAACTCTTGTCCTATCGAGGACTAAGGAGAACGATTCCAAAATAGGACGGGTTTGTTTTTGAATTGTACCATCAATCCTACAATTTTAGCTTTCAATACGATTAGGTTGTTGACTTTGCATAGTTAGAACAAAGTCCCCACCCCACGCCACCTTCACAATATTATCGTGCACTTGCACTAGCGTCCTTGCTTCTCTGTTCCGTCCGAATCTGAGATTGAATTCTGTTTTTTTTAATGATACGTTTAGGCAGTAATAGCTCTCGGCCCGTAACGACCCTATTCCCCAACGGTTATCATTCAAAGTCCAACGAACTGTAAATGCTGAATTCAGATTTTCATCTTTAACTTTTTTTAGCGTCTTACAATATTTAAACAACGTACATAGCTTTTTTTCCAAATTCGATGTGGTGATAAATCCAACCAATATTTTTACTAAATTCATTTTTAATTTAAAATGTCAAGCATTTGTACAATTTATTTATCGCCACGTTTTCAATTTTTTGTTGCACTAATAGATAACTCTTTTGAACTTATTGAAATTGATAAAAGATTTTCCGAATATTGAAATACGCTACGCAGACTAGAGTTATTGGTTTGTTATATGAAACATTTAACTTATTTTCCAATGATCGCAATTTTAATAATTTGTTCGATGTCACTCTACAATTTACGATGTTTATTTGTTTGTTAGTTGTCGCCGATTTCCCATTTAATTTTATTTGAAATCTGATGATCTGTTGACTAATGAGTTAAGAAATGTTATTGACACTAAAATAATTCCATTTTATTGCAGAACTTTATTCATTAGATTGTATCACAATGTTACATATTCTTTTATTTTGAAACTTGCTACAATTTCTTTGAATCTGTGAATAAGCGTCTGGATACTTTTGTCGAATTTCGAATGTGCTGACACGTGTGAAACAAACATGTGGCTGAATGTTCGTTACAACTAATTACAAGTTAGACGTTCAATTTTAGCAAAACAACATCATTGAAAACTATTGATAATCAATCAACTATTCGTGCTGAAACCCCTGTCGAAAAATAACCCTATTCAAAGATATAGTAGAGAAAATAGTAACAATCAAATGAAGATGGGTGGGTACGCACATCTGTGGTTTATTTCAATGAATGAAAATTAGCTGGTTTCATGTGCCCCTCTAACATAACATTTTAATGTTTTTCTTGTTCCGAACTGACGCCTTGAATAAAATTTAAATTTCTTTTACGTACTTAGAGACGAAAAATGAACTTTCTTTCCTTTTCACCAGACCAGGGCTTATTTTAAGGAATTTAAAATTACCGAAATTACTAAAGTTTACTGACATTTCCCAAAAAATACTTAAAATTATCTAAACGTTATTTGGTAAATTTTGGTAAACTTTAGCAATTTTTAGTAATTTTGGTAATTTAAATTCCCTGAAAAAGGCCCTACACGAGACAATATTTTTACTATATGTTCGAGAGTGTATTGGTGTCAACAAATTGGAACAATGTAAATTGAGAACAAATGTTAATAATGACTATTATGCTTCTGTAGTGATAACACGAACATTACTATCGTGTACATGTACATAAGACACGAACGAGCGAGCTTGCGAGCAAGTGTGTGTGTCTTATGTACAAGATGGTAATGTGTGTGTGTATCCTTACAGAAGCATATATAATTTCACTTCATCGTCGAAACATGGCAATAGTATAATGTGCTATCGTCGCTCACTCATAATCTTGATGGCTGGGTGGGCTAGAGCTTGTGTATGTGAACTCAATTTTTTGATCGAAGTTCAAATCCTAGTGATTGATTTTTTTTTAATATTTACCACTTTTGATTCTTCCAATAATAAAGTTTTTAAAAGTAATCCTAGCATTGAATTTTAATGTAATGTAAGAAAAACAATAATCCTTTGCATCATTCAATCTATTGGATTTTCATTCGATTGTGGTTTCAGAACAAAGTATCCTGGGATTTATTTGATGTCATTGTTGTTAAATTAAAAAAATTATTATTAGGCAAAATTCTTTGAAACACTGACTTTGAATTTTTCTCCAAAATCTTTTTTCCTTTCAAATTCATTCATAACTCAACTCCTCCAATAATACGGGAATTTTTGGTGATCATAGCTTGAAAAGTTTGTCATCGTCATCATCTTTACAATTTTTGAAAAATTTTTCGGTAAAGAAATTTTCCCAAAATACGTAAAAAATTTAGCTCCCTAGCCGACCGTTGTACATAAATTAAGGTACGGTTTAGAGTTTATATGGAGAAGAATTTAATGCATGGAATACTCAAGACGATGAGATAAAAACATTATACGATACTATGCAGCATATAAGAATGTGTAACTAACACTCGGGCAAGTTCATGTCTACATACACATCTCGTTATTATACTTCATAGAATTGTAATGTACTATTACAGAATTCATGTCCTTAGATAGAAGTTATTTTTTTTAATTATGTTGCAGTACGACATCGAAACGCTTTGAAAAATGATCAACACAACAATTTAGTATTCAAATACTCAATTTTACTGAAAAGACTTTCAGACTGTAACATGTGCTTCTAAAGAATCCTAACTACTTTGGAAGAAGTACGAATGATTCAATAGGTTCCATGCGTGTTCATCCAAGAAAAAACCGGTGTACCATGTAGTCAAATTCATTTGCCTCCATAAATTATTTCCAAGCAACTGCCACTTCATATACATAAAAATGCATCCTCAATAAAAATGTACATTGATGAATAATACTCCATTGGCCCTGTGATCTGTGATCTCTGTTTGCCAATAAATATCTGTCAATACGTAACGTAATCATCAATCAGTTGGACGGTAACCAAAC
This sequence comes from Pseudolycoriella hygida, assembly GCA_029228625.1. Taxonomy (NCBI): domain Eukaryota; kingdom Metazoa; phylum Arthropoda; class Insecta; order Diptera; family Sciaridae; genus Pseudolycoriella; species Pseudolycoriella hygida. The sequence goes on along the minus strand of CM055405.1, from coordinate 9,031,756 downwards.
GTTGATCCGATACATTTTCTTAACAGTCAATTTATGAGTGGCACTGCACTTTGTTCGCCCAAAGAGACGATATAATAATAGTGTTCGTATGATAGCGACGTAATATATCGCTGCTTATAATTTTTACTATACTTTTGTTTGCATTTTGCGTTGGTTAGCTGTGGGGCTTTTTCTCTGGTTATATGCTAATCGATCTGACTGAACTTCACAAACTTAATTATATTTTGCGGGCAAAATTTTGCTTGTTTTAATAATATGATAGAGTTTTTTTAAATAATGTTTTCAAAACAAAAACCATATTATTATACGGTGGCTGTTTTGTTATGTTTTCGCTGATATCACCGACTAAACGTAGTCATTATCAGGTGTTTGCTTCTGGCTCAATTGATAAATTATTGAAACATTTTTAGTTTTGCGGGAAAAACACGAATTTCGTTAGTGCAGTTATTTGCCTATGAGGTTTGTCATAACGACATTCTAGATCATTAAATATTTCGTTTATTTTTGTCTGAATTTACTGAATATTTGAATAATTTTTCTGTTCATTCCACCGAAATCAGACCGTATTCGCTTAATTCTCTTCACCCAGAGAAATATGACATTTACCTCATCTGGACCAATTATGAAGGAGAAATTATAATTGAGGTAAACATGAGATTTTTCTGAATCAAGAAACCTTCTGCCACATTCATTCGCAGTAAACTAAATCTTTCGACTGTCTCTGGACTTTCGACTGTTCCATGTCTCATGTCTGAAAACTCAATATCTGAGCAGTTGACAGAAAGTTTCTCATTTTTTGTGCTACCAGATTCGAACCAACTTACCGTAGTCGTGGTCAAGGCCTAGACCTGAAAGATAATTTTACCTTATCATCAAAATTTACAGACCATTAAGTAACTTGTGTCACTGACCACTGCCACCTTATCAACTCCTAATGAGACACTTTCCTCGTAGAGTCTAACCCTATGCCGAACACCAGAAACCTGTGCATTGAAGATCCTCTTTGGCAGCTTGTTGTCACCCCAACGAGCCCAAACCGGTGTAGACATAAAATTTTGCCTCATTTTCTACCGAAAAGACCCCTTAATCTTTCCTAATGATAATTCTATTGCTTTCTTTCCTCTCTAGCGAAAAAATGTTGATGTGAATTTTCGGCAAATGAATAAGGATTTTCATAAGAAAATAGGTATATGCGAAGGCGGAAAATTTCGGCGCTCACTGCGCTCTAGCTCTACACCGTACTGGTCGCTAGCTAAACTATTCTTTGCGGAAAAATCTCCTTTAAAATTCATTGTTTTTTATCTAAATACATTTACATTTTTACCCGCAAGCGGCGGGGTGTATTTCAAAATTATATTTTTGATGTAAAAATAATATAAATTTTTTATATGTTTCATGGAAAAATGATCTAAAGTTCATGGATAATTATGTAAAACTTTATAGATCATGTTGAAAAGATGAACAAAAGATGGACAATTGAAGTAAAAATGATGGATTTTGTTGCATTATTTTTCCATCACTTACATTGCATTATATACTATTTTTCCATCTTTTGTAAATCATTTCAAGAGTAATTTCTCATTTTTGGAAAATTTGACATATCAGAGAGTTATCGTGCTCTAAGCAAGTGCATGTCGGGGGTGGTAAAATTTGGACAACTCACCATTTCTTACCTTAATATGATTTACATAAATTTTACATCATTTATTCATAAATCTATTAACGTAAAAATAATGTAAAATCTATATAAATAATGAAAAAATTATGTAAATCAAGTAAAATGATCCACAGAATCAATTCATGAAGAGTTTCAGATTAAAGTTGCATTTTCCCGAAGTTTTGGCGAAGTTATTTTTCGCAAATAGTATTTCGCTGCTACAAATTGTAGGAAAGGAAATTTAGGAAAAGAAAGACCATGGAAGTAATGAATTTTCACAACAAATCACTTTACCAAGTTTTAAGAAAACATTTATGCCATTTTTTAAAGTCTAAAAATCTATTTATGGGCGCCTTCGTTTAAGAGGCCCCCGTAATATTCTTTATCCCCAATTTTAATTTCTTTATTGTCTATTACGTCTTCCATTTTTTAAGTAGTCAATATTAACATTTTTATGTCTCGTTTATTCAAAGTACTAATAAAACAATCAGCTTCCAACGAACGTTCAAAATCAATATTTAATACTTTGTAGAGTAAAATGAAATGACAACTGACTCATGCAAGGTATAGAATTTTCTGATCATAATGGACCGAAATTGAAATGCAACACATGATATTCAGAATGCCGAATGACACTTTCACAATTTAACAAACGATCTTGTTTATTTATAGTATACTTAGGTGTTGTTCAACATTCTAAAAGCTAAATAAATTCAATAACGACCATGGGAATTGATAGGTCGGTGACGGTGTCTCTCATAAAACTAAATGTACAGTATAACCCAGTCGACAGTTTTAATAGAAAACATATTCACGTTGGTTGCCTTGCGTATTTTAAATGTACTCGAAACACCTAATCGTAAAGCATGCATTTCAGATTTCGATGAATGGAAACAATTCAATGCAGTGCCTATATTTTTGTATACATAAATAATATCTTTTGATGTTGTCTTCGTCTGAATTGAAATACATAACACGAAATTGGATTTGATATGGAGACTTTGAGGCGTGACCAATTTTACAAGGGACATTTTCATGTATTTATTTTTGTGTTGTTGGATGCTCTGCTTTCTCGCTGTGTAGTAAAATCAACGCTGTTGTAGAGCTAAATTATAAATTTTACATTTGTTCAAATAAAGTATACACAATAATAAAAAATGTATATATTTTTCATTGAGTAAGTTCTGCAACTCGTGAAGATTTTGTTGCAAACGTAAAACCAAATTTGATATGCAAAATGTAAAATTTAATATTTTCTGCTAATAAAAACATTTGATTTATACCGACTGGTAATGTTTAGTGGCGTAATTTATCGTCTGACTCAAACCGTGTCGTTCGCTGATATTGTAACGAGTGTTTTAGTACACTAACGCGCAACATTACGCAACTTAACCCAATAGTAAGAATAAATTACGATTAAAATGTGACCCTTGGCTGGTGTTGCAGTTATTCAGAGCTTCGTTGACAGCAAAACTGTTAGGTAACGGGCAACCGTTTCTTGTCTGCAAACAATGTATTAAAGAAGCGTATTCGAGTGGATTTTCGTTACATCGTATGTCGCATATTCATTTATTCGATGTTTTCTTCTTCTCCATGTTCTGTCTTTTCCCTTATGATGACACGAACTTTCCGTAAGCCCTACACAGGTGCAAATTATGGAGTATTACCTCGTATTTCGTAAGATTTGTTAGGAGTCTGAAGCAATCGTTTTATTTTTTGTTACCACACTTTTAACTTGTTTCAAGCATGAAATATTTAATGTGGAGTACGTAAACATAGGCGAGACAATGACAGAGCATATTAGGCATGTTTCAGAAAACTATAAGATTACACGGGTTTCCTGGGAAATAAATCATTACACTCGGGCGGCTCAAATCGTTTCCTTAATCCGACAAAAAATATTATCTGGCCTCAAAAACGCAAATTTTTTTTTTTAATTTTTTGAAAGAAACTTAATTTTTTTCAACTTTTGTATTTTAAATGGACGTCAGCGCTACCATCAAGTACATCGGGGGTATCGTTAGAAAGGTGCGGTGAAAAAAAATTTGGACACATTGGTCAAAATAGGTAGCGCTGACAACGCCTTAAAGAACAAGGCTAATTCCATCGGTTATCCATACATTGTCGCTACCGTTTCATCTGGGGAACGCATGTGTTTTGTCTCATGTTAATATAAATCAGATTAAAAGAGTGAAAGAGATGAAATTTGTTGCCCAGGTGTCGGTACCGATGAAATTAGCCACAAATGTTGAAAAAAACGGAGCTTTTGATTTTTACCACCAAAAGATTTTAAGAAAATATAAATATATAATATAAATATATATATATTAAGAAATATTTTTTGTAGGGTTGACATGCCTAGAGTCAAGACTGAACCTCAGATGATGATAGCAGTAGCTGTCGAAACCGGTCGGGTAGTAGAAGTAATTGCAGATTAACGTGCGTACCTAGCCTAAGCTTTAACCGCACGGCCCCCATGGGCGCGGAATTGGGATACGCCCAATTAGCGCGAGTCACCGAAATGACTCTATCTATTGCGGCGGGTTTGCGTAACCTCCGCGACCTAGATGAGGCCCGAATTACTATCATGTCTCTACTGAATTCTCGCCAACCTGGTTGCCCAGGAAGGACTAGGGGTTCAGTCACCCATTTCTAAGCGCAAGCTGTTTTGACGCAGCTCACTATCTACCACAGCCCCCGCGTTGCAGCGCCACTAGGCACCTCAACCAAGTGTTGGGGCCGGTTGCGGTCATATCGGATGACACACTACACCCGGGGGCTCCCCCAACCTCGCAGTACCGAATTTACCCTCGGTGGGGGCTTTCGCGGTAAGGCTCTTAACCAGACCACTTCGGTAGGGGAGTACGCAACCACCCCAGGCACCGCTGGGCCAACTCAGGAAGCCGTGGTGTCGTCACTCACCAGTGGACCAACGAGTCGAAGCAAGCTAAGAACGTTGGCGACCCACCCCTGCGGCCCGGTCGGGTAGTAAACAAATATTGACAAATTTAAAAAGGAAATGTTTTTATTGACTCAGCATCCTTTGTAAGTTATGCCTAGAGCATATTTTCGTCCCGCCGTCAAGTCTGACGAGCCCCTCCTCTCTACTGGATCCTAATTTTCTATTGGTCTGTTAGTAAATTGTCATTGGCGATAACCTGCCTACAGTATCTATGCGCTGAGTATTCTGTTTTAAATTGCCAGTCGAGTATGGCGGAAAATCGAGTTCGTATGTAGGTTTTCATTACACTTCACTGCGAACTTCTAAATTTCTTCCCTTGAATACTTCATTGGATTTCAATAAAGATTTGAAAAACTGCAGGCTTTGGTACACCTCAAATAAGCAACTACAAATCGAGGAAATCTAGTGGAATTTGCTTACCGCGACTATGGTGTCGTTAAATGTCAGAGGTGGTAACTTCGTTAGAATACTAAGTTTTCGCTGAATAAAAAGTAGTAGGATTTTGCCTTTATGTCTTGCCATCAAGGGATCATTGGCCCGGAAAAATGAACTTCATAACCTAAGCTTAGAGTTTCATAAAATATTGGTTTTTCGTCTACGATTATTTTCGACAAATATTTATTCTACTATATTAAGCAAATCCTAACGTTTATTATACGAAAAAAAACCTTTTTGAGAAAATCCCAGTCAAATCTCGCAGATCAGCTTTCAATTTTAGCAAAGCGTGCTCAATCTACGATACAGACATCCTGCGACGATGTACATTTTATACGAGCACTAATTTTAAAATCCCGATAGAAACACCATAAGATGTTAAGCCCAATATCCACCATTTTCTGAATAACAATGTACGTTACATTTACATTCGATGTATAAATCTGCCTTCTGAATAAATATTATTTCTCCATTCTATTCAAAGAATAAGCAAATGGCCTTTATCTTCTTCTTGAATGAAAAAGTACAATCTAAAGGAAAAATGTACAATGCGCTGTGCACGTAGTTGAAATTTGAAATTTGAGAGGAAAAAAATGCTGTACATAATATCGTCTCTACATGCACATGCACAACGAAGCTATATATTTTTCCATCATATCGAAGAAGAATTTCAGTCACGTTTTTGCAGTAAATAACTCGTGCTGGTTTTCATGCAGACGAAGCTTACTGTAGTGATTCGCACGTTGAAAAATTATTGAATTTTTCGCAGAAAAATATTGTTTTTAAATGCAGCAGCCAGGAGTTTTAAATTGAAGATAAGAAATGGTGGCCTGCTTGCTGATCCATAAGCGCATATAGCATGCAACATTGCAACCTTTACAATCATTTATCATAAATAGCAAATACACTGGCGTACAGTATAACGATTTAATGTACGTTTATAAAGTGCTGACTGCCATGGATATTTCATTTGATATTTTTTCACATTTTCAAGACTTATAGCCTTTGCACTTTCTTCAATACAATATTTATTGTGGCCGTAGTGTAATATCTTTTATAAATGCTGTAGATAATTTCTTTTTTCGATATTTAATTCAACATCATGCTTTTAAATTACTTCCACAATTTATTCAAAGGGTAATAACATATTGCCAAAAAGGATCTTAAATAAATACACATGTCCCGAGTATTCGGCCTAAGGTAGACTGAGGAGAAGGTTTATAGATTTTAATAAATAAGATTTGGAAGTTAGGTAATTGTCACTGCACAAGCAAGCCATACCGTTGATGGATAATTGCATGGCGAGCTATTGAGTTCAGACATCAAATTCAAAGGTGCGAAAGGGTCTATAAAAAGCACGTTGGATTTTGCATGGCGTATTTTATGAACGCTCCTTTGTGAAACAAACTAATGATATACTTTGAAGTTTTTTTAATTTTTAAACAAAATAGTGGTAACATTAAACAGCTGTTGTCCATCATCAATTTTATTAAGGTCGAATGTAGCCATAATTACCCGTGACTAAATCATAACCCACTGGCGGTCTGAAGAATATCAGTCATCTCACCTTTTAAAGGCGGTCAAACATTTTTATTGTAGGCATTGTTTAGTTACCTATCTAGTATATTCATTTAACAGTTTGGATTTTAAAGCTGAGAGTGGATTTATTGGCATTCAGTGAGCAATTTTTTTAAATTCATTTTATTATCATTCCGTTGGTAGGGTGCGTGAAATACAAATAAATAAGAAATTAACAAAGTTCTTAGAACAAATCAAATATAAAAACAAACATAGAGAGAATCATAAGCTAGTGCAACTTTTTTATTTCTCTCTTTTCGCTTGTTTTTGGTGCATGTATAACTCGATTTTTCGGTGAAACTAGTTGAAACGAAACGTTGCGCAATCTTATGATTCTCCTCCTGTAGAATATAAATGAATATCGACTAATAGATTTTTGACGAAAAATGTCCTCATGATGCCCAACCTACCTCAAAACCGAACATTTTTTTTTGATTTAGCAAATTTTATTTACAGTTTACCGAACATTTTCAGTCATTAAACACCAAGAACTCGAACCTAATCATTTTTTCGAACGAGGGTTCAAAAACGAGGTTCAAACATTATTTTTTTGTCTCTAAAGTTTATACTTTCGTCACGTTGCTTCACTTGAATGACGTCCTCCACTTACCAACATTCAAGCGGAGAACTATTTTTGTGATGTCTGGTACGTAGCCATGTCTCCACACATACTTTCTGCGTTCTTGAACCGAACCAGAAAAACTGATCTCAATGGTTGGATGGTTTCGAAACCAAAGCTTTTAAGACCTGAGTGAGCATCAACCTGGTGTCATTAGTTTTACGTTTGTCCGTATTCAGGTATGAAAACGTGGACGACACCAATTGACAAAAGGGAGTAGTTCTATGTTGCGACGTTAATTCAGCTATGAAAAAAACACAGACTCTACGGAAAATTCTAAGGGAAAGTGTCTTTTCACTCATTAAAATCGGTTCGGTGGATCCGGAGATATGACCTAAAGAAAATGATCATTTCCTATACAAAGCCATACTTATTTGGATTACAAGAGATGAATGTATGTATGTTCAACCCTGTGTGAGCATTACTACCCACGCCGAAGGCGAGGGCTGTAAGCGCACAAGTTGAATTTTCATATGTCATCCCTTGTAATTCACCTAATTCGGCGCGGGCAGCAATTCTCGCACAGGGTTCAATTTTCATACTTTCACCCCTTGTAAACCAAATATCTATTTCATTACGAGAACATAGAAAATTGTAATTTCCCGAAGTCAAAACATGAAAATAATAATAAGCGATCAAAGTACACTAATTGACTTTTTCATGCTTGTTAGCAGGGATGAAAAGAAAAATGTAGTCCCACGGGGCGATAGCTTTCATTTTCAACTTTCACATTTTTCAACTTTCGTCCCTGGTAGCAAGCATGAAATAGTTATTTGTGTGTCTGTTTTTGACGACTCATTTTAGACAATTTCGTGTGTTGTTTGTACATGCGAAAGTGCCTGAAATGAGTCGTCCAAAACAGATACACAAAAAATTTTTCATGTGGAGGTTCAAAATCGAGAGAAATTTATAAAATTTCCTTCGATTTTGGCCCCGAGGCATGAAAAACTTAATACGCAACACGTTAAAGAATTTTCGGCCTACTCCCTTGTTGCGTAAATAACTATAGCATCGTGTACGTCGACTTTCGCATTGTGTATTTCGATTTTCGCATTGTGTATTTTTACTTTCGCATTATCGAAGCTCACTTTCGTATTATGTAGGTAAGTTGACAACACATAAGTCGAATTTTTTTATTTTCGGTTTTCAAATGGAGCCTGAAAATTACAATTTTCGAACAATGAAAGTGCAGAAAAATTATTACGTTGGGAGGGTCCGGCATTTGTTCTTAATCAAATGTGAAAATATTTCAAATAAATGTTTTGCTTTCCGAAGCTGCAAGTGTCGGCCAAATTGATATCAGTTGTTTTGGGAAGAAGGGACGAAGACTTGCTTCACATTTCCCTTTTAAAAAGGATTTTTTTAATCAATTTCTTGTAAGAAAAAGAAATTTGCACTTCTTACAGTTTTTTTCATTCTCGAACAACGAAAATAGTTTTTTGTGTGTCTGTTTTTGACGACTAATTTTAGGCAATTTCGCGTGTTCGAGCAGAGTGCCTAAAATGAGTCGTCCAAAACAGATACACAAAAAATTTTTCATGCAGAGGTCCAAAATCGAGAGAAATTTTTAAAATTTCCTTCGATTTTGGCCCCGAGGCATGAAATTGTAATTTTCGGGCCCCATTTGAAAACCGAAAATAAAAAAATTCAACTTAAGTGTTGTCAACTTACCTACATAATACGAAAGTCAACTTAGATAATGTGAAAGTAAAAATACACAATGCGAAAATCGAAATACACAATGCGAAAGTCGACGTACACGATCCTAAAGTCAATTAGTGTACTTTGATCGCTTATTATTATTTTCATATGTTGACTTCGGGAAATTACAATTTTCGTTGTTCTCGTAATGAAAAATTGTGTGAATTACAAGGGATGACAATTGAAAATTCAACCTGTGCGCTTGCAGCCCTTGCCTTCTCGCACAGGGTTGAATTTTCATACCTTCATCCCTTGTAATCCAAATAACTATTGGGCGTTTTGCATGGCTGCAAGCACAAAAACAGTGATATTTCAATTATCAATTATTTTTTATTATATACGTTGCGACTGCATAGATTACAGTGAATTTGAAGATGAAGTGGTTTTTAATGCTTAATTTTCAAAGAAATTACTGAAATTTGAAATTGAAAAATGGCGAAAACGAGACTCTGACATAGAATTGACTACACTTTGACTTTAGAAAATGCTTCAATTAAAGCGTGGCTTCACATGACTTGAACCGATTTGAACAAATCCGTCTGCGGTTGAGTTTCGAACCAACGCAGTGACAACTCAATATCGTAGTAGCAAGCAGACGCGTTAACCACTACGCTATCGAGTGCAGTGTGAAGTTCTCCGAAATGAAAAGTGCTAATTGAAGTAAAAACAATACGTTGTCGTGTGGACACGTTCATTAACACCTCAAACTAATCCACCTTTAAACGAATTAACAACTTTTTGGTGTACATTTTCAACATAAATTGCAACATTTTTTGTCCTTGTTCCACTGAGTTTCAAGTTGAAATTTTATAAGAAGAAATAGTCCCAATTCCCAATTAGATAGCAGCATCAATAAAACTGCTCTATTTTTTCGGTTCACGCCATACAAAACATTGATAGACAAATTAACAATCTGATACATCAAACCACAAAGGTTGTAATTAATTACAACATGAAAGAAAAAAAACATGAAAAATAACATAGGAATTAACAACAGGGGAGTACATTTAGAATCAGTCAACTATAAAAAAAAAGTTGTTAAAAAGAATGGGATCAAAAGGAGAAACAAAAATCGGACGAAAAGAAATCAAACTGTGTGGTTATTTGTCAACGCGTTATAAATTAATCAATTTTATTTTATTTTTTTTATTGTTGCGGGTCTTTTATTGTTGTTTTTTTTTTTCATTCAAAAGGAATTACATAATAGAATATGATTACTTTGGCGGGCATTTTACAATGATGTGGAGCTATCAGCATTGAAGTTAATTATTGTGGCCAATTTACCCTAAATGATATTAATGATTTTCGGCTGTGATTTAATCAACTTATCAAAATAAAATTGTGAAAACATAAGTTAAAGTGATTAACAGCAGCACCAGTTGGAAAAATAGCCGAAGTGACAAAATATGTTTACATTTTACGAACGTATTTTGTGTAACCTGACAAGGTTATAATTAATTTAAATTAAATAAATGCGATTTGTCGCTAATTAATTGGTTGAAGTAGAAATAGAAACTGTTTTTCTTAGTTATTCACACGATGTTTTACATAAATTTATTCAAAACAAGTAGCGAAGACAAGTTAATGGAAGAAGAAGCATATTAGGCAGTTAGATGCGAAATAGATGGAATGTTTAGAATGACTTGAAAACGTGTTTGACTGGCGTATGTGTGAGACGAAAACAGGAAAAAATAGATGCAAACCATATTTTTCACACTGATTCGTATAACTGAATCGAAATGCACACTTCAAGTGGATGGATTCGATTAGAATGTTAGTATGCACTTGAAAGCTTTTTGAGTGACCATATTCGTAATAGGTTAGACATTGGTCGGACGTAAGGTTTAAAAATTTCCAAAATACTGTGAGGCAACTAACGACAATACTTTTCAAGTTCACTTTAGGGCTTAGTTAGGGTGACTTTGAAGATTGGAATTCCCGTAATACACATCATTTCTACAGTACATGTCGTTGCCACTCCGCTTTAATGCGCAAAGACTTTATCAATTGAATTGAACTTTGAAATTTTCACACTTCGTCAGGATGAAATAAACATAAAATTTTAGGTCAAAAACCAGAGAGGTGATATTTGCTGGATCATTCACAACTATCCCGTTTAGTACGACACCGGCTTCTGTCAAAGCATAGCGAATTTCATGATGAGATGCATAAACTCTACACCAGTAAATATGTACTGCTCAACAGTTTATTCAATTCATCATGAAATTCTTGACAGAAGCAGATGTCGAACTAAATACGTACGTCAAAGTGTACAAAATTTCATGATGAATTTTATAATATGTACGAAAAATGATGCGAAATGATTATAATTTGACATAAGCCAATGTCACACTAAACGCGTGGATTCGATAAAAAGCTGTTTTTCATACATTACAGCGACATTCTGAATTTTAAAATGAACTCAAAAAACTACATAGAGCATGTCGCATTCAATTAATGTAGTGAAAATTAATAAATGCATGGAAACATAAGTTATGGTCACTCTTTATTAATTCATTATCCAAACATGATGTAAAAGCTCACTCGGTTTACGATTTTCGTGTGAAACATATATTAGCATTCATAACGTAAATGTTCTCAAAACAATTTTGTTTATTTGACGACAATTTGCCCATTAAAGTTGCAATCCGTTTAATTTTCCATAAAAGCACTACAGTCAAATCATATTCAATGTTTGAACGATAATAATTTTTCACAGCAGAAATGGTTTTATTTATTGTTTTCAGTGTTTGTGTTTGAGGTATGCGCCGCGCCGTGTAACTTATGCATTTTCAAGTTCTCATTATTTCAACGAAATAAAAGGTAAAAGTAATGAGGTAGAACAGATATGATGGGATGTCTATGCAATGCACGTTATGAGAATATTCGCATTTTCATATCAAGCAGCATAACTAGACAGACAAGGATCATAAAATCATTTCAATAGTCAAGTTGTTATATCTTTGGCCTTCGATCTGCCTGAGAGACTTTTTTCCACAAATCTGACATAACTTACATTTGTTATAGAGTAATAAACACGTCAGATGTGTGTACTTCTGAAGTGAAATTGGAATATCATAAAACAAAGTGTTTTAATGATGAAGATCTAAAAATTCGAAAATAAAATGTTGTTGTCCAATTAAGTTGTTAATTTGCAATTGCAGAATTACAAATACCCTCTTGTGTAATAGTTGGATTTGTTAAGTGAATAGAAGTGGTGTGAAATTTTAGAGCACATCGAATGTTCTTTTACACACTCTTTATACATTTCAAATGTCAATTTTCAGACAAAGATCATTCCCAACGGTATGATCCCAAAATAAAATCTTAAATTCTAGCGCGTCAAAGTATTTAACAAATTTAATTTCTGTTACAGGCCGAGCGGAACCATCAGTCGGGGTTGGAGACCCCTGTGCCGGATGCAATAAACCAATTTTAGACAAATTTTTATTAAATGTTCTCGAAAGAGGATGGCACGCTCATTGTGTTAGATGCTGTGAATGCTTACAACCATTAACGGATAAATGTTTTAGTCGAGAAGCGAAATTATACTGTAGGAATGATTTTTTTAGGTAAGAAAATGCTTATTGATTCTTCAATTCATTCGTTTAAATAAAAAATACCTCCAAAATCTTCATTAAATGTGAAGAACAAAATGTGGCTTTAATTTCCATTTGGGAAAGTTAGCGAGCGTCCCCCAAGCGGAGACGTTTGCGATGTTGAGGGGAGTGACGATGTTAGTCCCAGAGGAGATGATTGGTGGCAGAACAATCATCTGATTGGATAGCGATGAGTCGGTAATTAAGGCGCATCACCGGTGACGACGTCAAAACTGGTTAGAGAGGGACCCTAAACCGATTGGGACTGAGAAATCAGGTCACGATTGCTTGGGTCCTTGGGCACACCGGTGTAGGCGGTAATGAAAGAGCAGACGCGCTGGCCAAGCAGGGTTCAGCATCTGCGATCGAGGGCTCAGAACCCCACATCCATGTGTGAAAAGGCTGTGGAAGACTGGGTGCGGGCTGAGTCCGGAAAGAGTTGGCACGCGTACGGCGAGGGAGAGCACATGAAACTCTTCTTTCCGGCACCCCGCCCGACGAGAGGTGGGCCAAGAAGCTTCTCAAAATGGAAATGCAGTGTTAGCTATTACGGGTCATTGTGGGTTGAACAAGCACTTGACCAAAATGACCATTTTGGACGATCGAAGATGTAGCTGCGGCTTAGAGGAGGAAAAATGCATCCACATAATATGTGAATGCCCGAAGTTCCACGTTCTAAAAAGCATGACGTTAGGTGGCTGTATGATTCGACACTCTGAAGTCCCAGGCGTAGAAACTGTTGTTATCGACCGGAAGGCTTTAATGATTTACATGATGAACGGGGAAAAAACTAAGGATCAACAGATCTGTGTTTTAGGATTCAGAAAAGATCCATGCCACCGTGATAAATCCATTCTTTAACCATTAGATTCTGTCAGGAGTTGCTTCGGGAATTTCACTTAAGCTACCAAGCTATGCGCTGAGTGGGCATTCCAAAACGATGTGTTTCATTGTCTGAATTGCAGCTGAGTCATTCCATGTCAAATCACGCAAAATTAAGATCGATCAGCTCGATCGATTAAAAAAAAATGTAAAATGAAATTATTTTAGTGTCGCTATATGAAGGGTCATCTGATGATCTCGAAGAAAGAATGTCCCGATTTTGTTAAAAATCCGCCTGTAGCATCACTGTGAGGGCAGATTGAAAAATTACATTTCATCGTGGGGAAATGATTTTTTATTTTCGCTTGATTTGATGTGGAATGACTCTATAGTGAATTTCATGACAGCTGTCAGATTACAGATATTACTTGCTTGACAGAAGCCGTACACAAAGCACTAAAGATGTGGAGTCTTGAACCTTTTTTGAATTCCTTTCTTGGGCTACAAAATTCCTACTCACCATTACAACAGACATAAACATTTTGTTATATTGCTTTTGTCCACGAATTTCAAAATGTTAATGTTATTTTCATTCACAGACGATATGGCACCAAATGTACTGGTTGTGGACAAGGCATAGCTCCATCGGACTTAGTGCGAAAACCTCGTGATAAAGTGTTTCATTTAAATTGTTTTACGTGTTGTATATGTAGAAAAAAATTAAGTACTGGTGAACAATTATATGTGTTAGATGACAATAAATACATTTGTAAAGAAGATTATTTAATGGGTAAAGGACCACATCCCTCGTCGTTAACGGGTGAGTTTTTTTTTCATAGAAATTTTTCCACAATATTCCTTTACTGTTGAAATTGAAATCTGAAGTCACATGAGCGTATCGAACAATAAAATAAAATAAAAAGAAAAGAAAATAAGTTTGAAATAAATATCGTTCTTTAAATGTATATCTTAGGCTAAGCTCAGCGCAACCCTCTGCACTTTAACATTAAAACCGACCCCATCATTTTATCAAAATCTTATTTATCACTCGACTTTATGTTGTATGGTTGCTATCTATACACGACAGACAGAAAATTTAACAGACAGTCGCGTGCTTTCTACGAACACTACCATACCGAATTTCTTAGTCCTTCAAGAGTATTCGAATTATTCCTATGGTTTTTTTTATTGCCAAAAGGGATATACGAAGTGAAAGGAACCAATGGCAAAGATCGTAGGAAACGATAAAGCAGTTCGTTTTGTGCTTTCACAGTACGTATATGAATGTGTGCTTCTTGAACCATGCGCCCCAAACAAAAGGAAAATTCTGATAACTGAACATGTATAATAGACGTTATAACGTCGATTCTATGTCAGAAATCGTTGAGATACCATCTTGTTGGATCCACATTAATACAAGCAACATTTCAAATCGAACAGATATATGGATTGGTCTCACAAATACCAGTCGGAGTTAAAATGCTCCACATACAATGAAAATTATAATATAGAAACTTTTTGGGGTAGACGACAATTCAATTTTCGGTGTATGGTGTGCGTACAATGCGCATGACAACCCCAACTCAGCAATGAAGTTCACATTTAGAATAAGTTCCCTCGGTTCCCTCGTATTACATAAGAAGTCTTATGTACGGCGGATGTTATTATATATTTGATTTATGTTCATTTCTCATGGTCTCCATTTCTTTTCGTTGTTTACTTGCATGGCTTCATATATAAATTCTATGTCAATTCTATTTACACAATACGAATACATAGGATATAGAACAGATTCAAAGTTGTAATAAATCCAGTACATAAGTACATAAAGATGGAAAGTTTGGTATAGAAATTATAAATAGGGTGTTTGGAGAACTGGTATATGTCTGGCAAATGGCATACACCCCTTGAAAATGATTCTAGTTTTATAAACAAACCGTTTAAATTTTCTGGCAATTAAAGGAGATATTGTACTCGTGTTGTTGTTTGTATTTTGCGTTCGTTTTACATTTTTATGGTCGTTGGTCCCAGTAGGTTTTCTTTCGTAAGCTCGAATGCAAATACTATCATAATCATTATGAACCATAGCTTCCCTGAATTTAAGGAGTTGGCCAAAGTTTTAAGCTTCAATATTTCATAAACCGAACATAAAAAGACTTTTCTGTAATGTATATAATTCTGAAAGACCGGATATACCGCCACCTCACAGTGGCTGTAGGAGTTCGATTACTTATATTTTTCGGAACTTTTTGAATTCTGATTCATCAATTAATCGAAGAGTCATCCTTTCACATTACATGAGCTATAATTTTGAATAATTCTGTTTAAAAAAACATCGCAAATTTGACAGTTAATATTTCTGCAATGTGATCTTAAGAGCACGACCTATGAAAACGATATTTTTCCAGCGAAGCTTTTGTTAAAAAAAATTTTTAATTTCAAAAAAGTACCTCAATAGCTAAGTAAACCCATTGTTTTTTCATCTAGTAATTGAGTTGGTGAGCTGGAGCTTCATCGAGTAGCGAGTACATCACGTCGTATAAGTTTATTATTCGACACCTGGCTGCGTACTTTGGTCCCTTACCTAGGAATATAAAAGGCAGCCTTGTGTTAAGCATCTGTCTTCACCAAAGTGTACACATTAGTGATATCTACACGTCATATAAGTTTCAACTCGGCACTAGGCTGCGTCCTCGAGTTAAGACTTTCTGATGCAGAGGGGAGCAGAAGCCTGGTGCCGAATTGAAACTTATGTGACGCATAGAAATTACTATTGTGTACACGTTGATGTCAGATGCTATAACCAAGCTCTCTATTCCCAGGTAAAGGACCAAAGTACGCAGCCAGGTGTCGAATTATAAACTTATACAACGTAATGTACTCTTTACTTCATGAATTTTGGCATTTTCAAATTTTCGGCACCACGTGTCCTGGCTGAAAGTGCAGACCTATCTCCTAACGACGAGTTTGTTGAAAAAACTAACAAAAGCTTCGCTAGAAAATGTTTTCCTCGGTTGTTATGAGGACGACGGACGGCAGGGATTGTAGCTAGAATCGTAACAGCAAACTCATCCGGCGAATGTTTAACAAATTTCATGTATTTGGTACCGTGAAGCGTAGGCTTTAAATTCTGAATATAAACAATAAATGAAATGATTACTTAATAAAGTTCTTATCTTCAATTTACTTACATCTAGTGTTTCCCTGACTCAATTCCTAATTCCAAACTGGTGATTTACAGGTTATGTTTACGACCAACTAGATTAATCACATATTTAGCTTAATTCTATGCTAAATCAAATAAATCGTGATTACCTCGATGCGTATAACTTTATGTTTTCGAATCTCTTTGCAATCTGCAATCCCTTTTGATCTAAACATAAATCTTTAGATGAGAGCGAACCCTCGCAAATAACTATTTTTTTTACTTGCAATTTCCTTGGTAAACGAATGAATTTTTATGAACTAATGATCACCAGATGGAATTTACATATAAAACTTTTAATTTAACTAATTTTAATGACTCGATGGGCAAGCGGTAGGAAAATATTTTAAAATTAACTTCGAGTGCTTTGCGAATAAAGTTTAGTGTTGCTATCTCGCACTCAAATGACAGTTCATTTAGACCTAGCTGAATATTTAAGAACCCCAGACTTAATTTGTCGATCGGCGAACAAATTTTTGGCGGAATTATTTGATTCCGAATCAGTCGCGCCAACATCGGTCATGCTCTCAACATTTTTATGCAATTTCAATAAAATTCATTTGAAACATAGACACTCAAGTTAAGCTTTGACACACTTTTGACCGAAATCCACTTACTTATTCCCAATGAGCCGAGCCCCGAACGTTTCAACCGAAATTTAAATTTGACAAAAAGCACGGGTAGAGTTTCTATCAAAGGACTGACGAGGGAAAGGGTGTACTCGAAAAGTGACATTTGGTGGTGTAGACGTACGTTATGAATTTGTCATAACTTGTTCCTTAACGACATCTGTTTATCATTTTTGTGCTACTTAAAGAGTTTCGTTAAAATTATGATATTACAACAAAAATGTGACCACACGTTTGAAAAAATCTATTGCGAAGTTGGTAAAATTACATCTTTTGAACAACACTTTTTCACAATCCAAAAGCGATTGAAAAAACCGCCACAAAACGGTGTTATCCTTTTTTCGAATAACCTTATTATATCGAGTATAGAATATAGGATTACGGTGGGTTATCCCTATTTCTGAAAAAAAATGAAAATAGTTCCAGTATTTTCCTTTAAAATTACTTTCAATGTTCTTTTATTTATCGCACATATTCAAGCCATCTGATTCACTTATTCCGAGATATTTTTTTGGTTCTGTCAGATTAACCACTGGTTATTATTTCCCTCTTCTGATGTGAATTCTTACCGTAGATTTGGTTGTTATTTTAGAGAGTATATATACTAGTTCACCAGCATACCTGTGCATTGTAAAGTCGTTAAGTTAATATTCAAATTGAGACTATAAAATATAACGTATTTTTGTAGGTAAAGGAACCATTCAAATGATATTTTTTTAACCGAAATGTGGGGTCTATTCGGTATATTTAAAAAAGCGTATGTTTCTCATAATCTTTTTTTGTCATGTTTTGAAAAATATTATTGTTAACGATTATCTCGGTAGATTTTTTTTGCATTCAAAAACAGCAACTCGATAATGTTCTCGCAAACTTCTCTCGTGCTTATAATAGTTTTGTCGCTTGCAACTGCATTGAATTTCCGGATTGAAGAAATTAAAATAAATAAGTCTTAACATCTTGTGAAGGCTGTAGAATTTCTCTTCATATAAAATCTACATAATCAATTCCGTAAGCAGCAACAGCTTGTGTATACTTCTTTGTTGGAAGAAAAGTTTTGCAACAATACGTTGATGTCAAACATAGATGTCAAAATCACTTATTAACGAATGAATTTCAATTTATTTTCTACCAAAGTTTCAAAAGAACTCTTCTGTATATTTTCATTTAATCTTATAGTGGAAATTACTGAATTTGCGAGATTCGAATGCTCTTCATTACTCATGGTGACGATACATTAACAACATTCAGAAGGCTGAAGGTCTGTGTTGGGCAAAATTGAGATCTGGGTAGTCGATACTTCAAACTTTAGTACTACTTGCTCCTTGACGTTCTAGAACTAGGGGAGCATGAACAAAATCATACGCAAGGGACCCGTACGCATCAGAATAGATATCGCAAACATAATAGATTTTGCAACATCTCGAATGTATCCAAGTAAATATTGCCTTAACTCTTAAGTGTATGAAAGAATTGGAAATTGCCAAAAGGGCAATATGTAAAAACCCGTCCGAAGCTACGGCGAAAAACCTCTCCATATCCATAAAAAAGCTAAAAGATTGAAAAAACAATTCTTTCACACAAAAAAAAATTTTTGTTTGTACTAGGGCCGATCTTCGAATCGACCTAGAGCACTTAAGAGAGGCCTCTGACCCATACTTACATGAGCAAAAATTTTCGCTACTTTTTTCTCTACAACACTGAACAAAAAACCTCATTTAAGAAATTTTCACGAAAAACCACCAAATATATAGTTTAGAATCGCGTAGCATGAGTTGGACCCACACTAAGGACTCTACAGCCCGAGCCACTCTACAGATTTTCACTAAAGTGATTTTTAGATGTCCATTTCTTTTATTTAAAACCTTCGAGAGCAATTTCCGTTCTAATTTCGCAGAGATACAGGTAAAAAAGCGCCACCAACCTTCAAAAAACCACGTTTTTAACCACTTTTTCAACCGTAACTTCGAAAGTTTGTCACCGATTTTGCCCAAATTCAAACTCTTTATCATTTATTCAGTTAACGATTTTGAAAATCGGATAGGATTCACCCAATTGATGCAAAAAAAATGTTTGGCACTAGCTTTAAGGCCGTGGCTGAGTCCAACGACTCGAATCAAGAAATGTTCTTCTATAAATTGTCCTGTTTAGAACTTTCAAACAAAAAAAAATTTATGAAAATCGGAAAAGATTTACGCGAGTTATTTACAAAAGACCGAAAACCACTTAGGCGGTCCTATCTCAGCGGCCCCTCGTCCAAAAATGCCCATCTGCAATACGAAAACCCACTTTTCGTACTACCTTTTAGGGGAAAAAAGATTTTCAAAATCGGTTAAGTTTTGCTCGAGTTATCGTGTTTACGGACAGACGGACAATTTTTCTTTTTCTGATTTGGCATCTAAGGAAAGTGATCGATGCTCCCATTCTACTCCCCCTCGAATCGACTGCTTACAAACGAAGCGGTAAACGCATGGGACTCGTACTTCTTACGGGTCCAAAAAGTAAAAAATCTGTCTGTTTCAAAGATCAACTTAAAGTCAGACGACCTTGTGTTGCTGTACATTTTCCACAAGGATTTGTGAAAGAGTGAAAGAAATCGTAATGGAACTTTCCACATATCACATTTTCTATATACCCACACGGTGTTATTATAAACTTTGAACATGACACTATTTTCCAGAAACACTTTCCAAATTATGTTCTTCGATTGAAATCTCACTCTTAGGCAGTTGTTGATGAAGAATATTTTCCACAGTCATTTTTAATACGCCTTCAAGTGCAGATAAGTATTTATAACGTTCAGTTTTTTGGGAGATATCATTCCAATTTATCTCACAAAATTTAGTTTCTCAAAAATGGCGCGATTATAGTCGAGGTGAAGTGAATGTCCGATGGTCTATGCCCCGAGGAATATTCACGTACCGAGACTATAATCAGGCTATTTATCCCTTGGTTAATACGATAGTTTATATCATTTGGGTATATAATTCGCCATTTGACTCGTGGCTTTTTTTATTTCTTTTGAGATTTGACGTCATGATATTTTAGTCGGACTATAATGAAAATTATAGCCGGATTATAACGAAGATTATACTCGAGTCGACCATAATATGCCTACTATATACCTCCCAGTTTGTATGAAACTCGACTATAATATGGTCATTGTATCCCTACTTTCAGGTATATAAATGGCTAATTATATGCCCGAATGATACAAACTATTTCATTCACTATTTCACTATTCACTGTTTTATTCACCAAAGCAACAGATCAACGAAACAAAGTTTGACACCAACAATTAATGTATTATTTAACGCACTGGGGAAGCACTGCGGTGAATAAATTGTATTTTGCTTTTCACGAAAAGCTGAAAGTTATAACTACTTAGCTGAATGTCATTTTTGATATGGAAACATCCCGTTTAATACTTGAAAAGAATTTCAATTGACAATACTGCGAACAGCAGCTGCACCTAAAGTCTGACTTTTTCTTCATGGATTGCTTTACATTATATCGCGTGTGACTACACCTTTTATTTGATCGAGATTTTTATAGCTTGAGAAAAATCTCTCAACATTAACGATGAGTTTTAATTAAACGAAGGCAATTGAGTTAGCATATTTTCCAAGCCCAATTTTATCCGAAAAAAATAAATTTTTGAACGCAAACTTTCAATCCGAAAGCCTAAAAAATGTCCGTTGATTTTATATCAACATTCAAAAAATCAATTTTCATACAAACGAGAAATTTAAAAAAGTAGATACAGGCTACACTGTTAAATCAACAAAGTTTTTGTTTTCTCCATTCAAAATAATAAAAAAAGTGTGTTCAATTTACACCGTTAAATGAAGTTGTTCAAATTTGTTTTAATTTTAGAAAATGAACGGCACGGTTTAGGAGTTATGGTGCGAACTGTTTATTGTTTAAAATAATGTTTTCTAACGATTTCCTTACTACCGTCATTTGCATAAGAAACTTAGTGCGAAAGAGAGAAAGGAAAATCTATACAAAAGTCCACACAAAGTTTTTTGTCTCTTTCGCACTAAGTTTCTTATGCAAATTAGGGCAGCCTAGGCAACATAAATAAATTTTGTGTAGCAGTTGTAAACTCGAAAAGATTAGTACAGTTTTTCTCCCTGAATCGGAATCAGGACTCCATATTCTTCTAGGACGTCTAGATTCAGATATATTCCAATTTGAATTCTTACGGAAAACGTGTTGGTGCGAGCGAGACCAATTTATTTCCCGTAAGACTTCGAATTGGAATATATCTGAATGTAGACGTCCTAGAAGAAAATGGAGTCCTCATTCTCATTCAGGGAGAAAAACTGTACTAAGCTTTTAGATTTAACAATTGCTACACAAAATTTAATATATTTGTTGACTAGATGATTCTAGCTTCCTGCTTCCATGGTTGATGCTCATGCTACCAGAAGAGTGGACGAAGCCTGTTTGCTAATTAAATCATAGAAATTTTGGCATGTTTAGTGATAAAGTGAGATAAATCTTTTTTTACATAAATAAATAAAGTCGAACAAAAAATGTTTTAAAATTTATTTGGTTTTTTTTTATTTTGCAAATCGCTTGTTATGTTTTCGCAAATATTCATTGTGTGTATGACAAATTTCTGAACAAGTCATTACAATAAATATTGTGTATTCCAAGCGAATTATGGCGCTCAGACATTGTGCATAAACGATTTTTCGAATCGATTTTATTTCATATTTCATATTTGTGATATTTTATTTATTTTTATTTATTTTTCAATTCACATAAATGAAATATGAATTATTGATTTTGGTTTGTGTTGCATACAATGAAGAAATTTTAAATAGAACCGAATTTGAAATCCGAATTTGCACATATAATATGGAGCATTATGCGTTTGGCTTACCGTTTGTACATGTATGTGAATTTGCACCCTGACATAGAAAGATCATCGCTTATGGAACAGAGAGTTGCGGTCTCTCCCTCTGTCTGTCAACACACGCTTGAATCAGAAAATTGACGAAAAAAGTTTTGCGAAATTATTTTGAGTGATTCCTGATGAAGTGATGGCGAATAGAGTCGGCTTACTCAGACTACTGGACCATTCACGATAGGTGATGGTTTTTCATCATTATTTTAAGGAAAAGGAATTATGAAGGGTATACTGAATTGTTGATACAAGGGTGGACTTTAAACCACAGTAAGTACCGCAGTTGTTGTCGACAAATTTTCTTCAAGTGCAATAGTACTAAAAAACCTTTTGACCTTTAATGCAAGTTTGTGTACTTTAGTGGTTCGTTTCGATTCAGGTGGTATATAAGAAAGTGCGCTGTTCATAGCAGTCATCGTTCTGTGACAGAGTGTGCTGATATACACATGGTCAAGTAGGCAAGGTGTACTAATGAGTAGTAAAAACGACGAAATCAGCACTTTAGTTTGTTAAATCTTATGAAGACGCTTCGTTTTAGAGATGAGCGGGTCGACCATTTTTCGAAACCCGACCCGGACCGAACCCGACCCGATAGAACTTTTCCAAACCCGAAACCCGAATTGTTGCTAGACCCGACCCGGACCGAACCCGACCCGATTAAAATTTTCGAAACCCGAACTGTTTCAAAACCCGACCTGGACCGAAGCCGACCCGATAAAATTTTTCGATTTCCGAAACCCGAACTGTTTCAAAACCCGACCCGGACCGAGCCAGACACTCAAGTTTTTCGAAACTCACAACCCAAATTACTTCGAAACAAAAATTATTTCAAGGCCCGACGCGACGCCTGCATTCTTCACGTATACTTTTTAGACTAAAACAAAATTAGTGTAATGTAAGATGATAAAACTTAGACGAGTTTTGTAAAATATAAAAAGTCAATAAAGAATCGGGACCCGAATAAAATGATACGACAACCCGACCCGGACCGAACCCGACCCGATCAAATTTTTCGAAACCCGAAACCCGAACTGTTTCCAAGCCCGGCCCATACCGAGCCCGACCCGATTAAAATTTTCAAAACCCGAAACCCATGAACCCGAAAAAAACAATTCGGGTTCGGATTCGGGTCGGGTTTTTCGAAGTTTCGGGCAACCCGCTCATCTCTACTTCGTTTGTCATAAAGGAATTATGAATGGTACTGTAATGTTGATCATTATTTTGTAAATTATAAAGTTTAAAGGGTGGTTTGCTGAGGCAAAGTTCTAGAGAACGTTGAAAGATACTCTTACGCTGTTAGTGTTAACTTTCAGGATATCTCAGAGAAATAATAATTAAGAACTAGGCAACGTCTTTATTTCTCGGTAACGGAAAAATGAATGAATGAAAAAAAACTAAAATAAATTCGATGACTCAGTTTCAAATGATTGCTAGGATGTTTAAATGCTGGAAATCTAACAGTTAGTCTTTGGGCTCGGTCCGAAAAATGTTTTTTGATATGCTGTTAAGGATGTCGAATTTCATTTTTTCAATAAAAATATGTCCTATATAAAGGTCATCCAATAATGTATTTTTTCACTTCACTCACACACGTTTTCTTCACTCACTCACACACGTGGTTTTTTCAAAATATCTTAAATGTCGGCAACAATTTTCCTCACAAAAACACCACCAAAACCCAATGAATCGTTCAAAAAGATATTTATGTGACAGTGGTTATAGGTGAACAAAATAATAAATTCAATTTACCTCTGGAAAAAAAGAATTTCTTTAAATTTTTTGAATGGTTTCAAGAATTACTTTAAGATGCAAATTTTTATTTGTTTTTGATTGTTTTTAAGAAATCATTTGAATTTCGAATGAATAAAGGCTAAGTTAAATAATATGGAGTTGTTCATAAATTAGTAAATTTCCTTTTTTTACGTCTAATAGCTGTCAGTTAGATCATTTTATAATAAATTATTATTTATTGCTATTGGTTTTGAATATTAAAGACATTTTTTAGCATGCGCTTGTTGCTAATTTAATAAAATACAAAACCATTTCGCCTTGTTTTTTGTGGTTAATAAAACATGTTTTCGTATACAAATTTACACGTTTTTACTGCTGCAACGAACATATTTTACGCGTACATCTGCCGAAAACGTTTTTCCATCAATTTCGCTTTTTATTATTTTTCCACTACATTTTGAAAAAAATGACCCACTCGTCACCTTTTAGTTTAAGTTTTTATCGAATTACCAGCTGATAATATTGTATTCTGTAAATAAATGTAGTTGGCTCCGTCCACGAATCCACTAGGAGTGAGGGTTCGATGAAAATTGTTAGGTCCAACATTCTTTTTCGGAGTATTTTCTCCTGGTGATTAAAATTTTCTTTCAACAGAAAAACAAACCTGGCGCAATCTTGTTCCTACTAAAATATCGACTGCTTTTAGCGATAAGCCGTGTAATAGTTCTCTTTTCGTTTGAACTATACCAGACTTCAAATAATTCGTTCAGACGATAACCGCTTTTTTATCTGTTACGGTTAAGAAACAGACGAAAAAACTACTGCACTGAAAATTATTGGATTTATACGTTAGCGATATGCCGCGTATATTGGGCTCATTCTACTGGTAAATTTACTACTGCATATCATGTAAACGCAAGTAAAGTTGATAAGGCAGAATATGATGTTAAGAGGGAACGATCATAGAATTGTCCATTGGTTGCAGGTTCTATAATATACCCACATGCAGCATACGAAATGCCGAGCATATCGCTAACGTTTAAATCCAAAAATTTTCAGTGTACGCTATTGAGTTCTTGAGTGCTTCAATATCCAATACTTCAGATTTTTACATATTTCTATAGTTCCAGAGCTGATAATATAGTAGGCAGGTAGATTCGAAAAAAATCTTTGTCGCAAAGGGGATGCGTTTTGAGTTACATCCTAAATTTAGAACTGTGCACCAGGTCGCAGTTGCCTTCTGTTTTTAGACTCCAAGGAGACCATCAGAAGTGGACTGTTACAACTAGTACACAGACTTCTGTCACCCTCGCTGTCACCCACGACCTCCACTTCGGTTCTCTATGTAGACCTTTTTGTGTCATATAGATTACTTACCAAGCCGCGCTATCAGTGCGTCCGTCATCAGTTTATGTCTAAGTATATTGAATTTCATGATAATATGCACAAACAGTCAATTAACCTAGAGTATGAAAATATTTCGGTAGTTTTCATTTTATTTCGATAAAATGAGTAATTTAAATTCTATGACACATCTTGAAAATGTATATTTTGTTTCTAAATTCAATTTCAGCTTTATGCATTCAAATAATTCGCGCGAATATTCACTTACAGCATGACAATTGGTACCAAACAAATTCGATAAATTCCATACATTTCTCAAGACAATAAACTGACAAGGTGCGATCATGTGCGATTACACTGTTACAGCAAATCCCTAAACCACAATTTTTCTTTTATAAAATTAAATCAAATAACCAAACTAGCCATCTTTCATCATTTAATGAATAAAAAATATTTTCAGGCTCTAGCTTGATTACTTGACACTATCGTATTCGCAAACTATGTATCTCACAATGAAAATAAGTATGCTTGTACGTCACTAATGGCGTGGAATAGGAATATACAGATATTTACAATTTTCACCGGGAGCGGCGCGGTGCAGCGTTGACTCTTAAAATAATGAGTTTCAAAAGTAGGATTTTTATAACTTTTTTTAGACAAAATTAACGCGAACATATTATGTCACAAACTTATTTTTATGAAGGAATTTTTAAGGGAAGGTCTTAAGAGCACGTCTCTAAAACTATTAAATTTGCGATGTTTTCTTAGAAAAGAATCCTGCGTAAATAGCAAATTATTCAAAATTATAGCTCATGTACTATGTTTAATTATGACGGTACAAATTTGCTCTGAATTAACATCGCAAACGAACTTGGAATGCGATGATTTTTCAGAGCAGCTTTTGACCTTCATACTCAAAATTTTTGAAATCTGATTCAACTATTTTTCGTGTCAGAGTCACAGTACATGAGCTATAATTTTGAATAATTTGTAATTTACGAAGATTCTGTTCTAAAAAACATTGCAAATTTGACAGTTCGCATTTTTGCGATGTGCTACTAAGTCGTAGATGTGGCAGTTTCTTGTAACCTTATTTTGAAGGAATTTCTTACAGCAGGACCTGCGTCACATTTTCTTGCTGATAAAATTTTTGTAGGTTGATAGGAAGGGTTAAATCTATAATTTTGACCTCCTTTGGTAATGTATTTTTGAAAGACATGCGAATAAGATTACATGTCACTCATCAGTTGCAATGATGATATTTGCATATTTGAGTAAATACCTTCACTTCTAAAATATCTGTCAAATTGAAACGATTAAAATGTGTGATTAATTACCATCATAATACGTCCATCAAGTGTTTCTAACGTTTACATTGCACAATGTTTACATCTCCGTTTATTGTGAATAACGAAAAAAATGATTTATTACACATAGCTAAAGATAAAATAAATGAAAATAAAAAAAGAAAGAACCCGAGAACTCGTTTATTATAATTTTGAAATCGCCCAAAACAAAATTCAAATATTGAAAATGATATTTTGTTTGCTATAAAAACTTTTTTTTTCGTTATTTCGAAAGCAGCCCTTCCAAAATGTCAGATGCTCAATTGAATAAAATTTTGCAATAATGACGTAACCTCGACATGGATAGTTCACAATAGTAACATAACTCCTATTTAAATGCACTTTTTGCGTGGTGGGTTGACACTTTGAATTTTTTTACTCTATTTACGATGCACTTTGAAAACGCATCAAATTTTTCAAATTTCTTTAATTTCGCGCCTTTTTTCGCATACAGAAGTATATACAGTGTATATTATAAACACGTACAGATGTGGTTAAGATATTATTGGAAAATTTTATTCAATTATAAGTTGATAGTTCACAAGAAAATCAAAATATCTAATGGAACAACCCGAGAAATTTCAATAAGAAAAAAATTTATATATTTTCATGTCGTAAAATGTGCATGGGCTTCATGGCATTTTTACAAGCGCACGAAATTCGCATAAATTCAAAACCATATTGTGGTGGGTTATTTCATGTTTTATGATTCTGAGCACCTTTTTACAAGCCTTTTGATTGTAACGTAAAAAACAAAAAATGTCAGAGAATTTGAATTGTGATATTTGGAATTATGAAAAATTGCATTTATAAAGAAATATTCTCGATAAACGAATAAGAAACGGAAAATTTAACGAAAAAAGTTTATATTTTGTTGTAGCTTGCGCGATATGTTTGACAAAGGAGGAATCAACCATTGAGAAAACCACTCATTTATTTAAGACGTGTGTGTTTGGTTTAGTTTCGCGGCTATTTCTCTGTTTTTAGTATAATAATTTTTTTTGTTTTGTTTTCTGCTGTATATAATTTTGTTCATTTCTTCGTGAAACATAGATTCCCGCAGAGCTACAGGGTCACAACGGGGGTCCAAGTGATTAGTTCAGGTTATGAGAGAATCATCATACGAATAACAAATTTATGAGAAGAATTGAGAATAAAAAAAAATTTGACAGAACTTTTTTATGAATATTATTGGAACTTATGTTGACCGTGGAGATTCTGATCGGTTTTGTATACAAATCTCTATGTCGGATAACAAGTGTGAAGATCAAACAAAAAGTCGCAAAAACGCGTTTTCGATAAATTTGTCAGTTGTTATTACCAAAAAAAATGTTAATTTTTCAAAATGTTTTTTGGCAGATACCTGGGACGCGAGTTGGTGTTTTAAATGTCCGCTAGTTACTTTATTTATTTTAACATTAGATAACAAATTATTGAGTTCATTGGAGCTTCTTTATGAGCGTGTATCGCGTTAAGTCATAATTTTCGGGAAGAAGGTATCAATAGGAAAAATATTCAGGAGCTGAATGGATCTCTCGACAAGCTTCGGAACGCCCTTTTTTGGCGTTTGTAGGAATGACGTCTTTGGGAAAAGTGTACTACATCTTCCTCATAAAACAAAGTGTAAGGACCTATCTGGGTCAGAGCGAGACTATTCTTTCGCTACAGACCTCACCTGAAATATTTCTTTAGCATAAATTTCTAGATTATTCAGGTGAAAGTGATGAGTGATACGAGAAACTTTATAGAAGTTCATACAACTTCAAAACACTCAGTTTCTATACTATAAATTGTTCACCTGAAGAACATTTTAAAGACGTAGAACATCTAATCGTATCGATTGATTACAGCTGGTCTACACAAGCTAAAGACAGACTTTTTCTGCTTATAAAGAATGTTAAAAACACCAAAACAATCCAAAACGACGTTGAATTTGACATGTCTACGAACTGCTTTGCTCAGTCTAACCTTTTTATATATCCCCAGGCTTTATTGTTCACTTGCTTCTGTTTCTGACATCCAAAAACAAATCAGTT
>CM055405.1:8981457-8997795 GCA_029228625.1 Pseudolycoriella hygida | reverse complement strand
CTTTTCAATTCGCTTGAAAGTATCGCCGGTTGGTGATGTCCAGCGCTAAGCGTCGTTGCAAAACGATGCTAGGTGCGGATGGCGATACTGTTCTTATGTGGGAGACTGTACCCATAATAAGAGCGCTTTATTTTTGTTGGACTGCTTCATTGCGGTCCAGAATTAACAAAAGGAACGTCTCTCGTTCTCTGCCTCTAGGTTTTCCTTGTGGTTTTCTCTTCCCCTTCGAAGTTAGGTTTGCATTGCTTTTTTGGGTTAAGAAAAACAATGTAAAAGGGTTTAGTTCCTCGGAACTCTTCAAGCAGGTCGGACGTAGATAGATTCGCATGGGAATCTTCTTTTGCGTTGCCTTTTTTTGAATCTTATAAGGCAATGCAAAACGACTTTTTGCTTTAGTTCCTCGGAACTCTTCAAACAGGTCGGACGTATGTTGGTTTACGCTGGAAATTTGTGACCGACAATTTACAGACAGACAGACAAACAGGCAAAGTTTTGCCTTTTATAATTAGTAATACGTTCGAGCCTTTTTGTAACATCTTTTCTGTTTGCCACATCTATACTGATACGTACGACCCGTACATGCATATGTTTTAACAATATTTTAAAGGAAACTCTGGCATTATACGGCAAAATTTAAAAGCCTATAAATCTTAAATTGCACGACTGTCAAGAACATTATTTTCTTAGAAAAATTTTGCAACGAAGTAGCGAAGACTACAATTTTCATTCTCTTGTTCGAATCAACAAAATCTTGATTGCACTTAATTGCACAGCAATTATGTGGGCGATAATACGGTGCCTTGAAATTCTTAAACGCTTCGTAACAGCTATGTTTTGTGACAATAGATCAAGTGACGTCAAACCGTGATCCCCATAATTAACGAATTAAATGAACCGTTTCGTTATTATTGATTTCTTAGACATAATCGTGGATACGGAGCGCCAGGTAAAATCAAAATCTACCATAAACATGACCTTGTCAATTTAATGATCATCTTACTCATCATTTTTCTTCTTCATATTTTTTGTTGTTATTTTTGAAATCATTTGTAAAAATTACCCATAACGATCCTCGATGGACTCCAGTCGTATATCGGTCGACATCATAAAATGTTTATTCCTAAATGTTTTGAACGTTTTGATAAATATTGAAACAACCAAAACGCATTTCTACATCTGACGGGAATGATACATTGAATAGTTTTGTGGTTTGATACAACAGAATGTATAATTTCTGTGGCTGATTGAGGTAACCGTGAGGAACACAGATCAATTGACTGTAGTAGGTTTATTTTAATACAAAGACTTTTTAAAGACTTGTAATTCTCTAAAGATCCACATATTATCGAAACCGTTGTTTTTTCGTTGTTGTTGTGTATATTTTTTTAATTTATTTGTTATTTATGTATATGAGCCTCGGTCGTCCATTTGAGAGTCTAGTCAATTTACAAAGAA
This sequence comes from Pseudolycoriella hygida, assembly GCA_029228625.1. Classification (NCBI taxonomy): domain Eukaryota; kingdom Metazoa; phylum Arthropoda; class Insecta; order Diptera; family Sciaridae; genus Pseudolycoriella; species Pseudolycoriella hygida. Next base: position 8,996,340 of record CM055405.1, on the reverse strand, counting down.
ACTTCATAAATCATCTTCATAATTTTTATGCATATAAAACTTATAAAAAAACAATAATTTTCTATCATCATCTGTGTATACTAAAAACAGGCGAGTGATCATGTTTCGAAACAACCGAGTTTATGATTTTTTATGGATGTTGTTTTTGATTTTTTTTATAAAAGAGATCATTAAAATGTACACAATATTTTTTTTATTTAATATTTCTGTTGTTACTTTTTTATCGTTCGGTTCGGTTGGTGAACGTCAGCCAAAAGAAGTTTCTTGGTACATTATTATTATATTTTCATAAAAAAAAGTTGCCATGTCGTCCGTGCATTTAACAAAAAAATGATTGTTCGACAATTTTGCAAGAAAATGATTACCAAACCATCCAACAGCGATCATTGAACAGATAATGAGTACAATTTGAAACAATAATGTGCGATCGTTTCGTTCTTTCGGTCGGATGCAGTTTATTCAATAATTATTATCAGAAAATTATTTAATAATATTTTTCACTATAAACTTTTGTTGTTCAATGTAACGCATATTATGTTTTTATGTGAGTGTAATAAATAGTTCAAGTTTTGATAGCAGGAAGAAAGATCTCTGGACATTAATCGAACACCTCTACTCGTGTACTAAATCAAACGTCTGCTGTTTACAACGAAATACATAGAAGGAAACTTAATAATATGCAGCACTTGTCCTCTTGTTCTCTGACTGTGACTATCACACGCGGGCACATGTGCGCTTTTATAGAGGCATCGGTTTATGTCAAAGTATATAAGTAAAGTTTTGTAACACTTAAAGTCTTTCTTTAGAAACGGGTTAGCTCAGTGGTAACGTACTGGCTTTCCACCGAGAATATCCAGGCTCAATCCTGGTGGGGACAAATTCTGTATAGGCTTTTTCTTCAATGTATAGCATGAGAGTAACGTTCCTAGGCACACCCAGGCTTCATAATATGGGTAGTTGTGAATTTAGTGCCGCAACGAATCGTACATAGAAGAATGACAAATATGACGTCACCCATATACGATGAATTCTGTGTACAAATATCTGACTCTAGCTTTAGACGGAGATATAAATAGCACCAGAAGAAATCCGATAGGCGTGGTTCGGAGTTCACGTTAAGCATGTGGTCCAAAAAAATGCCTGCTGGTAAAACACATTGATGGGGCGAACCGGCATTCTAAGCCCTACTAGTTTCACGCAGTATAGATGGCACTAGGTTTGCGTGCAATTTACTTTTGACACAGTAAAAATTTCGGTAACGAAAGTATCTCTAGGAAGAATCCATATGAGCGAGAGCTCACATGTATTGCGGTACTAGTAAAATAAAAATGATCTAGTCTCTGACACGGACGTGTTGTAACGGTGGATTATTATTGGACCCGTACGAAGTACAAAGGTCCTATACGTTTACTACAAACAATTTTATTGTAACATGGGGTAGATCGAGGTGGGAGGGGGGGATGCATCTATTATCGTCTAGAGATGACGAATCGGCAATAAAAAAATGTCCGTCTGTCCGTCTCCACTTTTTTTTTTCAAACGGCTCAACCGATCAGCATAAACTTTTTTTTTTCCCTGAAAGGCACATGCCTCCCATGATTCAAGTTCGAAGATTAGCGAAATCGGCTAAATAGTTGTGGAGATATGGTCGAAGAAGTGGAGGTCGGACTTGAAATTTTCGAGGGTCGATGAAACTATTTCGCAAATATCTCAGCAAGTATCACGCAAATCCCTCATTTTGATGTCAAATGAAAGCATTTGATGTCAAAAAACTGGGAAAAATTTTTTGTGGGAATCGGGTCAGGGGTCTGGGGACTGGCACCAATGGAATGGACGAAATTGAGATTCTTGGCCATGTACGAAAACAGGTTTTCGTCTATATTTCCTTAAATGTACAATAAGGAGATTTACTGCCAAAGGCAAAGTTGTAGAGAATTAAATTTAAGCGAACACGTGTTTCAGGGTTTTGGGGAAATATGGTCCAATCCTGGTATATGGCCACTTCCATAATTGGGCGGGATGACCGGAATCTCCAGAACCATTTGGTTCCAAAGGCGAAGTTGTAGAGAATTAAATTTAAGCAAACACGTGTCTTAGGGTTTTGGGTAAAAATGGCACAATCGTGGCATATGACTACTTCTAGAATTGGGTAGGATGACCCATATCTCTAGAACTATGAGAGGTACAAAGTTGCTTCCAAAGGCAAAGTTGTAGAGAATAAACGTGCTTGAGGGCTTTAGGAGAAAAAAGCCCAATGCTTGGATATAATCTTTTCTACATTTGAATGGTCTGAGACGTACTTCGGTAGGGCCTTTGACATTACCTTGGGTAATTTCTATGGATCTGTGAAACTCTTACAGTTATCAAAGAAAATAAAACGTTGGATTGTTTGCTTATTTGTATATTTAGATACGTTCGAGTCTTTTTGTAACATCCATTCTGTTTTCCACATCTATTCTGATACGTACGGGTCTTTGGTTATCTTTATTTTTTAAAGTCTTTCTTTGACCTTCCTGTCCGTCCACGGAAGTGACAGTTTTTGTCTTGAGCCGTATAAATGCTATTCAAAGTGAAGTAAGCAGCAATCGTAGTTAACTTCATTACAAGGAAAACAGCTGGTCTAATTCACAAATTTACCAAATTCAAATGACTTCATCGACAACTTAAAAAAAAAACAGCTGATTTTTCCGCAAGGAAGTTAGCTTCGGTCGCAACTACAGCACTTTGAATAGCATTTGTGCTGTTCAAAACAAAAGAGTGTCACTTCCCTGTGTCCATCCGTCTGTGAACTGCACCTCCGTTGCACCTACCGGCTCGTCACTGCACCTACCTGCAGTTCACTGCACCTAGGAAATCAATTTCTTTGACTTCACTCTATCGCTACTTTACTATATCCATGTCAATGGTTTATTAGGAAAAAAAACTTTTTCGGGGCATAATATGTCAGAGTATACGAATTTTCATAATGAATAAGTTAAGCGACCGGCACTGCCGGCACTCCATTTTTCAACGCTTGACGTTACATTGATCGCGATGTAAATAAGCACTTTGTTCTTCTGCGCAAATTTTTAACGTTGCGAACACCTGCGTAGAAGAACAAAGTTCTTATTTAAATGAATTTCATTTTGAAATTTGTATTATTTGATATATTAAGCTGACGCCGCCAATGCCAATAACATTTTATTTAAGATAGACTGGCCGTATGACGATTCGATATGCAAATAGTTGAAATGAAAGTTCACTTGTGTGTATGAGAACCATAACTTATGAATGTGTAAGTGAAAATTATTTTGAAAATTTGTTGATACGAGAAGCAGCCTAGGTCAATAACCACGGAAAAACGAGGACGTATTATACTTTTTCTACAAAATTCCACTTAAGGCACAAGTTAGGTACAAGATTTTATGTACCTCAGTGAAATATTCACACAAATGTCGGTTGTCATTATCAACATAGCTCAAAACATACAAAGTACATATCTTGTGTGTATTGGGCTATTTTGAAAGATATCTGTCTGTATATGCGAGAGTGTGTTGGTGCACATGAAGCTTTCGCTACCTACTAATACACACACCAAATACTCTCGCTTAGAAAAATTCATTATCCATTTCAATCAAGTACATAAACTTTCGTCACTAGGTGCAAAAAGAGCTTTCTGTCGCTTCTTTTATCGATGAAAACGCTGCACAAAGACCCATAAAGAATTCCAAAAGAAACAAAGTTGAAACGCGCTTAAATTTTTGTCGGAAATTAATTACGAAAACCTATAAAATTTGTAAGCGTGCCCATAACTTCACTGTTCAAATTGAAACAAATACAATGGTAATTAAATTAAATCTCAATCGATTTAATTACTCGAATTACTTTTATAGTTTGAGGTGAAGTGCATTTGTAATAAAAATAATTATTATTAGGTGTCTTAAATGATCCATAAAATTAAGCAAATTACAAGCCATAATATTGCAGAGAATAAATTATAAAATATCTAATGCAATGAAATCGCCATAAAAATGTAAGCGAAAAAAGAAATGTATTAACTTACTTGTATCACTCTCATTGGCAGTCCAGTTTCTTTCGCTAATTGCTCACGGATATGACGAGTTGGTTTCGGTGTTTGACTAAATGCCGTTTTCAGCACTTCCAACTGTTTCGCTTTGATGGTTGTTCTAGGCCCTCGTCGTTTCGATCCATTCGCTCCATCATCGGGACTTTTATTTTCGGCTTGTGAATCACCACGACCATCTGGATCACCATCAAGCGATCCCTACATGTAAAAATTGTCAGTCGAAGTGTTTCCAATTTCAAATAGAATTTCTTTACCTGATCAGAGTCGTCATGAGTTGTTTTACTGTCCGTGCTTATACTTTGCACAGATAAATCCGATGGACCAATTGGACCCACCGAATCAGGTCCATTAGGTCCTAGCGGTCCTAATCCTAACGATGGGCCTCTTATGTGTGGTTCGTCATCGTCTTCATCTTCAGACGCTGAGCCCATTAGAGAATCTAAAATAAAAAGGAAGATAAATAGTTATTTTCGAAAGTTCCGGTGCCAGTGGAGGCAATTTTATAAAAAGAAATTTTTTAATTTGTCGCTGAAAATGCTGTGAACGTCAAAAGGGACCGGTCAGCTTTAATAAAAGTTCGACAAAGAGCAAACAACAAATTCACACAGAAACTTATGTATCCAAACGAACAGAAAACGAAATGGAAAATGGAGCAACGATTAACTCAAATAATCCAGCCGTTGTTTTAATTGCTAATGATTAATGATTGACGAAACATAAAATTATCTGAACACGTTCTGCGTCTGGTGAGTTTAAATATTCACGATTCGCTGATGATTGATCTAAATATGTAAAGGTTAAGCATGATTACAAGAAGGAGGCTGTAGTTAGTTACGGTGAGTTGTGTTGACTGGTAGAAATCGCGTCAAGAAAATGTTCTTATTGTTTGCATTTACTTAAGTATGACTGAGAAGCTTAGGAAAGCTGAAAATTCTTCTGGGAGGTCTTTAAAGAGTGTGAATGTTTACTGTGCATTGTACAACCTTTAGGAAACGAACATGTGTATGAACATTGGAGAAATTGCGTTCCATCCGTTATCGAAATGTTTTTAAAATAATCAAATTTTGCCGGTCAATTAGTTACACTTGCATGTGTACTAACATTCATAGTAAAAAAAATCGCAGCATAAAAATACAATGAAACCCTTTAAATTGTAACTTTATTCAGTTTATCGTTTAAATCAAACAACGAGTGTGGTATACACAGCAACGAGTTATATGTTCATGTTTGTTGAGCTAACCAGTAGAGATTTCTACGCACAATTTCACTTTAAATAATAAATACATTATAGTTCCTTCAGGCTATTCTAAATCATAACAACGTCATTCCGAATAGATATCTAGAAAATGGAGTTGAGCGAAAACAATGAGTCTGGGGAGCTTTGTGTTTACTTTAAATTCTGAAATCCCATGAGATAATTTTCTATTATCAGAATGAGTCAATAAGTAAAAAAGACGAAACATTCATGACCTAACCGAATAAAGTTACATTGAAAACTAAACAAACTTAGACCTTCGTATTGTAGCTGTCATGTTTGTTTATCAAAGTCACTTTCGCAGATAGCACATTGTTACACTCTAGCTATATTTTGGAAACTACGGATCCTACAACTTTTGATGTTCTATAAGCTAAGAAAAAAGATCTGTTGTCTATGACATAGTTGTTAAGAGGTCATTCACATAGTAAGCGTTTTTCTAAGGATGCGGTAGCCAACATCGTGCGTTAATGCTTTTTAAAACATATGCAAGGGATCCGTACGCATCAGAATAGATGTGGCAAACAGATTGATATTACGAAAAGACTCGAATGTATTTAAGTGAATATTGCCTTAACTCTTACGTGTATGAAATCTTATCAACATTAAACTGCAGGTGCATGTCGCTCTAACCTCCACCCCGTAATTCTTTTGCGTAAGGTGTTAAAAAAAAGCGGCTAGTTAAGGGCTGAAAGGGGCTGCAAGTCACACATTAAGGGTTCTTATAGATTTCGAGCCCTTAATATTTTATTGGGTCGAAACATGTCAAAATGTGTTTTATACTATTTTGGAATTATTTTAAGACTATACCAGAGTCATTCTAAAGGGGTTGATTAAGGGCTGACGATTGCAACCTACCTTGAGTTAAGGGCTGGCCTCTGGCCAAACTTACTCAACTTTTTGTCAAAAAAGTGTGTCGAATTCGACCATTTCGTCTATAGACAAAATTTGTTCAACTCGAAATACAGTCCACCCTAAAAGAAACATTAAGGGCTGACGATTGCAACCTACCTTTAGTTAAGGGCACGTCTCTGGCCAAAGTTATTCAACTTTTTGTCAAAAAAGCATGTCAAAATCGACCATAGACCATAGACACTATAGACAAAATTTGTTTAACTTGAAATGCAGTCCACCCTAAAGGAAACATTAAGGGCTGACGATTGAGACCTACCTTGAGTTAAGGGCTGGTCTCTGACCTAAGTTATTCAACTTTTTGTCTGAATATTCACGAAAAACACCAAATATCGCCTAAGGTCGCGTAGCGTGAGTTAGGCCCACACTAAGGACCCTCGAATCAGTCAACCGATTTTCACTAAATTGATTTTCGTGATTTTCTGATGTCCATATCTTTTATTCAAAACCTTGAAGAACAATGTTTGTTCTAATTTCGCAGAGTCAGAAAGTTTCACATACCTTCAACAAACCTCGTTTCCGAACACTTTTTCGATCGTAACTTCGAAAATTCCTAATCGATTTTGCCCAAATTCAATTCTGTAGTCAGTTTTTCAATTGTCGAACGAGGAAAAAAGAAGATTTACGAAAATCGGATAAGATTAACCCGATTTATGTAGAAAAAAACACCTTGGGCCGTAGTAAAGACTAAGTTTCAGGGCCCTGGCTCAGCCCAAGGGCTCGAAATCAAAAAATTGTTGGGTATTACTAGACCTTTCGATTAAGTTTTTTTTTTAAATCGGAGAAAATTTACTCCAGTTATGTAAGTACAAAAGACTTAAATCCACTTAGGCGGCCCATGGCTCGACCAATGCGCAGAAATAATCTCATAAAAGATTTTTCAAAAAAGAAAAGTTTCTGAAAATCGGTCACGAGTTATTACATATATATAACACTGAATTTCATTCATAAAAAATATAAACAACCGTCAAACTCTCGTCGGTAAAATTGAATTTTTTCAATTTCAGGATCCATATCGTTGCAATTCAGCAATTCAGCACACAAGAAATGTAAACAAAAGCAAAATAAAATGCTTTGGTTTGTGATGTTGTTTGAAAATAATGTTTCTATTTAGAGAGTTTTCGTGTAAAAATTATTGAAAAAGTTTTTATTAAGTTGAATATTAATCCTAAAAGTGACTAACAGTGACAATTAAATCCTAAATTGTTTGATTCAAATTGAATTGAAAAGTGAAAAGTTATTTGTCTTTTGAATACATTGTTTTTGTGTTGATTGTTCGTGTAATTGTGTTAATTGTTAATCTTTGAAATAGTATTGTGCGTATATGGCCATCAAATTTTAATATCAAAAAAGTGTTTCTTAAGTGATTTTGCCATAGAAAAATAAATTTAGAATAAATTCATCCAAAACAGGACATTAGGACCTGTCAATCTCGCGTTGCAATTCAGCAACTGTCAAACGTACGTACGTCGCTATCTAAATCCACAGTTAGAGATTTTGGCCCTGACAGGCAAGTGTTGCTAGTCTGGTACATACCTTTCAAAAATGAATTTGCGAAAGGCATATGCGAAACTTATTCCGAAAATAGCAATTTATGAAAAGCAATTTTGAATGGAAAGAAAATTCTATGAAATATATTCACGTCGATGGTGACAAGCCCCAATTGGAACGTATCGGTGGTCCCATTCTGTAAAAGATTAAACCCAGTGGAAAATAAAAATTTAAAAGAGTGAAAAATACAAACACTATCATCTAACAAACATATCTCATCATCCACATCAACAGAAATAATACAGCAAACAATGAGGAAAGAAGCTTATCTCAAAATGACACTCCGTTGGGCACATTCGTTTCAGTTTACAGTCGATTGAATGCTAGGCATTTTCTGTACAAAATTTATTATTGCTAGAATGGCTGGTATATAAACAACGAAAGAATATTATGCTTTCAGTGGAGTAGGTAACTTTTTACTCTTGTACTTGTTTTAGTGCAGATTTTATGTGGCAGCACAGCAATATTATTATACACAGGTTTTACGATGCTGGATTTGATGTGAGTTTTGTATATAAACGATACTTGGTATGTATATTCCCTTCATACCATTAACCATACATTGTGGAAGGGAAAAGAGGGAATATCTAACAATAAAATTCCAAGATTTTCAGATAAAATCGATCACTTTTTCCATCGTATCTCAACGTATGACTTGGTGGAATTTCGAGTCACAAAAATTTTTCATTTAAATTGAATTGATTTAGGGTAACTAATTCTATGAGTTATTGATGGTGTTTCAAATTAAGTATGTTCAAGGGTTTTGTCGTAAAAAATAAGTTAATTCTGTAGCGTTAGCAAATTTTTATGTTTTTCTACGAGTTATTAATGTTTGGAATGATGACAGCAATAATAAAAAGAAAATCGCAGCAGAGTGCCAAATAAGGGGAGCATTATTTGTATACGAGAAAATAGCGTGACTTAATTTCCGATCGTATAAGTATTTTAATGCAATCACAGAGAATAATTTTTGATGGCAAGAAATAAATTGGGGCTTTTATAGGGTTTCATCACACCCCCGCCGTAGCTGAATACGGTTTACCATAATAGCTAACAGGCGGGTCTTCGGTGGCGCCATCTTTTTAACAAATAAAAACGCACAATTTATTTCACAATTAATACAATCACTTTAATGTGGCGTCGGCTTATGTCAAAGTATATAAAGTTTCATTAAATAATAAGTACATAGCTTTACTTACTACGAAATTCCGCGTAAGAACGTTTGTTAGTTGAGTTGGAACGGAGCCTACAGACTAAACAATGAATGCAGTTTCCAGACTTACTTTGCAGGAACAAAGTCGAGATAAAAGTATTGTTCACCACTCCTGCATACGTTGTAAGTCACGAAACTGCATGGTTTCGCCTCTACGCCTCGTTCCAACGCTACTACAAACTTATTTACGCAGAATTGGCCTATGCTCTTCATCATGAAATTTGGTATACTTATCATGGGCGCGCGGTAGCAATGGCCCGTGACGCAAGTCCGCATACGATCAAAAAATTAAGAAACATTTTTTCGTTGACTTCGGAACCATATATACAGCTAAGTTTTGACTTTTTCCCCTCGTGTCGTCCCCCTGAGACCTAGTTTTTCGGATTCTACGTAAAATTTTGATTGAAATCGACAAACGAAACCAAAGTTAATCCTACGTTAGTGCGTTAGTTAGTTCCAGAGCCATTTGTATGAAAGCTGAGTTTTTTGGCTCGTGCTCAAAAACGGCTTGAAATTTTGCAGGGACCTTCGGGTGGGCATTCAATTCAATTTATTTACATTAATGGAACAAAAAGGAAATTAATCCTTGTACAAATGTTCGCTGGCTATTATGCAATGATAACTTATTAACTAACCTAAAAAATAACAATTAAAGAATAAAAAAAAAAAAAAGAAACACAAGAAAAAAAGTCAATAGCAATGATAGTAATAAAGGTAATAATGATGGCAGGATAATGCAATAAAACACAGTATAGAAACAGTGTGACCAACTCAACTTGCGCGAGACCAATAAATCGATAATAACTACGATATCAGAAATATCCCATTCATAGGGTGGGTGTGAATACCCGACAGTCCCAATCTCATTTAACTGAACAGTTTTTAAAATATTCATGTGTGGCTTTGTTAAAGCTAGGCATCGATACCAATTCTTTCGCCTTCGATGGAATTGAATTGTAATCCGATACAGTCCTAACAAAGAACGAACGATTATACTGTTCGGAGCGGTGTTTCGGGATAATAAAAACTCTGTTCCGTCCTGAGCCACCGCGCAACAATTTCTCACTCAAATAGGATGGCGTTTTGTACATAGACAGCTTATGAACCATAGAGCAGCGACGCTGTTTGATATAAGTCATAATTGGACAGCCAAGAATGCCGTCAGAGTAACAATGTGTACTGTCATAACGTTTCAAGCCATAGATAAAACGAACACAGGCGGAAAAAGCCCGTTCTATAGACTTAACTTCTTTCACATTCAAAGTCGTAGAGTATATGCAATCAGCATATGTGAAGGCTGGAATAACGAGCGACTTGATCAACATTAACCGAATTTTAATTGGAAGCAAGTGTCTGTTTGGCCAGAGGCTACGTAGCCTGGAAAACACTTTGGAACACATAGTCTGCACATGAGGTCTGAAGTTCATTCTCTCATCCATCTCAAGGCCAAGGTTCAAAACCTTGTCAGCATAGGGTATTACAACACCATTCAACAAAATCCATGGCAGCAATTCAGGCACCAGCAATGGGTCGTACGTCTCAGAAAAAATGATGGCTTGCGACTTTTTTGGATTTAATGTCAAGTAATTGTCCCGTGCCCATTGACTAACCTCATACAAATCTTGATTGAGTCTAAACACGGCACTGTTTAAGCCTTCTTTGCCAAATGTAAGATACAGCTGTACATCATCAGCGAACATGTGATGGCTAGCTGATTTGAGGCACTCGGGTAAATCGTTGATATAGAGCGAAAACAATAAAGGGCCTAAAACTGAACCTTGAGGAATGCCGGATTTGTTGAGGATCGGTTCTGAAATGTGACCATCGATGCTGACGCATTGATAACGATCAGTGAGGTAATTCTGCATTAGTTTCACCGCTGTCGAAGAGAAGCCATACTTATCCCTAAGTTTGAGCAATAATCTAGAATGGTTAAGTGAATCAAACGCCTTGGAGAAGTCGAGCAGGACCATAAGTGTGAGATGCTTACTCTCAAATGATTTTCTGATCTCGTCAGAAACATGCAATAGCGCACGCAGTACAAGTGCTGTGATTTTTCCTAAATCCAGACTGATATCTATCACGCAGTTTATTCAAGTCTAAGAAGGAGCAGATCTGCTCCTTGGCTAAAATTTCGAGAACCTTGGACAAGCAAGGCAGTATACATATTGGCCTATAATCATCCAAACCGCGCTTTTTGGACTTTTTGTGGACTGGTAGTACTTTTGATAGTTTCCATATGCGAGGAACAGTGGAAGACATAAATGAATGGTTAACAATATGCGTGAGCGACGGTAGTACAAATGGCAGAATGATCTTAACGAACGTCAGTGGCATGTCATCCAAACCAGTTGACCTAGATTTAATCGAATTCAAAGCTCTTACAACATCTAGACTAGAAACATTCGAAAAATTGAATTCAGCGCATTGAATGGTTCTGGGTCCCGAGCCATCAGGGTGCTGGCTTGCAGCATCACTGCAGTATCGTATCTCAGCCGTCAAATGTGCATTGATGTCGCTGGCAGTAAACTCAGGTTTTACGTTACTTGAAGAAACTATACCAGAGTCACGTAGATTCCTCCACAAGGCCTTGGAGCCCAGGTTCACATGAAATTTAGGCCTCAGGTAATCATGTTTGGCCTTTTTAATAAGATTAGTTGCTGCATTGCGCAAACGAACATAGTAGTTCTTGCTGACACGACCACGCCTATACTCAGTCTCCGCTATATTCCTTTCCAATAATGCTCTACATATTTCTTCGCTGAACCACGGTTGAGTCGAGACTAACGTTCTACGACGCAATACCGGTCTTAGTGGAGCATGCATATCAAGGAGCGTAATAACTTGAGTGTTAAAAATTTCAACCTTCTGTTCAACCGGCCTCGTTTGGGTGCCAGGGCTCTTAGAAGGCGCCATATAAAGCCCATATAAAAGAATGTTTTGTATGTGTGTGAGTGTATTCAAAGTATGGGTCAAATATGAGCACAATTTTTAGACTGTGTTAGGATGGATTGGAGGTAGATATTTGGAGTCAAAGGAAAAGTTGATGGGTTGGGTGTGTAGTGTGTCAGGATGACCAACAAAATGGCCGTCGGTGGTATAGGACGGACTTAGGGGGAAAATAAAACTTTTTTTTGGTTGGAGATAGATGTTTGGTGTGAAAGGAAAAGTTATTGTGTTGAGTGTGTTGTGTGTCGGGGTGAGCAACAAAAGGGCCGACAATGGTATGAGACGCACTTAGATTTTTTTACATTTTGTAGATGTTTCGTGTCAAAGGAAATTTTTTTTGACGAAAATTTTTTTCGCCGGAAAACTTTTTTCGATAAAAATATTTTTCGCCGGAATTTTTTTATCGCCGGAATTTTTTTTTCGCCGAAATTTTTTTCTGTCGACATTTTTTTTTTCCGCTGAAATTTTTGTGTTTCGCTGGAAGAAAAATTTTTTTTTTTTTTTTCGATCGAAATTGTTTTTTTCGCCGGAAATTTTTTTCGTCGAAATTTTCGCCGAAAGTTTTTTGTCGTTGAAAATTTTTTTTGCTGAAAATTTTTTTTGCTGAAAATTTTTTCCATCGAAATTTTCTTTCTACCGACATTTTTTTTCGCTTATTGCACTTTTTCCTAATTTTTCATTTTCAATTGAAAGGCATTATAATTCTAAGTAAAAAATGGTTCTACTGAACCGCTCAGAAACTTAAGCTTTTTTATATAGTGGATTGAAAACAGGAAAAAAGAAAAAATTTAAAAAAAAAAAACTTAACTCACTCCATAAAAAAACGGTACATTTTTGGGCCATCTCGTAGAACGATATTTTGCTCAGAGTTACAATCTAAATTAAATTAATTTCAAGGTCGAAACAAACTCGGACATCGCCAAGCTGATTGTACGACCCGACTTTTGGCCTCGTTATATAACTATCACGCCTTGGATTAAGCCGAACGCAACTACCTCGGCGTCGCCTTTTTTAGAAAACCGATCGACGTAACCGTAGGTAACTCACCCTCGCTTGAACTAGACACCAATTCACTAGCACCACGTACAATGAATTCGACATGCTGCCCGGTAGAATTGCCGGTACATGTATCGCTATACTACAATAATGTTCGTGGAATGACTGGTAAGAAAGATCAAATCTTCCTTTCTACAACTGCATCGGACTACGACGTAGTCGTCTTTTCGGAAACGTGGTTTAACGGAAAGAAATTTAACGCCCAGTTCTTCGATGTCCGATTCACAGTTTACCGTAAAGATCGTCAGAGCTCTAACATAGATGCGTCTAAAGGTGGCGGAGTTTTAATTGCAATTGATTCGAAGATGGACAGCACAATTGTCGATATTCCAGAATTGGTACCAATAGAAGCAGTCTGCGTGAAAGTGCACCTTCACTCTTCGAATACGAATCTGTATATCTACGGACTCTACATTCAATACGATTCAACTGAGGAAGTTTATTCAGCTCACGTCGCATCAATTATCAAAGCATACTCATTATTAGAACATGGTGATATCTTCGTTGTAACTGGTGATTTCAACATGCCTACCATTAAGTGGATGAAAAATGATGATAGCTTCGACTACCTACCGGTGATTGGCGACTCTATATCAGTACAATCGAATATTGCCAGATTTGTCACATCATCTTTATTAGATATTGGCCTCTTTCAAACGACCGATTTAGAAAACGTTTCCGGCAATGTACTCGATTTAGTATACACGAACATGCCTGAACTCGCCTTGGTTACCAAAGCTGATATGCCGATAATCTCCGAAGATCAACAAGACGAAGCTCACATACCAATGCACTGCATGATTGAATGTGAACCATCGGTCTGTCCGCCAACTCTGCCATCAGAAAGTATCTACTGCTTTAAGAAAGCTTCATTCGACGACATACGTGAGGCTATATCAAACATCGACTATGAAATGCTATTTGCCAATAAGAACGTCGATGACATGGTTGACGCTTTTTACGCATCTACCTACGAAATATTTAATGCACACGTACCGAAAGTTTCACTTCGTATCTCTAATCATCCAGTGTGGTACGACAACAGGCTTATCAACCTCAAAAACAAAAGAAACCGTGCATACTGTAAGCTTTTAAACCTTCGTCGTAGGAATGGTGGTGAGGCCGATGAAACTCCATTTCTCGCAGCAAAAAGCGAATTTGAGTCGCACCAAAATGTTCTGTTCAATGGGTTTTTGAGAGATCTAGCCGTCAACTACAAGAAACAGCCGAAGAAATTTTGGAATTATATCAACTCCAAATACAAGAAAACAACCCTACCCGTCACTATGTACTACAACGATGAGCGTGCAACAACCGATACGGAAAAAGCAAATTTATTCTCGAAATTCTTCGCCACGGTCTATAAAAAACATCCGAACGAAGTCAACGACGACATTGCGTTCCAATCTTTCCTCGATTCCAGGAATGATGACGGTTACCTTGATATCGAAATCACGGCCGATATAGTTCGTCAAGTTTTGCTAAGAATGGATTTGAGCAAGGGCGTCAGCCCTGATAAAATGGCACCACTATTCCTTCGCAATTGTGCTGATCTACTAAGTCATCCACTTTCAATAATATACTCAAATTCGTTATCCAATCTGACGTATCCAGAAATCTGGAAGCTCGGCCATTTAACTCCAATTCATAAATCTGGTAACAAATCAATGGTAACGAATTACCGAGGCGTCAATGTATCTCCCAATCTCGCCAAAATTCTTGAAATCATTATTTACGCACAATTACGATTCAACATTTACCCACAAATTTCGCCGACTCAACACAGTTTCTTTCCAGGGAGAAGAGTGGAATCTAACTTGCTCGAATTCTCCGTACTGGTTCACGACTCGTTCCAAAGCGGTCTTCAAACAGACTCGTTCT
>CM055405.1:8898614-8980957 GCA_029228625.1 Pseudolycoriella hygida | reverse complement strand
TTTCTGGGTTTTAGGGAAAAACGACTTAGTCCTTGGATATAAGCTTTTCTAGATTTGAATGGTTTGAGACGTACTTCGGTAGGGCCTTTGACATTACCTTGGGTAATTTCTATGGATCTTTGAAATTCTTACAGTTATAAAAGAACAGAAAACGTTGGATTGTTTGCTTATTTGTATATTTAGATACGTTCGAGTCTCTTCGCCACATGTATTCTGTTTGCCACACCTATTGTGATACGTACGGGTCTTTGGTTATGTTTTTTTATTTATATTTGATGTTCTAAATTAATTTTCTAGACATATATTTGACGATACGCATGACTTCAGTTGAAACAACTTTATTGAGTTGTATTTATATTAATATTTATTTTTACTTTGTTCTAAGCTTTGCTCAAACCTTAAACCTCATACCTTAAACGAATATGGAACAAATTTCACGAACTCCTTAAACTGCACATAGTATTCCACACAGAAATTTACTGGAATTATAAATAAAGAACTTAAAAAAAAAATAGTAGATTACAGTGGTGGATGCGGAAATAAGTCATTACATAAGGGATTAATTTTGTGAAATGAGACAAACTCAAGAGGGTGTTTTTAAGCAAAAAGCTTTGAAAACTGTTTTTAGACGAGTGTAGAGTTTGTATCCCGAGCCGAAGGCGATACCTACAACAAGATACAACTACAAGAGTCAAAAAACAGTTTTTAAAGCGAGTTGCTTAAAAATACACGAATGAGTTTGCGAGTGTCACGAAATTATCCAGAATGGATGACTTATTAAGCATCCCCCACTGTATGCTGTTTTACTCGGTGTCTGAACCGAAAACTCGTCATTACATGCAGATATACATGTAATGAGAAGTTTCCGGTGGGGGCTACATGTAACGAATAGCATGTAATGAATGGCATGTAATGAATTTGTGAATGACCCATAAGAGATATTTACTTTTTAACCGTACATTCAGGTGAAGAATCTTTAAGTGCAAGGTGAAATTGTTTTCTTAACTACAACCACCAGTACAATCAACAAATCGAATCAAAAACAAAACAATAAATAAAAAAAAAACAATTTCTTGTTTTGTTCCAATTCAAAGTTACTAAGAAACCAATCGGCGAAAAACAGAATAAAAACACCAACCAATTGAATCTAAACGTGTTCAATTCCACTCCTACAATACATGACCTCATTGTTATTTGTCTATGACCGCGGCAATCAAACAACAACGACATGACGAACTCACATTGTTTCTATTGTTTCAGTACATAGTGGAGATAATCTCACGTACAATAAATTTTTAAAAGTTACAAGAGTTTAGTCAAGCGTTTCATTATTACCTTTAGTAGTTGAACCACAATAACCTACATAATTATTGGCGAAACTAATAAGCTTGTCAAGTAGACCGATACAGTGATTTTATTTCGAGCAATGACAATAGAATTCAATAAACGTGTGAATCAGTGAGTTAGATTTTAGAGACAAATTTATAAGAAAGCGAATTATGAAAATTCAATGTAAGCTTTCATATTCTCAGCTCAATCAAAATTTTTTGTAGAAAATTCTCAGGAAGTCTCAAAATGGACTTTTCCTAACTTGTGTCGAATTTTCGCGACTTCGTATTTCTCACGTTCGTCGTTTAGGAAAAACGTTGCTCTTAACTTGGGCCAAAAAGCTTTTTTAGCGAACTCGATTCAAGAACTCGCCTCCGGCTCATGCTGAAAATCTCCTATTCTCTAAAAACGCCTCTTAGCATGAAACAAGGAAATGTCAAATGACATTGATATCAAAAAGTTTCTATCCTATTGTTTCTTTCATCTAGGAATGAGAGGGTCATCGTAGATGTATACTTAATGTCCGCTTCATAAGTTCGACTAAATTTTCCGAAAGAATCGCGTAAAAGGGTAAATTTACATTCAAATGATTACCTTGTGACAATTCGTTATCGCCGATGATGCTCTTCTCTACTTGTACATAGGCACCAATTCGCAAGTGAAAAGTCAAAGTCAACTCAAGTCAGCTGATATCTGAAAGAGTGGAAATAGCGATAACAGAACTAAACTTTTAAACTTAGGGCCATGCTTACAAATAAAAATGTAATTTTGGTAAATCCCTTAAGATTTCAGGTAAACGAAAATTCCTGAAGAAGTAGCTTCTTTGTAGCCTTGAAACGCTTCAAAAAATAAAAACATGAAGCTTTCACAAATTTTCTTTTCAAAACAGCAGACAAATTGAAAATATTTCATAGCAGTTAAGTTGTGGTTTTTCGTTGTAAAAAAAAGAATGAAACTTTAAAGTTATTTTTTTTTATTAAACACCAAGGCCACAAATAAACATAAAAATTTGCAATAAAAACAGCTTTACAACATCCATTAAAACGAGCTCCACAAAAAAGAACATTTTACTAGTACAGTGCACACGGTTTGCTACGCTTTAACATTTATTTCTATAAGTTATAAATTTGAAATACATGAACTGTATTGGAATGGTATATATACGGTTGATGGTAAATTAACATATTAAACCGAAGAAAAATGGGTATACCACAGAGTTATGGAATATAAATCATCTTCACCGTTCGACCATTTCGAACATGCAACATTAAAGTCTACAAGTATTTAATGCCACATCTCTCATCATATTTTTTTTCAGATTTTTTATCTATTTTCCATAAATTTTAAATATTATTTTTATCTTTGACCACTCACGGATACTTTATCCTAATTCTTTAAACAAATTTTTATGTTCATTTCAAATGACACAAGAGCGAAGAGCGGTGTCTATCAAACGAATAACTTTGTCGTGTGTCAAGGAACTGAGAAAACCGAAAAAACCATAGGGAGTTAGTTGTTTAGTTTTGAATATCTTCGGTATGTCTGTGCCTTATTCTACATTATGATATTCGATATGTATACGAACCATGTTACCTATTTATTAAAATATCATTTTTTTTGGTCGTTCACACAAGTGTTAAGATCAAGAAACCGCTGTCACCTGCTACTTTAAAATGTTAACATGACACTTTTGGGTTAAATTTATGGAATATATGTAACATTTCTAGTCTAATGCTTTACGGGGCATTATTTCAATTGTGGAATGGGTTTATTAGTTAACTTATTGTGGTAGATATGATCGTGCAGTTAAGTGTGAAAATTGTGTTTCTGGCTGCGGGACAGGATAGGGTTTCGTAGTTTTGTTTTTGTCAGACATACTGTGAGAAAAGGTCTAGTCAGTCGTTCGGATATAATATTTTGTTTCATTCGTTGATGGATGAATCAATCTCGTTCAGGTAGAGATTGTTCATAAAACACGTTCCTCGTTGCATTTTTATTTTTTTGTCTTCATAGACCCTTGTCCGAAAATAGTAGTTTGTGTAACAGGTGCGGAAAAAATGGCAATTGTTTTGAACAAATTCGAAGCCTTCTGGTAGCGAATTTATAGAATGATTTCTTTCATTCCTCGTTTGATTTCTCCTACAGTAAACATGAGGAAACAGATTGGCACATCTTCTTACTTACTTACTTAATCTCACATTCTGGTCCAATATTCGTACTTAAGGAATTACTAATCTTAGAAGCCATTGTTTCTTTGTTTGCATTTAATTGTTTTCCGTTTTGTCCAAGATTAGTTTGCGTGCGCCAACAAATTAAAAATATTGTTTTCCTTTATGATAGAAGTCTCTATTGTGCACATTATAATACACAACATAGGCGGTGCTATGCTATTTCATGATTTCAAACTAACGTTGAACGTAGTGTATGTTATTTTAAGTGAAAATTTGTTGTTTATATGTTAGGGTGGATAACTCATTGTAAAATTTAACCTCAAGAGCACGTTGCAAAATAACCAATAATTAAAAATTTTAGCAAATGTGCTGTGAGAAGGTGACTCATAAATGAATAAGGGATCAATCAGAATTAAAAAAGTTTGAGTATAAAGGTCGAAAGTTGCTCTGAAAAATCATCGCATTCCAAATTCGTTTGCGATGTTATTTTCAGAGCACATTTGTACCTTCATACTTGACCTTTTTGAATTCTGATTCATCTATTATTTTTGTAAGAGTCAGCCTCTCACGGTACATGAGCTTTATTTGTAAAAAAAATTGCTATTTCTGCTCTAAAAAAACGCAAATTTGACAGCTCATATTTTCGGGACGTGCTCTTATTAGGAAATTGTTTTGTGCGACTTTTTGTTTCTGTCAAAGTATAGCGAATTTCACGATGAAACGCATATACGTCATATACATTACATTTAAATCCAATTCATTCCACAACCTCCACATTCATAAATATCGAAGTGAACGAAACGTACGAAAAGTCGTTTGTTCATCTTCACGTATGCTTAGTACATGCAAAATTCGTATGTGTATTCACGTCTAAATTTTTGCATGTGGATGTTGTGGAATAAGTTGGATTATCATCGTATACATACGTCTTCTGAAATTTCTTGGACTGTACAAGTTCATCGTGATATTCGCAATATTTTGACAAAGGCCAATGTGGCAACTGATGTAACCTGCAACTTAACTATACAACGACACAAAAGATTTTTACTTTTACTTTGAAAGTCTTTTCATAAACCGTGTGTGTGTGCGATAAAACATATCGTGTGCCTAATAAAGTACTTTGCACCGAGTTGTATACAATATTACATAGAATCCGTTGCGCAAAGTGAACTTTTTCATGCGTCAAACGCGATATGTATAAGGCTTTTTTATCACTAGAAAAAAAAGTAAAATTTAAGATAAAAAGTACGTTTTATCACTCATTTGAGGGACAAAAAGAAAAACCAATGATAAAAAAATTAGTAGTCCAATTAGTTCCCAAGTTGTTGTATGCAACGCATTGCGAAATTTGTTGTGTTTGTGCTAGTGGGTAAATGACTATTATGCAACAGAAGCGTCTAAAGTTCCACTCAGATGCATAAAATCTATTAAATAACTCTACGAACAACGTAGCCATAAGCTGAAGACTCAAAATAACTTAATCCAAAATGATCTCAGGAACAAATTGGGGTGCCAACGGAGATGTACTTCTAACTTCTGTTGTGTCATTAGTCTACTCGGCGGTCGAATATTGTGCTCCGGTGTGGTACATACCACAGTTCCCATGCCACAATAATTGACGGGGAATTGAACTCTTCAATGAGAATTATTGCTGGAGCAGTTTCTTTAACACCAATTCCGTGGTTACATGTCCAGACCAATATTGCACCACCGGAATTGAGATGCAAGCGTGCTGCTCACAAAACATGGAAAAGATGAGTAGATGACACCCGAGGATACTCATAAACGACCTGAAAAATCCTCCACCACAACGACTGACATCACGTTCTCCGATATGGCTGCCGTAATGGTCTCAAGCACGGAATTTTACGAACAAAACTCTAATTGAAGTACCAAGTGACAAACTAAATGGTTTCAAATTGGAGAGGAGAGAATGGAAAACACTGAATCGTTTTCGATGTGGACATGGCTGTTCCGCCAGCCAAATGTACCGGGGGAAGTTCACGGAATCACCTTATTGTGACTGTGAAGATGGGACGAAAATACAAACAATGCATCACATAATTGACGAATGCCCTCAACACTCAGTGACTCCAGAAGCAATCCCATGGCTAAAAAGTTTAGACATTGATGTGTGAAATGTGATAAAAGTGATCTAGTTATAATTGTTAGTATACATAGTGTAACTTAGTTCTTGTACATAATTGTGTAATTTATTTTAACGTGTACGCACTCGGTACGTTGAGTATACGCTGCAGGTTCATTGCTATGTAGATGCAATTTAACATGCTAGGCAGTAATGATGCGACGCAATCAGCCATTATGGTCCAGTTCATTCAGAATGAACTCTTCTTATTTTTATAAAGAAAAAAAACTTTCTCCATACCGCGATTTGAACCTGGCAAATTCACAGCTGCGTACGCTAACCATTATCCCACGGATTCATGTAACGAACAACAATTAGAAATCAAACTCTTAGTTGTAAGGGCATAACAAGGCTACTCGATTCAAAAAGTTCATGTCGTTGATTTTGTTTAGAACATAAACAAAATAATTAAATTTTGCCCAAAAGGATTTTGGTGAAACAGAATGCCAGTCTGTCGTGCGTGATCATAGGATTCATGTAAAGTGCTTAGTTTCTCAATCAGACTAATATATCCTGAGAAATAAGGCTTTGAAAACATGATGTGATCAATTTGTAAAATTTGTAGGTCGATATCGATTGAAAGTCTATTTACTACATTTTTATAAGAGTTTCTGTATAAAAATTAATAGACGTATTTGATGGAATGCACGCAACACAAAAAAAAAGTAAAAAAAATTAGGATTTGAACCGAAAATTCAGGAAAAAATGAGTTTATAACGCCGCAGCATTGCTGACTGAGCTATATAGACCGTTGATGTCTTGCGTTATTATCACATCGACAAAGAAATAACAAAATGAACACAGCACGTTGTTCTACGATAGTTCATTCGATATTTAGCCTACTCTAAGAACTCAAATAGTGTAAGCTGTATTTCAGGAGTTATTTTTTTTTGTTTTCAAAATGTTTAATGTTTGATTGTTTGTTTCAACGACCGAGTGCTACTACGTTAAAGCATAGTACAAGTGAGGTCATGTAAACAGCCTGTAACACAAGAACGATTACACAATCTCGCCTTCGGCTCGATTTTGCAAACTTCGCCCTTATGTTACCGGCTGTTTACATGACCTCAATTGTAATATACTATTAAAGTTCAAAATGTACGAATAAAGCCATACGATTAATAATAATCACTCGTTTCATTGCATTCCACCTTAATAATCGTTGTACACATAATTTTTCTATTAAGTTTCCTGGTAGCATGACAAAACGATATTATGTTTACTGTACATGATATGAGTGCAAAAAGACAATGGATTTGTATGAATGAGACTATTACAAAAGCAAATACTTGAATTTGGAGTGTTTGTTAAAGTTTATTAGTTGAATGGTTCGGTTACCAAAGTGTGTCAATGTAACTGAATTCAGACAATATGCGAAAGAGGGTGGACACTTTTTTTCTTGCGATGATAGGAAACGATGAATATATTTTCGCCATACATTTACATTCGTATAGTTGCATAAAGTACATTGTTTTGTACAGCATTGACCCTAAAGTGCACGATTCGTAGTTCGTATAAATAATTAGCATGAAAAATATTTGAAATTACATGCAGCACCCAATATATTAAAGCACAGGTGGCATTTAGACATTTCATCGGTTGAACAGTTGCGTGATAGAGCAATTCAGGAATAAAAATTATCGAAAATTAACTACAAATTGATGTTTATTTGTAAATGTTGTTGTTGCTTTTTTTATGTTTAGGTTCGCTTGTCGTCCTATTTAATTTCAATTATTTATAGTCTGTCATTTCGATAAGATCCGATTACATCCGTTGGTAATGTTAAATAAACTAAGATAAATATTTTCTGTTTTTTTTCAGGTCTGGTTTCAAAATAAACGATCGAAGGAACGACGACTCAAACAACTAACAAGTATGGGTCGAGGGCCATTTTTTGGAGGTGCTAGAAAGATGCGTGGATTTCCAATGAACTTATCACCCGGCGGCTTGGATGATGGTCCGCCTGGATTTCCATATTTTGCCAGTGATGGAAAATTTGATTTCGGTTATGGTGGACCACCGTTTCATCCGCACGATGGACCATTTTTCCCGGGACATCCGGGTGGTCCGATGCCATTCAATATTCCAGGTAAAGGCATTCTATGTATGTACTTCATTTTATACCTACATTTATATTGATGTTTGTGCTGGTAGTTTAGTTTTTCATTTGTATTTTTGATTAGAAATTTGTGATTACAATTCTCAGAGATCAATTCACTTGAGAGAACTCGGAAATGTTTAATCGAAGAGAGCGATCTTCGAATGTTCGTACGAAGCCATTGTTTTTCAATTATTGTGTCTGTACGGCAAGCTGATCGAAATCCTCTCTTTGAATCGGTTTATTTATCGAAACTTCGAAAAACCTGACCAGAACCCGAAAAAATCGTTTTTGTAGGGTTCACAGGTTTCGAAAAAATTAATCGGGTCGAGTTCGGTGCTAGAAGGGTTTCGAAATAATTCGGGTTATAGGTTTCAACAACCGGGTCTTCTTTAGTCTATGGTAGCCGTATTTTTTTGATCTTCAATTTCATCATTTCATTATACAGTAGTAATGAAAACGACATTTTTTTTACTCTTAGCAAAACTTTTACAAACATCTAGCGCTATTAAAGTGAAAAAATTAAAAAAATGTTTTCTTTTCAGGGGGTCCTATGGATCACGGCGGTCCAATACCAATGGTGAATGATTTTGGTGGCTTAACACCAGATTCCAGTTTTCTCAATCAACCGGGTGGTCCCGGCGGCGGCTCAGACCATTTACTCAATGGCCCTCGCGGCGGATCACCTGAATTTATGAATACTGGAAATTTTTCCGAACCACAGAATATGCAAAACGAAGGGTTGGTTTGGTGAAATTGATACAAAATTTCGGATGGCGACGAGATTGTGTAGGCTTATTTCGTTTTCTTTCAACAGCTGTCATTTTACTTACAGTGACAAAGTGTATAAATATTTTATTTATGTTTTTAATTTTTAATTTTATCGAAAATTCCTATTAAAATTTAGTTAAAAATAAATAAAATCTTTTCCTTGTTAACTTATACTTCGATGATTTGAATAATTGTTTAGATCGATAATTTCAACGACAACTTGGCCAAAATAATTGTGTAAAAATTCGTATAAATAATTTAACTTTAATTTGTAGATGTATAAAATGCAATGTGTAAATAATAAAAACAAGAAACAAGATTAAAAGCATTCAAGTAATCAGAATCAATGACAAAACTGTGTAAATGATTTAAAAAAACAATGAAACAGCTTTCAAGCAATTTGTATAAACTTTTTTGCATTTTGGCTCGACCACTAATAGAAAAATGTTTAATTTTCTTTTTAGTGTAACTGGAAATTATGAAAGTAAAGATAACGGCCACAAAATCATAAAAATGCTAGTTTGATGAAAACGTTTTTATTGTACATAAAAAATGATTAAAAAATAATGTAAACAAAACAATTGTTTTATTTGCTTCCATTCTGAGTTTACTTTGAATACCTCAATTTCGTGTACATACACCTCGCTTCAGTTTATTCCAAAACGAGAACGATCAACTTCTAAACAACCCAGCAGAATTTTTACCGACGGTGAGTATTTTTTAAAACGATCAAATTAGACAAACTTATCGACCTCAAATCTTTTGATGAAAAAAATATGGCTAATTCCATGGGTAACCCATACATTGTCGCTACCATGTCACTTATGGAACGATTGCGTTTCGTCTCATGTTAATGTAAATCACATTAAAAGAGTGGTACCAATGGAATTAGACATATATAACCATGCTTTGTATATTTAAAGTGAAAGAATTAATTTTCGGACCAAAAAACGGATTTCTTCATCAAAAATTTCGATGTCGATAAGTTGATCGTTACACCTGTTATCGTTGTAAAAAGTTCTCACCAAAAAAATTAAAAATCGCAACAAAAAACTGCCCCAATTAAAAAATACCAATTTTTCACGTTTTTTTTTTTTTTGGAAAATTCGCGCTTTTTCTTCAACTAAAAGAGTTTTATTTTCTAAAGATTTTGATGTATCACTCGCCATGCTAACGGGGAAGCTCGCGACAACGCGATTCACAATAGAACATTTTCCTTATACGAAATGTCATATTGTAAATGACGCTGGCGCCGCTGGGTGCCGTATGGGCGCGAAATTCTTAGCAGACCTCGCCATCGGACTTATTTTGACTGAGTTATGCTGATTTTTGTCTTGATGGACGGTATATTGGATAACAGTGCCAACTGCACACTTTTTAGGCTATTTGTATTTTTGTAGAATAGAGAAAAGATGAATGTACAAATGTGAATTTTCCCCGACTAAATTGGATTTAATAGAATTAAAAGTAGTCTAGAGCAGCAACGGCTCCCAGGGCCACAAATGCCCGCTCCCAAAGTGTCAACATGGGGCGCTCGCTATCTACGCTAAAAAATCACGAAATCGCTTTTAGCATCATATATGAGCGAAAAGGCAACTAGCACCGGACTTGCAACAATGCAATAATCGCTAGCAACAGCTTTGAGTCACATGGTTTCTTGAACGAAATTAATTCAAAAATATTTCTAAATAATATTCAGTAAAAAGCTTCCAGTGAAAGAAAACGTTTTTGTAAATCTAATTCCTTTATTAGGATAAATTCCTCCGATTGAAAAAGCAACAAACGATCCACGAAAATATATCTCCTAACGATCTAACTGCCGCACACAAATACGTCAAAAGTACACCATTTTCTGTGGATGTGAACAAAAAACATTAAAATCCATCTAATAGCAAATAAGACTCTGTGTCAGACTATTTGACGTTTACCTGAGCCTGAAGTGAGCTGACCGTCGTCGGCTTATGCAAAATATACGAAATTTCATGGCGAAGTGTATAAGCTCTGACAAGCTCCATATTTTTCGTCGCTTGATATACTATGGAATTAATCATGAAATTTTTTATACATTGACATAAGCCGATGCCGCACTAAAAGCAACGACGAAATTTATTGTACCAGTCGTAAAAGACTTATCATTGCTTCAGACTGAGCGGCCGCTGCATTCGTATGACTCCCATGAGACTCTACGAATAGCGTTACCGGTAGCGATTGAAAATACTTTCATAAGTGCTTCGATCTCTGCTAGTGGATTGAAGAGGCAATAAACAATTAGTCAAAATTAACTTCCTTCTCCATAACACGAAGTAAATTAAATAATTACCATCCGATTATCACTATCGATGGTAAACATAATTACATTCATAAATACCTAACAATAAAAGTACGAACTGCGAACACGCTAGCTACTTAAAATAACAAAACAATTTCACTCCCCAATTCATAAATATTTGTTTCTAGAAACTATTCCGTGCCCTTACAACAAACATAAAAAGGATTTTCCTGAATCATGTCAAAATTCGAATTTTATGAACGTATAAAAAAACGTGGAAAAAAGAATTCAAAAGGAAACCAGCAATTGAGAATAGAGTTTTGGAATGAATTTATAAAAGCGAATATTGAGCGAAATACAATATAACATTTGAAATGGTAGCACGCTAGCAATCAGACATTTTCGCTGATCACGAAAGTTTACGTTACGTTTCCGTTTGTCTGTTTCTTATTTGACATGATAGTTGTTACAATAAATCATTGACGATAGACACCACTGAACTGTGATGCAAGTTCGTATTGTTTAGTGTTGTAATTGAAGATGACGGTGTGTCACAGATTTTGCGCTTTACTTCAATTAAACGACGAATATTAGAAAGAAAATTGTTCAAGAGACGTGTTACCAAATCATTTTTGAGGAAAAACAAACTCACAGCAATTTTTTTTCGTTTAAAAAAAAATAAATTGGCAGCAATAACTGGAATCACACGTAACAAGCGCTGTATAGTATTGGATCGAAGCCTTACGTTGAGAATTAATGCAGAGCTCCTGAGTAAAAGCTCACTGACCCTTGACAACCTTGTTTCTTCAGTCATATCTCTGGAACACGGAACAACTTCACTGGTTTTGATATGGATGTACCTCTCAGGGAAAAACGTTTCAGGTGATTGGTTTAATCCTTCTTAAAACAAGTGGAAACGCTTCTCTCTACCCCATGTTGTATAAAAGTTTTTTGTTGTAAACTTATAGGATATTCGTTACGACGCACACGGACGGGTTCGAACATTTATTAGTTTGAAAATTATAACTGATAGCATAGCCTTGATATACCACAAAAAGTTCTTCTATGAATCTGATCTCACCATAAAATTTGAATAGACCCGCTGCACATATTTCTAAGAAAAGTATCATGGTTCTTTCATTTATTCCATTCTTTTCTAGGTTTATGTTTTTCTAATAAAATATTTTCCGAATTCCTCTATCCTTTTCAATTTTACAACCTTTGTTACAAGTGTCATCGAAGATGTTAGTGGTACGAACAATGGTGGAATTCTTTCGAAAAACATTGATGATAATTAAATTGGCCTTTTTCTACCTTTGCACACCTTTGAAACACGCAACTTGCGTCACATCTCCTCGATTTTCGAATTAAGGTTACATTATCAACTCATCGATTCGTGGAATAGATGTACATACGTTGTAACAATTTTTATTAACTCAAGTAAAAGGGTAGTCTATTGTAGCAAAGACGAATATAAATACTTGGTTACCATTTTACTTTTAAGTGGAGTTTTCATTTCATGCAGGACGAACGATTGGTATTTTCGTACGAAAAATTGATTGAAAATTTAATATGAACTTTTATTGAAAAAAAAAATGAAGAAATCTTTACGAAACTGTACATTTATAAGGAATTGATAGCATGTTACTACCACCCAAGTTGATCGTTTATTCATTTGATGAGTTGCAAGTGCAATGTAGTAAAATTGATTTTCATTATTTATATTACGTTTTTCTGTGATATATTGATTCTTAGTAACATCAAATTTGAAAATACAAAAAAAAACACATTTTCTTCGTGCTTAAAAACCGTTTCGAGTGTGTAATTTCTTTATGAACTTAACATTATACACCCGCTTCCCGCTTCAAGAATAAATCATTAATTTTACAGATATCATAGTTGCGTATATACCATGAGTTTATAAGTTATGTATATTTACAATACTGTATTGGAAACAATATTGAACAATCCGTGCTTCCATGGTCCGTAAATATATTATCTACGCTGAAACATGATATAGCGCTTAATTGTTCTCACATTACTTTTAATCGAAACTATGGGAAGAAGCTGAGATTTTATTACTTTTCAATGTGAACGACGATTTGGGGAGGTTCAGTAACTGATTGTTTATGGTAGTCGGACATTTACTGTGGCTTTCAGAGAATTTCTTATTATATGAATATACTTTTGTGACTAAAATCTCTAGCTGACGTAGCATTTTCTTTAATACTTTGATATAAAATAGTAAGTTGCTCAAGGAAGGGCTATTAGTGGAGTATTTAAAAATACATGATAGTAAAACTGCTACGTTCGACAGGTGAAAAACGTTGGCACCCCCATAATTTCGAGGAGCCAATTTACGGCACTGTAGGATTTATAGGAATTCGTGCGGGTCCGCGAAACACGTTTTTCATACTGTAATGTGACGGATTGGAAAATAAAATTCGTGAATAAATATAAATCACTTGCATCCACACCTTCAACTGGCTAGCTTACACCCATTAATCGACCGCAAATTTACGGGGCTTTGCCCCTAACACCTCGCAATAGGGTCTGTACTACCGTAGCAGACGCTACCGCCCATTCGTTTAAGTTAATAAAACTTCATGTTGCAATAGGCTGCTACAAAAAGTGCTACCGATAGGTGATAGCACAATATTTTTGAAAGTGTGCAACGGGTAGCACATAATGTGTAGATCGAGCGAAAAAATTTAAAAAAAAAAAAAATTTCAATAGGCTGCCATGCAAAGTGATATGATTTGAACACAAAATAAACCATTGTAATGGTATAAGTAGAGGTCAAACTTGAGTCAAATTTCAAATAAATTTGAGCCAAACTAAATGCTAGAGAGTTACACAAAAGTTTGCTCAAATTTTGTCAGATTTGTCTTAGATTTAATTAGCTTGACATATATATAAGTAATTCGGCCTGGTTGGAAATTTAAATCAGGTTTAGCCAAATTTGGCCCAGGTTTGGTCAAATGTACCTCAGGTTTGGTCAAATTCGGCTAAGTTTTGGGCTAATTTGACTCAGATTTGGCAAAAATTGATTCGAATTTGGCCTAATTTTACTCAAATTTGACCTAATTCAACTCAAATTTGGCCTAATTTAACTCAAGTTTGGTCTAATTTGAGTCAAATTTGACCTAATTTGACTCAGATTTGGCCATAGTTGGCCTAAGTTGAAAACATACACAGACAGACAGCCAGAGCATTCGTATGCAGTAGCTACCGCTACTTAATAAACCATTGAAATGGTAAAATGGTATAAGAAAGTAGCGGTATAGTAATTTTCTTGACGAAACAAATGTCAGAGTGACAGCTGTCAGAAAACGTACGTACACAGCCAGAGCATTCTGTAACTTGGGTTGTGCTTAATGTTAGGAAAAGCTGTAGATTTATTTAACATTAAGCAAAACCCAAGTTACAATTTCCATAAGGTAGCTACCGCTACTTAATAATTGATGGCCAATCATCGATGAAGGCACACAGACAGACAGACAGCCAGAGCATTCACATAAAGTAGCTACCGCTACTTAACAAACACAAAACCTGGGAGCAGGGCCGGCGCATGATTATAGCCGCAAATAACTGCAGCTAGAAATTATGAGGGTAACCTACGTTCGACAAGAAAATCGGCTAAATCGACTTACCCTTGAGAAGGCACTCAAATGGAAACCAGGTTCTTTCAATATAATATATGTATGTTATATGGGTAACGGTAGAATGGCCAAAAAAATAAAATAAAAATATTTTTGGCGTTTTTGCGGCCACAGCATATTTTTTGTGGGGTTATGGAATCGACTTGAGAAAACTTTTTTTTTCGGAACTGACGATCATCATTTAATGAAACTTTTGTCAGTGATTGAAAGAAAAAGAAGAATAAGAATTGTGATCTTTCCAAGAATGTTGAGTGAATACTACATTCCTATAATTTAATCAAAACATCATCGTAACAAAATGACGCAATGGAGTCAAAGACATCATAAAACAGAGATCAAGAAAAAGAAATGCTACATTCCATTCTCTTTGCAATAAACATTTCTCAATTCTTGGACACTAAAAGATACTTACCAATTTCGATACAACTTGATTGCGTTTCCATTTATACAAGTTAGCTACTAGGTTATCCCATTTACAACACAAAGAGCAACGAGAAGCCGTTGAGGGTATTATACAAAATAATCTATCCAGGGCTTGTTTCATTCAAACAACGGCATTCTCTGTATCCAGACTCATATTATATTAGCACAGTGTAGGACGATAGGATGGTGTATATAGAAAATACAATCCCAATTCCCCTGCCATGCATTTAAATCGCTTCATTAGAGTGTTATATATTTATACACGCGAATATATACACGATGCCTGTAGATGGATAGTGCTCTGTAGATGGAAAATGGGAAGGTTTAGGTATTTGTACTATGTGTACTATCATTAAAACAACAACAATTCCTTTATATTTTGTGATTCAATGGATGGTACGGGATAGGTTTGTCTATCTAATCCTGGAAAAATATTGTCTTTTAATGCTTCGACTCGTTTAAATTTAAATTGACACTGTTGCATGGAATTAAAAGTAGATGTTTACACCTGAGGGAGTTGAGATTTCTTTTCTTTATTTTTTTCCTTTTTTTATGTGTGTCTTACGATTGGATGATGTGGGTCAGTTTGATTGGATTATTTTTATTTTAATTAAAATGTTTTCATTGTTATGCAGTTAAATACTCTTAGTGACAAGAATTGGAAATGGCGCTTATGTCGTCGTACTTACTAATAACAACAAAATTACTTTGCATTTCTTCTTCTCACCTTATCATTTCGATTCAAAAATAATTTCTAAATAAAAAAATTTACTCTCAAATTCTACTGCGTAGCTCGGCACAATTAAAACAAATACTTGAAAATTTTGAGATGAAAGTAAACAAAAACTTCATTTCAATGTACCAATTTTTTTTAATTATACAAATAAACCACAGTTTCAAGGATCTAATGTCCTCATCTTCAGGTGACTGAAACTAAAAAACTTTCAACTCAAAATTTTTAAGTATTTCTCACCTTATAATTAGACGAAACTTAACAAAACTTTCGTTTTTTTAATCAGCAGACTGGCTGGGAGTTGTGGGAAACGTTAACATTTTGTAACATTTTTTATGTATTATCAACTGTTTATGGAGCCAACGTTTCTGTTGCGGTTTGGTGAGTGTAGACCACATGCTTAACGTGAATTCCGAACATCGCCTATGGGCTAGCAACACCGATTTCTTTTAGTGCTAATCAAGGTTGTGCTCGCTAATCATTTTCTTAGCGACGCTAACGCTAGCTTCAAAAAATACTAGCGTCGCTAACTGATTCGCTAGTCTAAAAAAAACTAGCGCGCTAGTAGCGGTCGCTAATTTTTCGCAAATAATCCAAAATCTCGAATAGAAAAAACACCAAAAATTTTTGAAAAACTGGCATTCGGTCGAAAATAGACTGATGACTTGTGATGAACAGATCCATATTTTAGCTAATCCATTAGCGACTAGCGAAAAATACTCGCTAATCGGATTTTAGCGAGCAGTCTTGAATTTTAGCGTCGCTATTAGAGGCGCTAGCAGCGACGCTAGTGTTTAGCGACGCTAACCCAACCACGGTGCTAATTATTTATATCTCCGCCTAAAGTTATACTTTTTAGACGCAGATATTTTTGTACACAGAATTCATCGAAAAAGGGTTGCGTCATTCACGTCATTCTTCTGTGTACGGTTTCCATGAGGGCACCAAATTCCTCAACTACCCGTGTTATGAAGATCGGGTACAGTTTTTTGTTTTTATTTGTACAAGTAACACTCAACGTGAAGTTAGCTGCAGTTGCGACCGAAGCTAACTTCATAGCAAACAAAATCAGCTGATTATTGAAACTTTCAATGAAGTCAGGTGATTTTGGTAAATTTATAAATGAAATCAACTGATTTTGTTAAATTTATTAATGAAATCAGCTAATTTTGTTTGCAATGAAGTTAGCTTCGGTCGCAACTGCAGCTAGCTTCACGTTGAGTGTAACTTGCAGTAGTAGTAGGCTTTGGATAGAGACGTAAAATATTTTTGCTCCGCGAAAAATTTTACACAAAATTCTATAAATTTATATTTTACACATTGTCGAGTGGAAATTGGATTAAGATAACCTCAACATGAAAGGACTTTCTTGGATTCTTCCATTAAATTTTCTGGTTGTCCGATTTTGGCATTTGAAAGAAGAAATCTGAATCTGGCAATGGGTGAGTCAACTATCAATGGAGAAATCTACGGCTGCCCTTCTATAACGTTGATAATAGCCACAAGGAGACGGATTATCATTTTTTTTTTCAATTATTTGATTGTTATGATTTTCGGCATTAGAAATAAAAAAAAAAACTTGCATAAATAAAAACAAGGGACTGCCACCCCCCTGCGTACACTTAGGAACGTTACTTTCGTGCTAGACATTGAAGAAAAATCCTATATAGAATTTGCCTTCACCGGGATTGAACCCGGGTTTTCTTGGTGGAAGCCCAGTACGCTACGACTGAGCCAACCCGTTCCGGACAGGATAGAAAACAACTAACGAATAATGAACCACACACAACTTGGCAACAAGATGAAATGGATCTCCCAAAATAGAAGAAGATAGATTAGCGCCGCATTAAGCAGTGGCTACAAATGAACTGAAAGAGAAGAAGTCATCACTTTTCATGTCGTTAAAACCTCACGATTATGCGAACGATACATTCATTTCATTGTTGCAGTTCTTTTCAAATACAACAACATTAAATAACTTATTTTCCGATCAAATCAAATCAACAATCCAATAAAAAATCCTCAAACACAACTAAAACAATTAGGAAAGAAATCGCTACGTACGCATCCTTATTGCATGCCAACAAGTACGAAAACGTTTTTCATAATCGCATTTACCGAAAATTAGGTTACTAATATCAGCCGCTAATTTTCCCGCAATTTAGCTGTAATTGAGTAAAATTCGAATTTAACTGCAATTTCTAATACTGTACAATGTACACAAAAACGTTGGGGTTCGATACCCTAACTAGATGTATGAGGATGCGTTATTGCACATATGTCATCGCATCCGAAATTGGTTTGTGCTTAGGGAGAAATCTTGTATTGTGTTGTATACGAGTTACAAATAAAATGGGATAGAAATCGGGTGAGAGGAAAAGCAAAAAAAAAACAACAATCTCGTTTGCCAACCCAAAAAGCCCTTGAGGACCTGGAGCCGATGAATTTATAACATGTGTCTATAAACTGTATATGTTTGGATGACTATAGTGTACAACAATGATTGCGTTTCGTTTATGGGGTGAAACAAGAGTGTAGACAAATATTTACGAGCGCAAGTCAGTGAATATGTGTATTGTAAACAGAAAACGTTCCGAGTATGTGTTTTCACAACATGTTGTACATACAACAACATGAAATTTTTAGTCGGAAAATTTATAGGAAAATTTTTCTCATTCTTTCTGTTCATTATTCAGGGAAGAATAGACTGTTCCTTGTGTTACTCTTAGAACGCATAAAAAAGTGTTTTTCACAAGTATCCTTAAAATGTTTAGAGTGGATGCGAACGTTGAATATATGCGCCGAAGGAATTAATTTTTATTTGTTTGTTTTTAATTTTTCTTTTTGCTTTAAGGACAATTCATAAACCAATAAATGTTTGAAGTGGTTTTTCGAGGGGTAGAAGTAAGATACTCTGTTTATGCTCTATCGCCCTGAAGTAATTAGACAAACAAATTCAATTGTGTAAAAGGTTTCGCACACACACACACCGAGAAGAGTGAATTAAAATGTATTGGTAAATAAAGAAAAAAACTAAGAATATTTCTTGAATCTTTCTTCTAACACGATCAGAATTTTCAAAGGCAAAGCCACTCGTGGACTTTCCTCATTACTGTGTCTAAAGGTTATAAATTGGTCTCAATAGACAGAAAACATAAGTTACAAAGTTAGCAGACCCGTACGATTGAGATTGTATTGAATTACTGATGACATCGTTATTAAAATACATGTGAAATGACCAAAAAAAACTGTAAAACGATGTAAAGAACTGTCATAACACGGGTAACTGGGTGGGGCAGGGTTTTGTTGAGTTGTTCACACCTCGATCAAAACCTATCCTTTTCTTTAAAAAAAATGTTCATCTTCAGTAAGGCTCTAAACAGGTCGATATTACCTGACCTGAACCTGAAATCCCAAATTTGCATTATGGTCAGGTCAGGTCAGGTCAGTTGAAAAAAAAAACCTGACCTGACCTGAACCTGATTTTTGTGAAACCTGAAATTACCTGAACGACCTGAATGACCTGGTTATTTTTTTCATTTGTTTGGGGAAAATTGATTCAGCAATTTTGAGGTTCGTATGCTAAAAAAGACAATAAGAAGGAGATATGTTTGCCCTTAGTATACTAATATCAACAACGGGTTATGAGTTTTTATTCATTCCTAGAGGGATTCACGTTGTAGTGGTAAAGTGAAAAATTAACTTTCAAACGCCGAAGGCGAATTTTTCGTACTTTAAGTTTCTTGACCCAGGCGAAAGTTTAGGAAATGAATGAACTTTGATCTATTTTTGATTCTTCGCTCACGGGTAATGCTCGGAATGTCATGTATGGCTTGAACTGAACGTTAAATACATTAAACCTGATAAAGTCAGGTAAGGTTCAGGGCTGACTTGAATAGGACCTGAGCCTGAATGAAGCCTGAAATTTGATTTTATTTCAGCTTCAGGTGAAATCAGGCTCATGTTGACCTCACAATTTGTATGAAAAAATTCAGGTCAACTCGAACCTGACCTCACCTGAACCTGAAATAAAATCACATTTCAGGTTTGGTTCAGGTTCAGGTTCAATTCAGATCGGACCTGAAAGGCGATCATTGGGATCAGGTCGAAATCAGGCTCAGGTTAACCCAGGGACTATTCTAGGGAAAACGTTTTTCCAATTTTCCCAGCTGACTAGTATTTGTAATTGCTTGAACATTAGTTACTTTGAATCAAGACCAATAAAAAATCTTATAAGCTGACAGCAGTGGCGAACATTATAGCACAATGAACGTATTGGAAATATCCGTTCGAAATGTTACTCAAAATTTTTCTGCCATGCCTAAATTAGTGTTTAAGCAGTGATTTTTGGAAAAACTGGGAAAGTTTTCCCGATTTTCCCGATTTTTTTCCCTAATATAGTCCCTGGGTTAACCTGAACAAAAACAGGTCGACTTTGACCTGTTCCGAGCGATACTCACGGGATATTTAGACTTTCGTAAAAATTAAAGGTAGAACGGAATTAGGAGCTGTTCATAAATGACGTCACGCTCTGGTGGGCGGGGGGTCCAGCAAAACGTTACAGTCGATAGATATGGGTCATATTTGGATAGCCCATTATCTCTTTTTAAGATGCAAGTGAAATACGCATCTCGACCTGAACTTTGAGATTGGCGTCAAAATAGGTCAAAATCAAAAGGCCAATCCGGACCCGTTTAACAGTATTTGTTTTATCTACTGAAATAAGGCTGTTTGTATCACGAGCCGAGGTTACAATTTTGTTATATGGAACATATCCGACTATTTTTTGTCTATTACCATGAATAATAGTTATTTAGGTTACGAGGTAGTAGGAGGACAATCTTTTTCCGAATGACGTATTAAGTTTTTCGTGCTTCCTACTGGGGACGAAAAATGAAAAATGTAAACTCACGGGGTGAAAAGGTTATATTTTTCTTTTCGTCCCTAATAGGAAGCATGAAAATGAATAAACCTCATATGATCATTTTGGATTTCAGGTTATTCAGGTTGGATCAGGTTTTTTGGATTTCAGGTTTTCAGGTTTCAGGTCAATTTCAGGTCAGGTTTAAATTTGGAAATTCAGGTTCAGGTCGTAATCAGGTTCAGGTATTTCAGGTCAGGTCAGGTTGACCTGACCTGACTTCGAGCCTTAATCTTCAGCCAAGTAAACCTCGCCGCCTTTTTTCGATCCCTCATCGAACATCAATTTACATGAAAAAATCAAGAAATGTCTGTTGGGATCAGAAGTCGTCTATTTCAACTAAGAAAATGACGTTTTAAACGTCAAATACTTAGATAGATTTTTCATTGGTCTGAGATTTTTTTTAACCAAATATATTACAGCGACCCAATCATAAGATTGTGCAACTCTTATTTTTACATTTCATCTCTCTTTTCACGTATTTGCTTGTATTTTTCTCATGTAAAGCCGAATCTTTGACGAAAAGAGTTAAAGCGAAAAGTTGCACAATCTTATGATTGGGTCACTGTACAATAACGACTCAAATATTTTGAACCTTTTTTCTAACTTCTCGTTTACTTTATAGCTTGACGTTTAAAATATCATTTTGACAGTTAGATTAAACATACTTTTAATCCCAATAAACTCAAATACCGTGTCGCACATGTAGCACGAGTTAGGCTTCGTCGTATTTTCTTTGTATTTGTATACATCAATTGACCAGTGAGTGAAGAACCCAAAAATGTTATAAGCCTAATTCCATCGGTACCGTCACCTGGGTAACGAGTTTCATCTCTTTCACTCTTTCAATGTGATTTACATTAACATGAGACAAAACACATTCGTTCCCTAGGTGACATGGTAGCGACAATATATGGGTTACCGATGGAATTAGCCATAAATAATTTTGTATTCTGAGAGACGGTAGCACCATGGATTTTTTCTATGAAACCGTACCTTTGCTACAATATATTGTTACAGTGCTTGCTAAACAAGTTTTAAAATTGAAGTTCCTAGTAGATGTTTTTCGATTTTTCTGACATAAATGAGAGACATACTTTACCAACAATTTGCAAAATATTTTATCAACAGTAATTACCCAACGAAGTTATTAACTTTCTGCAAATGAAAGGCAATGGAAGAGTAGCGTATTCGTTGCCAGACCAACATAGTTAATTACTTTCTGATTATTTTATATTGTTTTATATTGGAATGAGAAACTCTATAAACTCTATTAAAAATTGGTGATAGTAGTTTCACAAATACGCTCCGTACATCAAAACAGAAATTTTTGTCGTTAGCTCAACAGTAGAAGACCAAACGACAGTTCAACAAAATTTGTTTTTAAATTAAATGAAAGGATGAATGATTTGGCGAAACTTTAAAGGAGTTGAGAGTCAAATCACGCGGGTGCCACTATAAAAATATGTCACTAGTTTTAAACAAATAAAATTCAGTAAATTGAAATAAAGATTTCAACAAAAGAATGAGTGGACTTACTTCTGAGGAGGTAAATCTGGAAAATAATGGATTTTAACTTTTAACATATGGATTATCGCACTAGTGTGACAATTGAAATATATTTTTGGACCCGTACGAAGTACAAAGGTCCTATACGTTTACTACAAACAATTTTATTGTAACATGGGGTAGATCGAGGTGGGGGATGCATCTATTATCGTTCAGAGATGACGAATCAGCAATAAAAAAAATGTCCGTCTGTCCGCCTGTCCGTCTGTCCGCCTGTCCGTCTGTCCGTCTGTCCGCCTGTCCCTCTGTCCGTCTGTCCGTCTCCACTTTTTTTTCCAAACGGCTCAACCGATCAGCCTAAACTTTTTTTCCCTGAAAGGTACATGCCTCCCATGATTCAAGTTCGAAAATGAGCAAAATCGACCAAGTGGTTCCGCGGATATGGTCGAGGAAGTGACCAAAAACATGGTTTTTCGAGGGTCGGCGAAGCTTTTTTGCAAATATCTCAGCAAGTATAGCACGGAAATTCCTCATTTTTGTGTCAAATGAAAGCATTCGATGTCACAAAACTGGGAAAACATTTTTGTGGGAATCGGTACAGGGGTCTGGGCGCTGGGACCAATGGAATTAACGAAATTGAGAATCTTGGCCATATACGAAAACAGTTTTTCGTCTATATTTCCTTAACTATGCAATATGGAGATTTACTGTCAAAGGCAAAGTTGTAGAGAATTAAATTTAAGCGAACGCGTGTTTCAGGGTTTTGGGGAAATATGGTCCAACCCTGGTATATGACCTATTAAATTATTAGGCAGGATGACCCAGATCTCCAGAACTATGAGAGGTAGAAAGTTGGTTCCAAAGGCGAAGTTGTAGAAAATTAAATTTAAGCGGACACGTGTTTCAGGGTTTTAGGGAGATATGGTCCATTTATGGTATATGGCCACTTCCATAATTGGGCAGGATGACCCAGATCTCCAGAACTATGAGAGCTAGAAAGTTATTTCCAAAGGCGAAGTTATAGAGAATTAAATTTAAGCGAACACGTGTTTCAGGGGTTTGGGGAAATATGGCCCAATCCTGGTATATGGCCACTTCCATAATTGGGCAGGATGACCCAGATCTCCAGAACTATGAGAGGTAGAAAGCTGCTTCCAAGGAGAAGTTGTAGACAATAAAATTTTAGATAACACGTGTTTTTGGGTTTTAGGGAAAAACGACTTAGTCCTTGGATATAAGCTTTTCTACATTTGAATGGTCTGAGACGTACTTCGGTAGGGCCTATGACATTACCTTGGGTAATTTCTGCGGATCTTTGAAACTCTTACAGTTATAAAAGAACAGAAAACGTTGAATTGTTTGCTTATTTGTATATTTAGGTACGTTCGAGTCACTTTGCCACATCTATTCTTTGGTTATGTTTTTTATTAAAATTAGCCACTCTACCGGAGTAGAGCACGCACGGGGGCTACCGTTTGGGCCCATTGTAGTGAGTAAGGGTATAGATCAGACATTTGATATTGTATGGGATTTGCCCAAACTAACTGGGTGTAGCTGAGATGTCCTCTAGTTGCATATAGGTATATTTGCTCTTGCTCTGCCTATGTTTTTGTCAACATATATTTTCATCTATTTAAACAACGAATTTTGCTTATTGTTGATTCATTCCTTGGCTTAACTGTATTGAATAGACGAAAAACACAAAAAATAGAAGTCGCTTCACAATAAGCCTTCAGGCGAAAATTTTCTTGGAACGATACAGTAGGGCTGAAAAAGAGTTCCAACATTATTAGCCTTAAGTTCACGTATCACAATTGAACATAAAGTTCAACAAAATGCCGTAGCATCAAATTACAAAGTACTGTTACTTCGAAGCACTTGTTCTCTAACAAAGAGAACAATTTAATCGTGCAAGTCATAAACAAAAGATCATGTAGACTGAAATCAATTTTGCTTGTTATTCCTTAGCCGAGACGGCGCAAAGAAAAAATTATTAGGTTCCGCTTCAGCAACGATGTTGCGACATCCGGCATTCCAAACAAACAAAACCATAAGGAGTGATTAGTTCTATGTAGTGGCAAAAATTTAAAAAAAATCTTAGTCATTTGAAATGTAAGTCTTCAGGCAGAGAGTTCCTTTTAAAAATAGAGTCGTAGTCAATAAGAGTCCCAACACATGACTCTTTCGGCGATAAGTTCTTTCACACAAACGATTTAAATCTGGCATCACAAAACGATTCACTGTTATCTCGAAGCACATGTTTACGAACAAAGAGAACAACAGCATCACACAAAAGAACGTAGAAAAAATCGTTCATGCTTAGCAAAGATTTTCTAAAATAAATTCAAAATTTAAACTTATTATTGAGCTGCACAAAAATAGTCACCAAATTACAGAAGAAAGTAAATTTTACTCAAAATACTCGAGATAAAAACGAAAAACTCACAAAATTTGTAAAAGCACAGATTGACACTGCGAGAGCGGTTTAAAAAAAACGTCTTCTCTTTATGACGGTTGAAATTACACATTACATACATACATTACATGACGGTTGAAATGTTACATTACATACATACTTTTTGATACAAGTAAAGTATGGAGGTAGCTTAACGCACTAGATCTGAGATTGCTGATACGAGCCAAAGGCGAGTTTGACAACACATCGTATGCGTTAAACTACGAGCATACGTAACGTGTATCAAACTTTCAGTCAGTGCGTAAAAAAAATTTCACGCACTAGTGCAGAAAACGACTTCATGGCACGAAAAAGCCTGTTTTTGCTGCTGAATGTGCCTTTGATGGAACTAACCCAAGTTACAACCACATTTTGTGATACACGTTGAACGAAAATATTGTCCTAAATCAAATGCAACTAATTTTCCTTCAAGGGTGCACTGGCTTGGGGATTAAAAACTCGCCTTCGGCTCGTGCTACAGAAAACGCACTCGTTAAACTGAGAACCCCCAGGCCAATGCGTAATGAACTATCCATTAGATTTTTCAAAGAAATGTGAAGAAATATTTAATTTTACTGGAACACAATTAAACGATCGAAGAATAACTTATGGTTCTACTGTTTCACTGGTTTTTCGCTCTAGCGAATAAATCAAAAAATAAAATTGGAAAAAAAGAGAAAAAAGAACGAAAAACAGAACACCGCCTTCATTAAAAACAAAATATTCTCTCTCATCGCACATTATACAATTCCAGTGATGAATAAATTTATCATAGAACGATGGGTTTCGATGGTTTCGATGCCATGCACATATTAATATGAACTTGAATATGATATAAGGGACAGGGTAACATGGTTACAAATATAAATTCCTTTTTGTATATAAAAACAAAAATTATAATTTTGCCTGGTCAGCGAATTTATTAAAATTTTAATTAAAAACATAAAACCATTACTCCTCCCACTTCCGAACAACATTTTTCTTGTAATATTCAAGCTTAGGGTTTTCATTCATATTTCATCTTAGGTTTGAATGGTTTTGAATAATGCTACTCTCTACGGTCAATATATAATACAATTGGGTGGATAAGACTTGTTTATGGACCTATTACGATTGAAATGGAGCAAAATTACCATCCATGTGAATTTCCATCACACGTATAAATACAATTATTTTAATGGGTTTTTCAATAATTTTGTGTCACGTACAAAATTTACACAGCAAATTCTAAAGTGTTTCCCTGGCCAATTTTAACGACTTTTTTCGTTTAATTATCTGCCGTTTGAAAAAAGGCCTTACCCGTCAGTCGTATCTTGCTCCTTACGACAGACATAAATATCGTAAATGGACGCTTTTCCCATCAAGAATCTGTAAGTACGGCTAGAAACAAGATTTTTTTATTGTAAAAATCGGAAGGTGTCGCAGATTGTGAGAGCAGAAAAAATGTCAATAAGAGAGTTTCAGAGAGCAGATCGGTTTTATTTTAACTTGTCTCGTGGACTGCTGTCAAACATTTATAATTGAAAATAATTGAGAGAAAACGGAATAGTTTGAATTTCTCTTCTCTCATTTTGGAATGACATTTTTATTTCTCTATTCTTTCTCTTATTTTGGCAGCAGTCCCCGATACAAATTTAG
Source organism: Pseudolycoriella hygida (assembly GCA_029228625.1). Taxonomy (NCBI): domain Eukaryota; kingdom Metazoa; phylum Arthropoda; class Insecta; order Diptera; family Sciaridae; genus Pseudolycoriella; species Pseudolycoriella hygida. The sequence continues at coordinate 8,954,832 of CM055405.1, read as the reverse complement.
TTAAAGTAGGTAAAGTAGTCCGAAATCGCTCTCTGAAACTCCATATAGACAAATTGGCCACTAACCCCCAATTTTAGGAGTTTTACTTACTTCGAAAACGGACAATAGAGTTCGTTTTTGTTCATTTTGTAAATCCAATAATTAAAATAGGAAAAATTCGGCCAATTGGAAAGGCCATAAGAATCAAAAATACACCTCTGTGCGAAAGGTGTAACCAAGATGAAACGAACGAAGTTTTACAAAAGCAGGCTAAGCCACAACTGTCAAAATTATCTTGCATCTCTTTTTTTCATTAGATTCAAGAATTACGAAAAATGAGATGCAAGATAATTTTGACAGTTGTGGCTTAGCCTGCTTTTGTAAAGCTTCGTTCGTTTCATCTTGGTTACAGCTCAGCATTTCTTTTGCGAATGCTCGACCTAAATTAGAACCACACCAACAGAATTTCATTTTGTTGTGGGCCAGCACAACAGGCCCAAAGGGAAGCTTAGGTGCAGGGTTCGAACAATTTTACGATTGTATATTTCATATAAACGCTAATGACGAAAGTGATTTGAAACATCTATCTTTAATCAGGAAAGTTTTCTGGACGTCAAGTGGGCTCGCATAGCTTCACTTTCAAATAGGCCCTGATATTTCATGTTGCAATTAGATAGAAGTCCCAATGTAAAAAGTCGCATTCCACAAGTCATTATTCTTCCATGTGACTTTGATGTTTTCCATTTTTATTCTATCAGCTTGTCCTTAAGAAGCCTTAAACAATTCACGAAACATATCTCTTAAATTTATTGAAATGATAAAATGTCAAGTCCAGAATCTGGTCGCTGGTGATTGCAAATTTATTATCGAATTACTGACAGATTTCCATAAATAAAAACAAAATCGTTATGAATTTGATCATCTTAAAAGAAGGCTTTGTTAGGCAAGTCTACCAAAATCCACTTGCCGCCCATTTATTTTCGTCTTTGTTTACAATTTGCTTAAAAATATATAACATCGATCAGAAGAACAGTTACAAATGTATACTTTTATTCTACCCATTCATTGACAACAGATGCGACCGATATTCTAAATCCCTCAAACATAAAAAAGAAAACATAAAGAACTCCCGTGGGGAAATGGCACAGTCAGACACAGTTTCACCCTATTTATGTACAAAAGAAATAAAACCAGCGGCACATCAACTCCCAAAAACACTTGTGCACACACTTAATAAATAGTTATTCATGTTTACAATGTTATATTATTCATTTTTATTACAAGTATGATTACAAGAGATTGATAGCCCTTTGCTTGGGAAAATTAATGGTAAAAAATTGAAGTAGCTTATACTTTACAATAATAAAAACTCTTATCACACATGGTCACACGAAACATGGTGCACATGGTCTGGTCACTCTTCTAGAGCAAATAACACCTTCTTAAAGCAAAAATTCAGTTGCGAGAAAATATGCATAGATGCATGATTATGAGAGAACGACGACTGACTAAACGAAGCTTTTTCCAAATTTTCGTTCAATGAACAAATTGCAGATAAAACGTCTGTAAAACTTTCTTCCATACAACATATATCTCAAAAATAAACTTTTCAGTGTGTAGACATCGTTCTCTCATAACCTTACATGGAATGGCCCATCTGCATTTCAACACTAGTGACTCCATGTTTCAAATTCCATTCTGCTGCACTTCTGAGTGAATTAAAATGTTTGTATCTGGTATACGTAGCATATCGTATCTCAATTTTCACTCATACGTGCCCGAATGAATCAATGAGACTCACCGACGGTTAGAGGCGAAAAACTTTTTTTTCGGTAACTATATAGTGCATCGCCATTTTTTTATGTTGATTGGAAAAATGTCTAAAAGTGAAGTTGCAAAATTTGACGTACAAAAGATGGCTAATTGAGTGATTTAAAAATGATGTTTTAGTGATGTTTACCTGTTTCCTTGATATAAAGCTGTTGTCTTAGCAATAAATTATTCTACGGCATACCTTCAAAATGTACCGTTTTTTTTATTTTGTTGTTTTACTTGAAAAACATTAAAAAATTTTACCCCCATCTGACAGCCGCAAATAAACTGACGGAGGCCGAATGTATGACCGAATAGTATTTATTATGTTATGAGCGGTCTTTACGCTGGAAATCAGAAATCATACACTCTTTAGAGTTCTTGAGAGTAATATTGTGATTTGAAATTCAATTTAAGTGTCCGCCATCGATCGTTTTTTCCGATTTCGGCGGCTGCACTAACTCAACTGATCCTTTCATTTATTACTTTAATTAATTTTATAAAAAAATTGGTGCATTTTTTCGCCATACCGTAGAACAACTTTTTGTTTAAAATAATATTTTACGTCACTTTTTGTCGAAATAGCCATGGACCGTTGCATTAAACATAACATGTTTGCAACAACCGTGGTTGCCATGGTTACTGCAATCATGCTTACAGTACATGAGCTAGAATTTTGAATAGTTTGTGATTTATGCAGTATTCTCTGCTGAAAAAAACATTGTAAATTTGACAGTTCACATATTTGCGACTTGCTAATTTAATGATCCGAAAAGTGATGTTGCAAATACCAATACACAGCACAGCTGAGCACTTCACCAGATATTAACATTACAAACAGTTAATACATCAGAAAAACTTTGCCTACACATTGGAACAGTCAAATTACGTTTTCATCACTCGAACCACGAAAATCGTAATTTTCACTTCCCAAATGGGAGCCGAGTATGAAAAAATGCAGACCTCAGTAAGTCAACAGATGCGAAAATATTTTCAGTTCTCTAAAGACGACCGAAAGTATTTTCGGTTCCTAAAAGAGAGCCAAAAGTAACTGATGTAAACAGCATGACGATTCTTTCAGCAATTTCGTTGTGTTGAAAATTTGAGTTTGGGAAGTGAAAAATTACGATTTGCGTGGTTCTCGTGATGAAAAATTACGTGAATCACAAGGGATGTCGTATAAAAACTCAACCTGTGCAATGAAGCGGGCAACAACTCTCGCACAGTGTTGAATTTTTATACTTTCATCCCATGTGATCCAAATAACTATTTAAATTACCTTACAGACTAGACGGTTTCAAATAGTTTTGTAGGAAGAAGGAAGTTCTTCGAAAAGGGGTCTTGTTCGTTTACCACGACGTTTGTAACCACCTCAACCGGGGAGTAGGTGGGGAGCATCGATCATGGTCCTTAGATGATGAATCAGCAATGAAAAAAATATTCGTCCGTCCGTCACTGCGATAACCGATTTTCAAAAACTTTTTTTTCCTGAAAGGTAATCGAAAAATCATTTATGGGATTGAATCTGGGCACTGTCGGCCCAAGGGCCACCAAGCTAGGGTCGTTTAAGTGGTTTTTGGTCTTTTGTACATAACTCGAGTAAATCTTTTCCGATTTTCATGAATTTTTTTGTTCGAAAGAACTGGGCATGGCCGACAATTTATGGAAGAAACTTTTTCAAATTCGAGTCCTTGGACTTAGCTAGGGCACTAAAACCGAGTCTATGCTAGGGCCATACGTGTTTTTTGTACATAACTCGGGTAAATATTTTCCGATTTTCATATTTTTTTTTTCGTTTGAAAGATCTGGGCATGGCCGACAATTTATGGAAGAAACTTTTTTGGATTTAAGTCCTTGGACTTAGCTAGGGCACTAAAACCGAGTCTATGCTAGGGCCATTCGTATTTTTTTCTACATAACTAGAATAAATCTTTTCCGATTGTTATAAACTTTTTCTTGTTTGAAAGATCTGGGCATGGCCGACAATTTGTAGAAGAAACGATTTTGATTTTGGGCCCTTGGACTTAGCTAGGGTACTAAAAATGAGTCTCTGCTAGGGCCCTACATTTTTTTTACATAACTCGAGTAAATCTCTTCCGAATTAAAAAAAAAATTCAATCGAAATGTCTCACATTTTATGGAAGGAAGTTTTTTGATAAGATGCCCTTGGACTCAGCCAGGACCCTGAAACTAGGCCCAACGTGTTTTTGTTTGCATAAATCCTGCAAATCCTAACCGCCTCTGGTCGGTCTTAACCAGAAAAACATTTTTTTGTCATATTGCAGAGCAAATTTTTGACTATGGAAGTATGTGTCAGAGGCATTTCCTTATTGCTCTATGTCGGTCCTAAAGTCGGCCCTTAACAAAGAAATTGTTTTTTGCTATGTTGTAGAGAAAATTGAGGCGAACATATTTGTCTAATTGGAGATCAATTTTGTGCTTTCGGGAGGGTTCTTTTACACCGTTTCTTCGGACGGGTTTTTCAATATTGTCTTGCGGCAATTTCCAATACAACTTAATGTGGACGTAATTTCATACACTTAAGAGGTAAGGCAATATTGACTTAAATACGTTCGAGTCTTTTCGTAACATCAACTCTGTATGTCACATCTATTCTGATACGTACGGGTCCCTTCATATGTTTTTTAGTGCAATACTAAAATGAGGGAATCTTAAGTTTGCGATAGTGATTCGATATCAAGATGCAAGCTGCTCTTCATGATGCATACAAAGGATTCTAGTCAAAAAATCTACCGAACTATTTGATATTCGCCGTATTATGTTTTTCGTAATCACACAATGATTACCTCAAACAAGAAACATTTAAAATGTTCGCTTTGGGTACTGGCTTCTGCATTCGATTACTTCCAAAAGCAATAGAACTTCAGATTCTCGTTCCAGGTTTATTATGCATTACTTTATCTATTCTCGAAATTCTTCAAAAGTCGTGATTTCCATATCAAAATTACTTGGACGAAAAGTTTGCCTTTTATATGCGAACGACTCATTTTCATAAAATTTTCATAATTTTTAGGATGTTCTATTGTTCTAATAATAGCATAATAGACCAATTTGTGCGTACAAACAAAAATTCGTCCTATTTATATTTATTTTGCATAACATTTCCCGCCTTACACCAAAATACATGTGTACCTTTAGGCGGTAAAAGGAAAAAAAATGTAAAATGAAAACACCACATGCAAGGAAAGGGGAAAATGTGATGAAACACTTTATCGAAGGGAAGTCGAATTAGTTTCAAAAATTACATTTATTTTCAATTTTCATATTCCCGCTGAGATAAGTGTATGGATTTACCTACACGGATATGAAACTTTACGAGTTTTGTTTTGAGGAAAAACATTTTTTTTTAGAAATTCAAGGGCCGAAGCATATTCGACTGTTAAAAAAATTGGAAAAGACTCTTCAACGCGGCGCGTGGAGATTTTGTGTATGTTAGACATAAGGCACATTTTACAACATAAAAGAGAAATTTGATAAATAAAAATGGGAAAATAATTGCTTTTGTTCCATACATGAATGACTTAATAATTGAGTTAGTAAATTTTGAAACATAAAAGTCAAGAACTGAGTCTAACAAGGAAAATAGAAATACGTAAATATACGAGGAGTTTTTTTAAGCAAACGACTTGAGGCTGTTCATAAAGTAAGCTGTTCTTTGGACCACCTTTTTTTAAGTAGCTTGCGGCTCTTTTTGTGCTCCCCACCTCCCTTATTACCCCTCTTTCACTTTTTGTTAGTCTTTTCCATCGATTTCGAACTTCTAATGTAGATATTTCACTAGAAACAAAATGGTACATTCAACAGATGTTTCCGTACCTGGAAACAATTTTACAACAAAACAAATATCTTCTCTGAATAAAAACTTAGTAAAAATCGAATTTTATAACATTTTGATAAACGAGCCAATTATATTGTTCTGCGGTCTAGTATTTTTCATCTGCATTTTTAACCGTCACTGTAATCAAGAAACAATGAACTTTTTCTTATGAATTAATAGATTACTGAATGGTCAATATGCGATTTTACCGCATGCAGCTCATGGAACAGCATATGTCATATGTTCCCTTTAACTCAACCATTTCATTTACAAAACTGCATTTCCATTGTTCGTTCACTAGAAAACAACACACACTTGCCGTTAATTTGAAAATGAATAGATTTGGAACAATGGGTGATATAATGCTGAGTGTACACACGGTGAATGGAATGGTTTTGTGCATTATGTTCGTCTATTGATTGCAATTTGCAATGAAGTGAGCATTGAAATCGTGTGAAATAGAATTATTAGAACAAATAAAATCGAAGCTACAGATCTGCGAATTACAAATTTAACTTAATGAGGTAATAACAAGAACACTTCATTTTTCAATTTACATAAACAAGAAATAACTAAATTAGCTTGTTCGAAACAATCAATTGTGGAATTGATTAAGAAAATGAACAGAGTGATTAATGTGTAATGTGCATGGAACAAATTGGAAAAGATTATAAAAATTAAGTCAGAAATGAATTTTTCATGAACTTGAAATCGAGCATAGAACGGAATCATTCAATAACTTTAGCCAAATTTTGCTTCAATCCCACGCTTTTAGTACGGCGTCGGCTTATGTCAAGGTATACAAAGAAATTACCTAAGAAATTCATATGTCAGGCATATGTAAGGGACATAAAATTGAACGGACGGACTGTTGAATAGGAGAAAACGGCCTGACAGGAGTATAACGTACAAATACCATACTGAAAAAACAAAAAGAAAACTGAAATCCAGAATAAATTTGGTACACAAGTTGGCCGGTACTTCATGGGAATGTACAGCGAAAACTCTGAAGATAACAGCTCAATAGATGATTATTCCTGTGGCAGAATCATCTGCGGAAAGGTAGACTTTACACACCAATCCCTTGGCTGCACATCATGAGTAACATTGCTCCACCACACATCCGTCGACAAGAAATCACAGAGAAAGAATGCCAAAAATCGAGAAAAACAACGACCTATCAATTCATAAGGACCTGCCTGTCCATAGTTAAAATCCAGAAAGCCGTTCTGGGTGTTCTTCCGTAATTCAAACGACCTGCTCGACCTGAAAAGTCGATCGAAACGGTACCGGCATGGACCGCGAAGGACATGGATGAGAGCGAATTGTTTCCGTTCGGGCTGCCCATGATGCCCAATGATATCCACAACCTAACACCCGAAGCCATTGGATTGAAAAACTTCGAGTCGAGGTGTAAGAATTATGTCGGCGTCCGATAATCATTAGGTTGTTGTAGAAATAGGGTCTGGGCTCGGGTCTGGGTTGAATGAACTAATGCTCGACCACGTTACAAGATTTAGATTAGTGGCGTCCCAGGATTCTTACACCTAAACCGCCTCTGAGGCTGTTGTGCTTAACGTACAATATTAGCTGGCCCACAGAGCCGTATCTAGGCAGCTAAATCAGGGTGGGCGTGCGCCTCCAGAATGAAAAAGTTATAGAAACAAAGCAAAATATATCCTTATGTGATATGTTATACTCAGCAAGTTTTCTCACGAGCCCATGCTTTTAAAAAGTTTACAAATTGAGTCTGTAAATAGTAGTTTGCCTCCAACGTACACATACACATACACACATACATACACATACACATACACATACTAATTAAGTAATGACAATAGCGCCGCAACTTTTGCAACTTTTAATTCAAATTGAATCGTCCAACAGCATTCCATGACATTGAAATTTGAACATTATTTTTACACATAGATATTCTTCATTTGCGCTGAGCAGAAATCGTAAAAGTATAGAAACATAGAATGTATCTCTATGAATTCGTTCTTTAAATGCAAAATTTTAAAAGGAATCAAAAGTACGTGAGCGAAGCGAGCGAAATTTTTCGAAATCGTGTTTCATTTGTACACTTGTTAAAAGCAAACATGGCCCAAATTAATCAAAATTGACTAAATTTGCTTGCATTTTCGAAAATCTGAGGGTGGGCGCAAGATATTTCAGGGTGGGCGGAGCCCACCCCCGCCAGTACCTAGATACAGCCCTGTTGGCCCATCACTTCGCTTACGTCTAAAACCTTCGCTTTCACTGTTATAATGGTAACCTTCTCATCAAAACCTTACTTTTGTTACCGTTCGCAGAAGAAATGGTCACCATTCTATACACTAAAACCATCTCTATGTACCCAGTATTTTCCTCAATGACAATAAAGTACAACCGAAATCGGAGGCGTAGTGCTACTGTGATGCATCTAACTTTTCAGCCAGTGGTGTGTGCCAGTATTTACTGCGGGAAATTGTGTATTAATAGCATCATAGAGGCGTTACGATCCTTTGTCTATGAAAAAGGTGATTGTTTTCCTTGAAATGACTTACGTTAGGTGTTAGTTTAACGAGACTACTGGCACTTTCTATTTCAACTGCTTTTCTCAACAAAAGTACCAACGAACCATTTATAATAAACAAAATTTAAAGAATCAAAAAAAATATGAAAACGAAAGTAATTCCACAAACAGGATTATAACGAGAAAAAAATAAATGAAAAGAATTTGATCCATCTTGATAATACGACTATTCTCTGCCATAATAAACGTTAAAACGGTATCGATTTCACATTTTCCGGGATTGCAAACGCGTACCCTGATACCACATAAACAAAAATATTGCAAGACAACAAACATATAAAAACAATCCAATTGTTGAGAATCACACATGCGAATAATCGTAATTTAAGCTCTGCATACATGAGGTTTGAGAATGATTCGTAAAAGAATATTAGGGTCCTTCGGTTTTGACATTTATCTGGGTATCTTTGGCCTGCATAAATAAATGCGGATGTATGTATAAAGTGTGATATGGTGTCTGGTGGTACGAAATGTGTTTTAAATAGGGCGTAGATGGATCTGAAACACTATAATCCTTAATGTCAACACAACAAACGAAAATCCAGAATGGGATATGTGTGTGACTTAACTGCGTCAGATTGTATATCTATATCACACTTTCAGTGAATATTCGGTCATGAGAACGAGAGTGTAGATTGCGATGGCTTATTATTGATGAGTGATGAAAGGTGGAAACTGTGATACGTCTTTTCGTTTATTGGTTGATGATAATATGTCGACTTTACTCATTATCTAAAACCATAAAATTGATCATTACTAAGAGGACAGTGGTACAAGGAAATATAATAATTTGGCGGCGACTGGTACTCAGCTCAGGATACACAGCTTGATATAGAAGGAAAAGATCCGAATTACAGAAGCTTCAACTGCAGTAATTGTAATACCGCTGGACCCATGCTTAGCGAGTACAGGCTGATGCTTACACTAATTCACTGACGGGGAGGCCATGAATAGTGTCATGAGTGCTTTGGTATAGCCTCACAGTCCTAAGACCGACCATGACCCAAAAATATTTTTGACACATCAAACTGATTTACTTAAAACCCGTCAAAAAGGCACCACTGTCATCACCGAGTTGGCAAATTTGAATCCAGACATCTAGAGGCCAGTACTTCGAGGTGCAGAACTTTTCAATTTGATACCAGGTTGCCATTTTTGTGCCCTTGTACTACGAAGAAGAAGACAGCCTGATTGGTGAATGCCACTTTTACGGCATAACGAACGCCATAACAACGCACTTTTCAATTTGACACCAGGCTGCCGCTACCATTTACATAAACTAGTATAGCTCAAGAACGCAGCCTGGTGTCTAGATGAAAATTGTAAGGCATTCGTCAATACCGTCATGATAGTGATAGGCTACTTTGTGCTGTCGAGCCATGACTAAGTACGCAGCCTGGTGACAAATTGACAATTGTGTTCACATAAAGTACTCGCTGTTGGCTCTAACATTTCCTGACATCACTTTTTGACAACCCGTCTGCCCGGCCGAAATAACACTCTTCCACTTGGTGTAACTCTCTGAAGGCTGTGTACTTCATATGTAAGATTCAGTAGTTTCATGCGCTAGAGGAAGGATTAATCCAGTGCATGAAAGAATTATAATTTCTGGATGTTTCGCCACTCAATAATTATCAGTTTTGACAGTTTGTATAAAAATGAAGAAAATAAACAATGACATTAGCTACCTTGGCTGTAAATTTATCCCAAAATATATATAAATAAATTGTAACAAATATATTCCTCAAATAAATAAATTTACAAAAAAAGGAAATGCCACAAAGACGTTGAGTAGCCGTAAATCCCAAGCTTTTGCCTCTTTATCTTACTTACTTTTTTAACCGGCCCTACAACCCATTAAGGGTCTTTGCCTTCTCCAACATGCTTCTCCAACCGGACCTATCCTCAGCTAACGTCTTCCAGCTGGTTACTCCCGCAGTTCTCAGGTTGGCAAAAGCTGCATCGCACCATCTGGATTTTGGTCTGCCTGCACTTCTTTTGCCTTCCGGTTTGGTGATAAAAAGTTTCTTTGGGATACGATTGTCGTCCATACGCTGTACATGCCAAGCCATCGTAGTCTATTAATTTTTGTTGTTCTAACTATGTCCGGCTCTCCATAAAGTATGCAGCTCATGATTAAATCGTCTGCGCCGTCTGTTCATATTTTCGTCATATACTGGTCCGAAAATTGTCCGCAGTACCTTTCTGTCGAACGTGAGCAGCGATTGTTCGTCTTTCTGAGTTATGCACCACGACTCCGACCCATACGTAACTATTGGTCTTATCACAGATTTGTACAGTGCGCATTTAGAGTTTCTGCTTACTGATTTGGACTTTAAAATTTTTATCAGGCTGTAATAACTCCGGTTGCCGAGAGTTATCCGTCTTTTGATTTCGTCCATGATTACGTTGTCAGAATTTAGCAGAGATCCAATATATACGAACTTGTCTACCACCTTAAATGTGTGTGTGTCAATTGTTACGCTTTGGTCGTGTTGCCGATTCGATGGGGAGACAATCATGTATTCGGTCTTTGTGTCATTAACCTTTAACCCGAGGTCGGTACCTTTTCTGTCCAAAGCCGTGAACTTTTCCTTAACAGCTTCCATGTTTCGGCCCAAGATATCCAAGTCATCAGCGAAGCCCAGCAATTGACTGGATTTGGTGAAAATGGTGCTGCTGGTGTCGATGTCCATGGTTCTCACTGCTGCTTCAAGGGTCAAATTAAAAAGCAGCGTCGGGAGCGGATCACCTTGACGTAGTCCTTCCTCAATGTCGAAAGCGTCTGACAATTTGCTTCGGATTCTTACTCGGCTGTTAGCTCCATCCATTGTCAACTTTGTTAGCGAGATTAGTTTTTTGGGAACCCCTAATTCCTCCATCACTCTCCATAACTTCCTCCTGTACTCAGTCGTATGCTGCTTTGAAGTCTACGAACAAATGGTGTATTTCCACGTTGTACTCCTTACACTTCTCCAAGATCTGTCTAATGCTAAACAGCTGGTCCGTTGTTGAGCTCGTGCATCTCCATACATAATGCGTTACCACAGTGCTTGAAAAGTTCTCCAGGTATGTTGTCGATTCCTGGGGCTTTGAAATTTTTGAGCTTTAAAATTTCATGCTCCACTTCCTGTAGCGTTGGTTCTGCAATATGTGGCTGCGCGGTCTGGAATGGTAAGTTGTTGTTGGTGTCGTTTCGGTTCGGTGGTCTGTTCGGGTTCAGCAGTTCTTTAAAGTACTCCGCCCATCGTCTGATGCACCTTTCATCATCTGCTAAGACCAACGCATCCTTGTCCTTGCACAATAAAGGTTGTTGACTGTAACCTTGACTCGATTCGTTTACTTTCCGGTAAAAATTCCGCGTCTCTTTTCGATTACCAAACCTTTCAATTTCGATTAAAACTTCCTTGTCATGTTGTCGCTTTTTTCTTCGGAATAGTTTTTTCTCGAAATTCCTCTTCGAACGGTACTCTGCCATGCCAGCTCGAGTGCATCTATTTAGATATCTCGCTCGAGCAGCATTTTTGTCATCCAGTGCTTTTCTGCATTCGTCATCGAACCAGTCATTTCTTTTCTTTCCCGTTCTCGTTCCTATCGTCTCTGCTGCGGCTTGCTCTACGTTTCGTCTAATTTGATTCCATGCATCGTCTACGTTTCGTTGTTCGCTTTCCATTCCGTCAATAATTCTCTTCTCCAAACTATCCACATATTGTCGTTTAATATTTTCGTCCTGCAGTTTCTCGACGTTCCACTTTTCCAATTGTGTGAAATCGAAACTCGAGCCCTAACAACACCTTTACCAAGTAGTGATCTGAATCGATGTTCGTTCCCCTACAACTTTTGACATCCACAACATTTGAACAGTGACGCCCATCTATAAACACGTGGTCAATCTGGTTTTTGGTTCGTCCATCAGGTGATACCCATGTAGCTTTGTGGATGTCTTTATGTTCGAAATAGGTACTGCAGACAACCATGTTCCTTGACGCTGCGAAATCAATTGCCAACGTTCCATTTTCGCTTGTCTTTTCGTGGAGGCTATATTTACCAATAGTGGGGCGGTAGTAGACTTCGCGACCTATCTTGGCATTCAAATCCCCAAGTATGATTTTGATGTCTCGATTCGGTGCTCCATCATACACTTTCACCAGTTTCTCGTAAAATAGCTCCTTCGCTTCATTATCTTTTTCCTCCGTTGGAGCGTAGACGTTAATAAGAGTATAATTGAAAAATTTTCCTCTTATGCGTAGAGTGCATATTCGTTCGTTGACAGGAGTGAAACCAATCACCGCGTTTCTGGCTCTACCGAAGACCATGAAGCCTGTTCCGTATCCTCTTGGGCTGTCGTTGCTCTTGCCGCTGTAATAAAACGCAAAGTCTCTACTGATCATAGAATCTAGTTTCCTGTACTGCTGTAATGTCAAGTTTAGTCGCCCTTAGCGCACTAGTGAGTGATCTCAACCCTCCTGGCCGTAACAGAGATCTAACATTCCATGTTCCTAATTGTAAATCGTTGTCCTTTTTCCGTTGCCTAAGTCGTTGCCGTTTATCCTGTCCAATCCGAGGCTCTGTTGTTGAATTCATAACCATATTGCTTTTTTGAGTGTGGTATGGTGGCTAGTCACACGCACAACCCACTAATCCGTTTCCCCTCTGACCCGTGGGCAAGTCATCAGGTAGCACTCTTAAGTTTAGCACAAAACTCCGAAAAGAATTGAGGTCCCGGGGACTACGACGTGGACGTAAAAAGAGCACTTGATAGTTAGACAGTTGCACGCCTGGCACATGACACGGACTACCACACTCCGCTCATATGCAACCAGGCGCTACCCTATCTAACTACCGAATCCCCTTTTGCCTCTTTATCACCTCTATGAAAAAAGATTTTTGAAAATCAGATAAGATTTGAATCCATTGGCATCAAAAGTCAGTCTACTCCAATTGTCAAAATGACATTTAAAACGTCAAATATTTGGATCAATAAATAGATTTTTCATAACATGAAAGATGCAAACATTTCGGACCGTTTCTCTAACGGCTCGTAGCTTTGACGTTTAAAATGTCATTTTTATAGTCGGAAGAGACCAGCTTTTCATTCCAGCAAACTCTTACTCTAGTAAAAAGATACCGACTCAGAAGTCCAATTCGACTGGTCATAAACGTCGTAAAATGAACTAAATTGAATATTTGTTGGAACAGATTCTTTTAATGTTAAAGTTTCAAAGCGTACGGAATTTCTCACAGAAAACATTTAATTTGTCTTCTGTCATTCCTTCAGTCCATTCACTTCTAAACTTTTTCATTTACAAGTAGGGACTCAGTTCAGTAATTTTAGCGTGTACGCACTCGGTACGTTGAGTACACGCTGCAGGTTCATTGTTATGGAGATGCAATTTAACATTCTAGGCAGTAATGATGCGACCTACGGAATGAGCCATTATGGTCCAGTTCAGCCAGAATGAACTCTTCTTATTTTTATAAAGAAAAAAAAAACTAACTCCATACCGCGATTTGAACCTGGCACATACACAGCTGCGTATTGTACGCTAACCATTACCCCACGAATTCATGTAACGAACAACGATTAGATATCAAACACTTAGTTGTAAGTAGAGATGAGCGGGTTGCATGAAACTTCGAGAAACCCGACCCGAACCCGAAACCGAATTGTTTTCTTCGGGTCAATGGGTTTCGGGTTTCGAAAATTTTAATCGGGTCGGGTTCGGTCTGGGCCGGGCTTGGAAACAGTTCGGGTTTCGAAAAATTTTATCGGGTCGGGTTCGGTCCGGGTCGGGTTGTTGTATCATTTTATTCGGGTCCCGATCCTTTATTGACTTCTTACAAAACTCGTCTAAATTTTATCATCTTACATTACACCAATTTTGTTTTAGTCTAAGATCCGTGAAGAATGCAGACGTCGGGCCTTGAAATAATTTTTGTTTCGAAGTAATTCGAAAAACTTGAGTGTCTGGTTCGGTCCGGGTCGGGTTTTGAAACAGTTCGGGTTTCGGGTTTCGAAAAATTTTATCTGGACGGGTTCGGTCCGGGTCGGTTTTTGAAACAGTTCAGGTTTCGAAAATTTTAATCGGGTCGGGTTCGGTTCGGGTCGGGTTTCGAAAAATAACAAGGCATAACAAGGCATAACAAGGCTACTCGATTCAAAAAGTTCATATGTCGTTGATTTTGTTTAGAAAATAAACAAAATAATTAAATTTTGCCCAAAAGGATTTTGGTGAAACATAATGCCAGTCTGTCTTACGTGATCATAGGATTCCTGTAAAGTACTTAGTTTCTCAATCGGACTAATATATCCCGAGAAATAAGGCTTTAATTTAAAAACATGATGTGATCAATTTGTAAAATTTGTAGGTTGATATCGATTGAAAGTCTATTTACTACATTTAAAGAGTTTCTGCATAAAAATTAATAGACGTATTTGATGGAATGCACGCAACACAAAAAAAATGTAAAAAAAACTAGGATTTGAATCGAAAATTCTGGAGAAAATGAGTTTATGACGCCGAAGCATTGCTCTCTGAGCTATATAGACCATTGATGCCTTGCGTTATTATCACATCGACAAAGAAATAACAAAATGAACACAACACACTGCGATAGTTCATTCGATGTTTAGCTAAGAACTCAAATAGTGTACGCCGTATTTCAGGAGTTTTTTTTTTGTTTTCAAAGTGTTTAATGTTTAATTGTTTGTTTCAACGACCGAGTGCTACTACGTTAAAGCATAGTACAAGTGGCATCGTGTAAACAGCCTGTAACACAAGGGCGATTACGCAATCTCGCCTTCGGCTCGATTTTGCAAACTTCGCCCTTATGTTACCGGCTGTTTACATGACCTCAATTGTAATATACTATTATTCAGGTTCATCATTCACCGAAGTACTACTATTCGGTAAGTAGAATGTTTAACTTATGAACACAAAAAAAGAGTTTCTTTGCTTATTTTATGTACACCGAATACATCATTATATGGTAACATGCCAACTAAAGCAATAAAATGAAAATCACAAGATTAATAGATCATTTGAATGACTTGACAAAATGTTCACCTGTTGTATTATTCGGATTGTATTTTTCTTTTGTTTATTCCCTTTTTATAATTACCTTTCGTTATACATCAGATTTGTGTGTTGAATGATGAGTGTATACGATGTACAACTAAAGTTTATGAATACTGCTTCGGATTATAGTTCCGAAGACAAGTAGTGGGTTTCACAAAAACAAATTCTACAAATCTCAAAAAAAAATCCTCTGAAAACTTGCGACATTTTCTAACTTCTAATAAAAAAATTTAATACAAAAATCTTCCACATAAGACGAAGGTTTATGAAACCGCGATTCGTTCAACGACATTCCTTGCAGATTACGGTTTCGTTGCTTTTCCTGGGTATGCTGATACTCGCTGGTAATTTCACCTTTTATTTTAATATAAAACATATATTTTCGCACACTGTCATGTACATAAATGTTGTGTATTGCTGAACACTCAGTACATAGTCAACATGGAATATATATACAAACAGTTCGTTTCCAGAATACCATACTGGAAAATATTGTGAAGTGGTGTGGGATAACAAGTTTCACAAACACCACTCAAACTTGAGGGTAACTCAAGGGATGAAAATTGGAAAATATTAAAGGTTGATAGATCTATTTCATGCAATTTTTTTCTGTCATTGCTGAGCGAATTTTTAAGTAAGAAATCGTCGTAAATGTAAGGAAAAGTGTAGCAAGCAAGTGAAATGTGAAAATAGAAGGAACATTTTCGGTTCACTTTGTCATGGCGATCGAATCAATCAATTTGAAATACCTCCCTTTGGTCTTTCTAGTTTCCTCGGTAACTCAATTTTTAGAAATAGTTGTCTATATCGATTTTGCAGTTAGACGGTATGTTTATACAGAAAAGGAAAAGGAAAAAAGGTTTTATGTCCAAAACGTTGAACTTAGCTTTTTAAATGGTAATGGCAATCTATAAGTGAGAAATATCTGTCCCCCTGTTTCGTCTCGTTTTTTACGTGGGCTGGGAGCTGGAAATCTTTCATAAGACCGAGCACATGAACCATTAGAACTAATTCCTCTTGTCGTTTTACTTATCTTCGAAATCATCTCATGGAATTAATTTTCTTATACACTTTTCGCTGCTTCACACTACTTTCGTCGTTTTTTCATTCACCACTATTTACTACTACCTCCCTCGAAGCTTTCTCACAAACAAAATTGTTATTAACTGTCTTCCTGCGTTCACTCCCTCGATTCCACATGTCCAAAATGTCCTTAATTTTGGAAAAATGTCCGAAATCTTCTGAGACAATCACTCAATTCACTCATAAATGGGCAATTCCACCGACATCATCGTTCCCACTCACAAAATTCTCAGTAGTTACAAAATAATATTAATAGGAAATTAGCTAACCTCAAGTTGAAGGATCAATCTTTATGATACACGCTTTTACATCAATATCGTTTTGTAACAACTGAGCATTTGGAGCGTTGGAGCGAAGTTTTCGTGGAATAGCCCAAATTTAATTTACATCTCACGTACTGTTCAAATTCATGTATTCTACAAGCTGATGACTTGCTTCGTGAAGAAGCTTTTGCTCATGCACTATTCCTATTTTTTCATCGAAAAATGTTCAAAATACGCCCCACAAAATTCAATTTTTGCTTCAAATCTAGAATAGCTTGACTGGACTTTAGATGAAAATTGTGAGAAAGGAAAGGACACAACGAAGCAGACTCATTCGAAACATACCAGAGGTGAGGTACTTTGCGTGGTAAAGAAATAACAAGAAATCCATAAATTGGCGAATGTCTCATAAAACAGGTGATAATTTAGTCATTCGATGCATGCGAATATGAAAAATCAAACAGAAGCGTTTCTCATATTCGAGCTTGTTTCACTCTTTGTGTTTACAAAGAAGAACTCATACGGTTATGGACATGCAACAAATCATTTAATTTATTGCATTGCACCATCAATAAATATTTTTTATGTTTTGACAGGGAAACATTCAGTGAGGTAAAATGTGGTTGATTTTTTTTAACGTTCGAATTTAGCAGAATTCTCATTATATTTTTTGTCACAAAATAAATTTTTCTTAAGAGTTTCGTTGAGATGGTTTTTTTTTTGCGGCAATATATCAAAAATGTTATGTGTGGGAAATGACATGTTGCAAAAAAGTAAACGTTGGATGTTGCGGAGTAAATTTAATGTGAACAAGGTATGGAATTAGGTCCCCTTCGTGTGCTGGACTGCAAAAGTGTTCGGAATTTGATGTACAAATTTACGTTTATGATTCACAATCTATCATTCGACCAGAATTTATTAATATTGTAAGGATGAGGTTGTGGTGTCACATTTTTTTTCGAATCGTAAACTTAGAGAAAGAAAGGTTTTTACTGGAGGAAACATGCCCGCAGCGGTGGCGGAGCGCGTGACACAGTCCTTACACCCCAAAAAAGAAGTACACAAACTCAAAAGACGCCATACAATTCTATTTATCATGCCCGAAGCGGTAGTGGAGGGCGTGACGCAGTCCACACACCCAAAAAAAACGTCCACAAACCCAAAAAACTTCATACAAAAACTTTTGGGACAAGGACAGAGGCGCCGACTACACCGGGGCAAATCGGCTCTTGCCCCGGTTGAAGCAATCCAACCGGGGCAGAGCCCCGGTTGTCGCAAATGTAATTTAAAAAACAAGTCAGGAAGGAAACATAGCTTGAATCGTCGACAATGGAAATTAACAAGTTGAAGAAAGCGAATGTTTTCGCTCGCTCTGTTTTGCGGTTTCATTTTCAACTAAAATTGAGTACCAGTACTTTGAAGAGACTTTGGACCTCTTTACAAGCTACATCTGGCATTCTCCTCTCTCACAGTGTTCTACAAAACTGTCTCCAGATATTGTAGGCCGAGTTCTTCAATATAGCTAAATAACAAATTCCAACTACGTAACGACAGATGCGCCGATTTTTTTTGACACTTCAACGGATCACTTGAAGAAGTTTGTGCAACGGTTATTGCGTGGTTATCATATTATGTTTGGAAAAAACCTGTTTACAATGTACTTACAATATTGTAAAACATTGTGAAATCCAACTTAAAGCTTGACCCACAAGACACTCAGAGGTAGTGACATTACTCGCTGAGACCCTCAATACGGCTATGACTTTTTGCTCCGACAATTCTAAAAATTCTCACTTGTGGCGTGAATCTTTAATCGATTCATTAATCTACATGGAGAGAAGAAAGTTTTAGTGATCTGCCAAGTGGGCATGGAAATTATACGGGAACCTAGGAACCGGTTCCTAGATTTTGAAAAAAAAAATTGTTTCCGGGGTACCCTTCGCCTTTTATTTCGACAGGGAAATTGTACTTTCTTCGAAGGCAAAAAAAATGTTTTTACCATACCGAAAAGTCAATGGCATCGTAAAGTGAAACCCTACGGGATGTCAATACCACCTGGAAGTCAATGCCACAGGCAAGTGAAACCCACCTAGACTATAAAACACACCACCAGACTATCAAAAATATATAAGTAAATGGAATAAATATCTTTTCGAATGAAACGTTGGTGGAAAGTACTTGGTCTACAATTTCGCAGGTGCTGAAAATAAAAATCGAACATGAATGTTCATATTCTATCATATCTATAATCCTATCAACAACACCGGGAAATAATTGGCTGATTTTTGGATCCGGGGAAATTTTGACTCGGTTCTCGGGAAGAAAACATTACTTTCATGGTCGTTGCAAAGTGAAAACAAAAGGTTGTGCCGCACTATTTGTCGGAAGAAGACATGATATCACGAACTGTTTGAAGCACCTCTTTTAGAGAAACATTCTTCAGTACATAGTAGACGTTTCTTCTAAAACATTTTCGACCCTAAATATCAATTAGAGACCTGCATAGGACAGGGACCGAGGGGGAAACCACTGGTCAAAATTGTGTCCAAACAATTCCATTTCCATAAAGTAACATATGGTCATTAAGTCTTTAGACTTTTTAGTCGTTTCATAAAACCGAAAATAAAAAAAGCTTCATTAAATTTTTTTCTGTGGTGAAATGAGGAATAAGAATGGACTATTTCTAGATAGAAACCGCAGACTTATTTGTATTGCTGTTCACTTTCGAGCTTTACTTTCAAAGTCCCTGAAATCATCATTTGGCCGACTAATTTTTGACGTACTTTCCTCCCCCGAGCCCGAGTCTGTTCTTAGATTTCCCATTCATATGAATACATATTGTCTTCATCGAACGCCTGATGAAATCTGCTTGGTATATAAGAAATATTTCGAAGTTCTATCACTATTAATGGGTTCTCAAAAATGACCAAAACCAGCTTTTGTCCATTATTTGACCAAAAGAAAAGTCTTATCGAATTCCTTCAACTAAACTGTCAAACAATCATCATTTTGAGTGTAATTTCTGTTTGTGGTTCACAATATACTCAAATTCGCGTAATGAAAGTGTTGACAGAGAATGTAAATTTAATTTTGTGGTAGAGAAGTGTATTGGAAAGCCAAAAATTGAATTTTATTGAGCTGCACCAAAATCAACCATACTTTGGTGTCCAGCGCGGATGGACATCACGCCTGAGTGTGTGTGGTGCGAGGACTTGGTCCTTACCGAGCGTGCAAAAGAGTATTTGGTACTTTGAATACAGTGAACGGGAATTTTCGCCTTAGGGATTTCCGAAACGGAACAATTGGCCAAAATGCAAATCGACAGATTTTAAAGGCAAAGCTCGTATGCGATCATTAATGCAGATAATTCTGCGGTTTCTATCTGGAAGTATTCTATTATTGTTCCTCATTTTACCACAGAAAAAGATTCGATGCAGCTCTTCTTCTTCCAGCTCCATAAAAGTTACAAGATAGTCTAAAGACTTAATGACCATATGTTATTTCCAATATTTCCAAAACTCATTTCATTTAATTTCATTTCATTTAATTCCAAATTCCATTTTATTTCCAATAATTCCAGTACACTGTCCCAACAATTCCATCAGTGGTTTCCCCCTCGACAGGGACTCAAAGATTTGTGCCAGCTTGATCCCGTCGTACTTGTCACTACCTTCGATTTACATTGGGCGTTAGAACGTTCAGAGAACTTTCGTTGTTTGTCTAGAACACACAGGAAACATTTTTCCCCGGTTGGACTGAATGAAAGTCGGCGCCTCTGGACAAGGAGCCCAGACTCATCAACATCGGTTGAAAATTGGCTGAGATATCGAGGTTTGAAAATGACATTTTTCTATGGGATTTGATTTTTCTATTATTCTCATCATTATGAAAACTTTTTTCTGATCTGTCGGTTTTTATGTTCTATGTTCAATTAATAATTTTCGATCTGGAGAACTAGACAGCCGATTTTCAGGGAACGTCAGTCTCGGCCCAAAATGAAAAATTGCATATGCCGCTTTTCCGAGAAAATTCTGGAAAAGCCTTGGCATGTGGAAAAGTGGTCAATTTTAAGGGTTTTTTAGGTCATGCTCGGAGTTTTCGAATTTCAGCTCCGGAGTGACAATAGCTAGAGAGTTGGCTTCTTCGGAAAAGTTATAGAATTTGGTCAGGAGAATTTTTTGGGATCTTAAGAAAATGGCTGCCACTTGTAGAAGCGGCGCCATCTTGGATTTTTCGCTAAATTCCGAATAAGAATAACTAGACAGTTAGTTTCTTCGGGAAAGTTATATGAATCAGTGAGAACAATTGGTGACACGAAGTGTTCCGAAGGTAGCCTAACGTGACACGAAGTGTTCCGATGGTACCCGAAGGTAACACGAAGTGTTCCGAATGCAGCTAAAAATTTTTTTTAGAAGAAAATTTTTTTTGGAGAAACATTTTTTTTGAAAAAAATTTTTTTAGGAAAAATTTTTTAAAAAAAACTTTTTTGGAGAAAATTTTTTTCGGAGAAAATATTTTTCGGAGAAAATGTTTTTTCTGAGAAGAATTTTTTCGGAGAAATTTTTTTTCTAAGAGAAAATTTTTTTCAAAAAATAGAAAATTTTTCACATGAATTTTTGAACAAGTGAAAACTTCCAAAACGACTGATATCACAACAAAAACCTCTTAAAAGGTAGAGTGTGACGCAGTCCGTAAGTCCGCTTCCAAAATTATTGGTATCGCTTGAGGTGACGCTATCGCTGATAATATGCAGCAGTTTGTTTGAATGGAATCTTGTGTTCAAAGTTTGAATTTTCTAAAAATATTACAGCGCTTTTTTTTAAAACAAAATTGAATGTGTTGAAAAATTATTTCGCTGGTGGGTCCGGTATTTGTGACGCAAGTTTATTAACAGAACACAAGATTCCATTCAAACAAACAGCTGCGTATTATCAGCGATAGCGTCACCCAGTGCCTAAAGTAAGCTTTTTCCACTGGGGGGATTTTTATCGCAGAGGCGCAGTTTCGAAACGAAAAGGGCGTATTTTTGTAAGAAAAAGGCGCATATTTTTCACAAGTATAAACATCGTCTCAGGGGACGTCCACACATTACGTACACAACAAAATTTGATTTTTAGACCCTCATCCTCCCCCCATTACGCAAAAATGTATGAAAAAATCTCGAAATACATGAAGCGTACCCTTTTAGCACCCCCCATATACGTACGCATTATGTCCCCTTTCCACATCGTTTTATCGGATCATACCCTCTTCGTAGCCATGTTAGGGGCTCTTCGCAATCACGATCTAGAATGGGAGGGGGGACTAACAAAACGTAACGGACTATAGAAGTTTGAGTCATATTTAACCCACCTGTTGATTTGACGAACATTTGTCGTAACCTTGTTGAATATCTGCCACCTAAGCTGTGTCTAATGTAGGAACGTCTTTCATGACCGGAAACTGTTCACAGACATCGTTCACCAATCTACGAATGATGAACTATTTTTCTCATTTTTAACATTGGTCTATTACATCTTTGTTTGGTTTTTTAAAAATGTTTTTGTTGACAATTTTGAATAGATAAAAGGCCGGAGAACTGAGAAGCATCGTCTGTAAGTAAGCCGGGGGCCTGCGGAGCACCGTCGAGGAGTGGGGTGCACCTCAGAGGGCGTCTGGTGCACTTTTCCACCCCAGTATGTTTGTTACTTTAGGCACTGGCGTCACCTCAAGCGATATCATTAATATCAACGATTAGTGTTCAGGTACTGTCACGTATCCTAGGTGAAGACCAAGGCACTCTTACCTCCCTACTGTGATTTCTCTGGCCTAATTGCTAAAGAAGGATAAAGTGGTACAGCCACCCAAATTCAACAGTGAATTTCGTTTTTCAGTGCCGTTAGGCACTTCAAATATTGTTTGGATCGAAAACCGTTGTTAGTTTTGAGGACACCCCTAGACCCGCAGTCCACAATTTATACTCGGTGAGAGTTGTCGGCTAGGCTCTTAAGCCGACTCCGCAAGTACCTTTCATAAGGCTTGACCAGCAATTCCCATGGGCGGTCACAAATGTTTAGTGAGTAGAAGTCACAAAAGATACGTGCGACTATCGATCGGCTTACGGTTCTATACGCTCTATTTAATTAAGTTATCAAAGATTAACTCAGATACGCATTATGTTAAAGCAAATATTTAATCAAAGGAACATTAAACCTGTAATCACAAAATCACTTCGAGGAACGGGATTTAGCTAAGGCAACTGGTAAACTAAATAATCTTCAACCATATAAAACTTAGTCATAGACTTTATTATGAAAATCTGAAGTATAGAGGCACACAGAGAAGACACTTCTTCAGAAATAAAACAATGCCAAAGTTCGATGATCATAACAGAATTATTATTAGGAAAAGAAACACCTCGCTTCTTTCAAATGTATATAAATAAATAGGGAGCGTATTCACATTTGCTCTGTTATCATCTACACCAGTGATAACCCACAATAAATACAGCAGAAAAAAATTGGAAACATTATTATTATTAATGTTATGCTTTCATTTATTTGCACACAAAAAAAGAGGAAAGCTCCATAGGTCACAATATTATGCTGTGTTGTGGTTGCTCTATGTTGTACACACCGAATATTATGTACGGTTATTCAGGATATTTTCGTTCACTAAAATTTGTTTTAGAATACCATTTCGTTGAATGAAGAAGCGGTTGGAGGTAATAGATTTCATGAACAACACTCACACTTGAGGGCAACTCAAGTGGTAATGTTGTTAAGGTTTCACGATAACTTTCGCAAAATCGAGATGAAGTTAAAGGTGAACAATTTGATGTTTTAGAGGAAAAATGGGAATGTGTGGGTTCGTTGAGTAATACTAGGTAATTGGACTAGGAAAGTTGAGATATTACGTCTTCTGGTTGTGTAGAAGGGTCGCAAGTTTCAAGACAATTTCATTGCGTTATTAAATGAGTAAAATTTTGAATTTGGTGTTTACAAGTAGGGCGTAAAATAGTTGAAATCATGTCGTTTGTTTTATATGAATTTATTTTTGGTTAAGTTTATCTTAATTTGAATGTTGTCAAGGGTGTAGAACTGATTCTTAGTTATCATATCTCGGCAGCTAACGTGAGTACAAATGTTTTCAGCATCAGAATAGATTTATTTAATCACAGAGAGATATTCCGTAATTGATTCTCCCACCTATGACAGTATTGTTAAAATTTTGTATGGAAATATGTGATTGAATTGTACGATGATGTAAATTACACATTTCCATAGGGAGCAGATATCTGAATTGAATTTCTTAAGAACCATTTTTCAGAAGATGGTAAGTTAGCTGTCCACAGGTCAATTTTCTGTATAGTAGTGACATGGAGGTTTGTGATATGAGGGTTTTTTTGAGATTTTTTTAGATTTATCAGTTTGGGCCGGTCCATTACTGGTTCTTGAAACACAGATCTGATGATCCTTTGTTTCATCATGTAAATCTCGAAAACCTCCCAGTCCCTACCAGGAACCTGTCTAGAGCGGCAGGTTCCATTTTGGAGACATTTTCGGGTTGGACTACATGACTTCCTAGTGTCCTGAGCCTTAGTGAGGAGAACTTCGGGCATTCCCATATGACCACCACCTCTCCGCCAACGGTTCCGGGGAGAATACTCCGGCTCCCGTATCTTCTGAAGTTTTAGAGCCATCAGTGAAACTCACAATTACTTCATCTGATAGGCAGCTTGGCCAACCTTCCAGCCATTCAGACCTATCGGGTATGACAGTCTCAAAACGCCTTACGAAGTCCGTCTCCGGTTTCGTTCGGTCCCTAGGCATCTCAAAGACCTCGTTAGTGATAGCCTTCTTGATTTTCCCATGGCCCGAAGTGAAATTCGGAGTCCAGAGATCGTTCTGTGACAGTTTATCTGCCGTAGCAAAACCTTTCGCCTTCAATGCCACGTGGACCGGTGGCAGGTTAATCAATGTACCCATAGCCACAGTGGCTGTCGATTTCATAGCTCCGGTAATACAAATGCATACCAGCCTTTGAATCTCGTTCATCTCTTTCCTCGCACTCCTAATGTCGAGCCTCGGCCACCACACAACGCAGCTGTGACTCATCATAGGTCTTATGACAGCTTCATACATCCACCGTATAGGACGGCAGGACCCAGTTTCTTCCAAATGAGTTCCTGCATATCCAGAAGGCTACTAGAGCCTTCTGTGCCTTGTTCTTGACGTGCTCGATCCAGTTCAACTTACGATCGATAATAACTCCCAGGTATTTCACCCACGCTCCAGGAACGATATCTTTATTGAACAGCCTCAATTTCACCACCCGTTCGTGACCAGACGGATTTACCCTGAGGCCGTTGTTTCGACACTATTCCTCCACTATCTTCAGCGAGTACCTCATGCTGTCGCCCAATGTGCTCTCAAACTTACCTCTGATCAAAATTGTCAGATCGTCCGAGTACCCTTGAGCGAAAATACCTTCGTCGTTCAGCCTCCTAATTAGGGAGTCCACGTCTATGCACCACAGCAGTGGGGATAGTATTCCCCCCTGAGGGCAGCCTCTAGATGCCCAGAAACCTACCTTGTGGGTACATACCGTTGCCTCAACTGCCCTGTTTCTGAGCATACTAGTGATCCAAGTGTAATTTCCTCACCTTCAAAAGATCTCTCTACCTAGCCAAGATGGCGATTTGTCAATAGTGCTCTAAAGTAAGCTCCGCGATAATTCCATAATAACTCATTATACTACTTATAATTTATAGCGATTCTTGTATAAGTGATCAAACGGACAGTTGTGCATCAAATTTATTATAATATTTTAAACAAACATTAAGTAATACTGGTTAAATAAGCTAATCCGATTTGCTATTCAAACAAGTGTTCCAACAAAATGCTCAACATGGCCGACGAAATTGACAAACGCACTACCCGTTCATTGATACAAAAGAAATCGAATGAAACGGATATTTTGGTGCTGCTGAAAGGTGTCAGTGCTAAACTTGACCAGAACCAAAAAGAACTTAAGAATTTAGATATAAAGTTTGATAAATCAATTAGTGATATCACATGTAAATTGGAACAAGAATCTATCTGCATCAGAGACGATTTTCACGACATTTCAAAATATATGACAACAAACTTGCTAATATCAGTCAAGAAGTTCAAGTTCAGTCTGTGCGAATTGATCGAGTCGAAACTGATATTGAAAACAACAACAGAATTAAACGATTAAACGATATTGTACTGAGAGGCGTACCTGCTGGTAAAAAGAATCTGTTGAACGTTTTCGTGATGATTTCTAAAGCAATAAAATTCAATCATTCCAAATATGACAGCGTTAACAACATCTTCCGTGTTCGTGGAAATAATGATGTAGCTCCACCTGTTATTGTGCAATTTACTACGTCATTGTATAAGCGTGAATTCATGTTGAATTATTTCAAGTTTGGACAGTTGAAACTGAGTGATATTGGTTGTAACTCTGACAACAGAGTATATGCATCGGACAACTTGACAAAACGTAATGGGGATATACATCGCACAGCCCTACAGATGTTAAAGGATAAAAAATTATTTAAAGTCCAAACACGTTCTGGTTTTGTCTTCGTCCAATTGTCAGCTGATTGCAAATTGGTGAAGGTAAATTGTCTGGAAGAGCTGTCAAATTTGAAAAATGGCATCGGCGACACAGCCGATCTGAATGCACATGATGTCACGTTAATCGAGCAGACTACTGGTCATTATTAAATTGCTTATCAATTAATTATTCTTAATTACATTCTATGTTCATTAATGTTAAATTGGTTCGCGGAGCAACAAGTTAAAAGATATTTAAAGAAACTAATGAAATCAAATAAGAGACTAAGTGTTTATTATCAAAATGTTAATGGGATCAAAACAAAAGTTTCCGATTTCCGTTCATCAATTGTAGAAAGTAGATTTGATGTCATTGTATTGTGTGAAACATGGTTAAACGACGGTTATTTTAACGAAGAACTGTTTGGTGACAAATATACAGTCTATCGTATCGATCGTAATTTTGATTTAGTGGATAAAAAAGATGGTGGTGGATGTGTGATTGCTGTGAATACTAAATTAATATCAAATAGAATCCATGAATGGGAAATGGATAAAGAGGATATTTGGGTATCAATTTCGTTGTGCAATGAAGGAAAGAAATTCTATATCAATGTTCGGTACATCAAATGCCGCAGTACTCTGACTCACCACCAATTACATTACAACAAAATAAACGATATTGTAAATCTGATTGAGCCCAACGGTCAGTTCTTGTTACTCGGTGATTATAATTTGGCCGACTCAATTATTTGGTCTGTAAATAGTGAAGGTATCTGTGAAGCCGATATAGTTAATGGTAATATTGCTGAAACTTTTATGAATTTAATGTTTGTGTCTAATATAAATCAATTTAATCATTCAAAAAACAAAAATATGAGGGCGCTTGATCTGGTCCTATCAAATATGGACTCAAGTAAGATATCAGTAATTGTTGATGATGATCCAGTTGTAAAAGTAGATGGTCATCACCCTCCATTGTATATTGAATTGGATGTGGCTCCATTATCCTTCGTAGCTGAAAATCGATCGCCAAAACTGAATTTCTTTCGTGCAAATTACAATGCTCTGAACAATTCTATTAAAAATATCGACTGGGTAAGTGAACTTGAATATTTAAATATCGATGATGCAACGAAAAAATTTTATGAAGTACTGTCTCATCTACTTGAAAACCTACCCAAAGTAAAAAGTAGAAAAAATGGCTTTCCGTGTTGGTTTACCAAAGACCTCATAAATCTCATCCGTGCTAAATTTATATCAAGAGACAAATTTAATAAATACAAAAAACGAGAATTTATAAATACAAACTTGCTTAAAAGCCTTGAAGATCAATATTGTAAGTTGCGTAATGAAGTGAGAAAACTGAAAGACCAGTGTGAAAATGACTACATATCTGATATTGAAGATAAACTCATATCTAATCCGAAATGCTTTTTCTCATATACAAAATCGCTAAAATCATCCAATTCAGTGCCCAATGTTATTCAATATCATGATGAAATAGCCAACAATAGTCAATCCATCTGTAATATATTTGCAAAATACTTTCAATCGGTCTATCAAGCACCTGACATTGAACAGCTTCCAGCACAACCCATATATAACGAACTTGTGTTACCTACATTCCATCCGGATAAGATAAAAACGATTTTGGATAAACTTGATAAGTATAAAGTGTCTAGTCCTGACTTCATCCCAGCAATTTTTTACAAGAACACATCCTCGACCATAAGCCTACCACTGTCAATATTGTTTAATAAGTCAATTGCCGAAAGAAAATATCCAACAATATGGAAGGAAAGCTTTGTTACACCAGTTCACAAATCGGGTACCAAGACAAAAGCAATAAACTACCGGCCTATAAGCATTCTCTGTACAGCTTCCAAAGTTTTTGAACGTCTTATCTTTAATGACCTGTATGGGCACGCAAGGCCAAAAATTACCCCTTCCCAACATGGTTTTGTCGCAGGCAAATCTACTCTTACCAATTTAATCGAATACTCCAGCTACGTGACTGATTCAATTGCGAAAGGGGGACAAGTTGACACGTTCTACAGTGACTTTTCGAAGGCTTTCGATCAAGTCTCACACAACCTCCTCCTGCAACGGTTACGCGGCTACGGAATCAACGAAGGACTACTTTTATGGTTTTCATCTTACTTAATCAACAGATCGCAATTTGTAGTTTTGGGTAACACTAAATCAGAAAGAATAATTCCAACATCGGGCATACCTCAGGGCTCCATACTTGGCCCGCTTCTGTTTCTTCTATTCATTAATAACTTGCCGGAAGTCTTCAAGTCATCTACAGCTTCATTATTCGCCGACGATCTAAAACTCTACAAAAAATCGTTGATGCCACTGACTGTCAATTGCTGCAAGAGGATATCGATCAGCTGTCTAAATGGTGCGAAAGTCACAGGCTTCATCTTAACATTAGCAAATGCTTCAGCCTCACTACATCTCTAAAACCAAATAAAACAAACATAGACTACCAAATAAATGGCACTGTACTGACCAAGTTAACGGAGAAATCAGACCTAGGTGTACTTTTTGATGAGAAACGAAGCTTCAAGCAACACGTCGACAAAATCACAAGGAAATCGTATCAGATGATTGGTTTCATTTTCCGGTCTACCAAGTCGTTTAACGACCCATGAAGCATAATTCGGCTGTATTGTGCATACGTTCGTAGCAGATTGGAGTATTGCACTCCAGTCTGGAATCCCTTGTATGGAACATATATCGACACCATCGAGAAAGTGCAAAAACGTTTCACTCGGATGCTTTACTGGAAATTCCGTTGGAAAAAACCCGACTACCATACTAGATTGCAACAACTAAATCTTCAATCACTCGAAACTCAACGTTTGATATTTGATGAGAAACTATTATACAATATTGTACATAATCGAATTGACACATCCCTGGCCTCACGTATAACCTTCAACACACCTGCACGTTTCACTAGGCATCAAAATACATTTCAACTACCAGTGGCGTCGACCAACATCATTCGGAACTCACCTCTCTACAGAATTCAAGAACATCACAACATTTATTTCAACAACATAAATCTTCTAACAACTAATTACAAAAGATTCAGTAACAGACTAAATCACCAATTTCAATTTTGACCTAAGGTATTAAGTAAATGTGATTCGTATTGAAGCGATAGTGGAAATCTGGTAATGTTATTGAAATGAGTGACCTAACTGAAATGCTAATATTTGTGGATAACTAATTTGAATTTGTAGTGTTAAATAAATAAATAAATAAAATAAATAATATATAAATTAATACTATTTACAAGCTTAAAATAAATTAATTATATAGAAGTAAGATGAACGATAATAGAAACTTCGTAAATCAAGAATAATAAAAAAAATAATAATAATAATAATAAGAAAGAAGAAACCATAATAGTTGTAGTGAATTTATATAAAATGAAAGCAGAATGATAAATGTAAATATTTAATTTCCATTTATATTGTTACTTCTAATTACTTACTGTATAGTTTGGTTAATATGTTATTGGGCAAGTGGCCTGTTTATTAATCAATAAAGGAAAACAAACAAACAAACAAACAAACCAGATTGTGAAGAGCAGAATCGGTAGATTTCTCTACCTGGTATGCGTGCTGATTCGCATGCAGCGGATACCTCGGAAGGATTTTGTCCCTGATATAGAAATCTATCAGCCTTTCTAACGTTTTCTGTATGAAAGATATGAGGGTTCTTAGGAATGTAGAAAAAGTTAATCAGAATATATAATTTTTGAGTCTTAGTGTCAAAATTTGATCTGAAAAAACATCGCATTGAATTATGCAGCCGAGTACTTTGCGATGTTTTTTCAGATCAAATTTTGACACTAAGACTCAATAATTATATATTCTGATTCAGAGAATCTATAAAGGGATGTGTTATGCAAACAGTAGATGTTTCGGAATTTAATATTGATGATCACTGCCTTAGAAATATGCAATGAAAAAACATCGCAAAACATAGAACTGTCAAAATATCTGACACGCTCTTAAGTCAACTTTAGGACGTTATTCGCTTTCAAAAAGAATTGTCGGTCACGGGAATCGAGCCGGAATCTTTTTTTTGGAAAACTATTTCGTATCCAATCCACTGAGCCATCCCATTCAGGAAGTTACTCCGTCAAAGATGAAATGGAGATTGGAGTGAGCACAATGTATCGTTGATTTTATAAGACAAGTTGTTCCTTCTCTCAAAATACCCAGCCAAAAATTTCTTCCATCTACGCCGCCACTGGTCAGTGTCCTAAAAATCAACAATTGAATTGCTAGACTAGCAAAAAACGATTACCTCTTAAGAGTAATATCGCGAAAACTTCGAACAATATTCAGACTTTGCGGAACAAGGGTCGTCAGAATTGGTCGAGTCATATTTCATTTTTTTCGTTACACTTTTGTGACCAAAGTAATTTTTCACTTTTGCAAAAAAATGTCTCGTCTTGGAGATAGAGCTCATAGAGTAAGGTCGTGCAAGGAAGTGCTGAAAATCGTTTTTTAGTTATAACTCGAACGAAGTTGATTCGAACCAAAAAATTTTTTGCACGATTTTAGGCCTTGAAACGACAAAAATTTTGACTATATACTTGACTAGGTAGGAGTTGATGGTCGGCCGTTATTAGCCGAAATAGGCGAAAAAATAGGCAATTTTCGGAAGTCTCTGGCCAGTTGCAATAGAAAGATTCAGAGACATGTCATATACCGTTGGAAAGCCTACAATATGTACTACCTAAATATGCAAAAACTTTCTTGGAAAAGTTCTATTGCAGCGGACGGCAGCCATTTTAATGAAAGTCTGACAAAAAAATGACGAATTTTTATCACTTCTATATGGCTTTGACCTAGTAAAACTTGTCCGATTTTGAAAATCTCTTTTTCCTCCGAAATTTAACCGAAAAAATGAGTTCAAGTTTGAAGATGAGAAAAATCGGTCGAAAAGTTCCGAAGATGTGGTCAAAAAAGTGACCGAAAACATGGTTTTTTGGGGGTCGGTGAAACTTTTTCGCATATACCTCTGCGAAAGAAACATAGAAATTGCTTTTTAAGGCTTTAAATAGAAGATATGGACCGCCAGAAACTAGCAAAAAAAAGTAGTGAAAATTTGTTAAGTGGTTTGTAAGTTGACATGTGCAGCCCAAACCACTTAACGAATTTTCACAAATTTGTCATTTTTTTGTCAGACTTTCATTAAAATGGCTGCCGTCCGCTGCAATAGAACTTTTCCAAGGAAGTTTTTGCATATTTAAGTAGTACATATTGTAGGCTTTCCAACGGTGTATGACATGTCTCTAAATCTTTCTATTGCAACTGGCCAGAGAATTCCGAAAATTGCCTATTTTTTCGCCTATATCGGCTAATAACGGCCGACCATCAACTCCTACCTAGTCAAGTATATAGTCAAAATTTTTGTCGTTTCAAGGCCTAAAATCGTGCAAAAAATTTTTTGATTCGAATCAACTTCGTTCGAGTTATAGCTAAAAAACGATTTTCAGCACTTCCTTGCACGACCTTACTCTATGAGCTCTATCTCCAAGACGAGACATTTTTTTGCAAAGTGAAAAATAACTTTGGTCACAAAAGTGCAACGAAAAAAATGAAATATGACACGACCAATTGTGACGACCCTTGTTCCGAGAATGTTCGAAGATTTCGCGATATTACTCTTAACACAATGAAGTTATTTATGTTTGTGAAATGTATTTTAAAATCTTTTTTTTTCAAGATGTAAATACATATCGCTGAAAGGTGTTTACTTTAACACCATGTCCATACAAAAAAGTATAATATTAAAACTTAACTTCCAACATTATAATGACAGTAATACTTCAATTTCCAAGAACAATTAGAATTAATAACTTTATTACCTTTTTGTTAAAATGAATACGTAAGGCAGCGGAATTGGATATTCTGATACCATTTTGTAAACCGTATGAAATTGCTGCAAAAAAGGTATTTTTGTTTCTTTTGTTTTTATCAACTTCACGTAACCACATCTTATTTATTACTTTTATTACAACATTAAAATTATAATATTGTAATTAAGTTAATCTTGTAATAAATAATTAAGCGATTTTATTATTGAAAGTCGAAATTAAAAATTTATTATCTGAAACCAAGAAGAAAAGGCTGTTGAGAAGAATGTATTCTCTCATCAACTGTTCCGTTTTTTCGCGTACAAAAATACGAATTATTTCGGAAAAAAATGAATGCGAAAACTAATTGCAAAAAATTATCTTTAACATTTTGCCGACTTTCCTTCAAAAATCATTTCGTCGACATCATACATCGGTCCTGGGATATTTCTTTGTAAATAAAATAATGTTCAATTTCCTGTAATTTTACACAGCGCCGTTGATAATATACCGCGATAGAGTTTAATTTTATATCAAAAGACCAAAAAAATAAAAAATTTTGTATTAAAAATGTAAACACGTCGTATATGCAGTGATGTAGTTTCCATTTTTTGTGGCCGTTTTATTTTTATAATGTCTCTAAAATTTCATATAACTACCGATCAACGGATCCGAAAAGAATAAAAACGTAAAAAAAGACGTGCAACAAAAATAAAATCGAAAATGTTAACATTTGGCTGGCCTGACTTTATTGAAAATGGGTTAGGTTCTAATGACCAGGTAAATGGTTAAGTTTCTGTTCTTTTTTTTCAACGGAGATAATTATGGGTATGTTTTGTGGTATGTAATCATCGACATACAACGTTATTATGTTTGATACGTATACGGAAAAGTGAGCATAACTATTTAAATGTCTATAATTACAGTAAATGATATGTATTTTACCGAATTTTATGGCCTATTCAAGCTAAGTTTCATCAAACTTTTTAGCCGAAAATGACAATTTCAGTTTTTTTTTTAATTGAATTGTTAACCAGTTACCTCAAAGACCTGCCTTAGGAAGACCATTCTTTGGGATTATGTTATTGAACACCTGCACGCATTCAAAATTAAAATATAAATTGCAATGTTCTAAGTAGAATTTGTATTTTTATCACACGCATTCCACTGATGGAAACGTTCCTATAGGTGGATTTTAATGGGATATTATATTCGACCGATAAAATAATTCAACTTTACCGATAAAAAATAATAAATGATCGATAACTTTTTACCGATACCTTCATTTCAGTCACTTCTCTTGGGAATTTTTCCCTTTACAAAATGTTATCAGGTGTTTTGGACACTACCCCAAATATCCGCGCTTTAATCATGCTTTGAATATACGTTTAAAAATTTATCGGTAAATAATTATCGGTCATTTATTATTTTTTATCGGTAAAGTTGAATTGTTTTATCGGTCGTTTATTACCATCCGATTTTAATGTTTCGCGACGATTAAAGTCTCATTTTTAGACCCCTACGGAGAACGGAGTGCTTCGAAAAGGGGTCTGTTGCACTTGCCATGACGTTTGTAATCGACCCGGGAGTTGCTTGCTTTTTCGTTTTGGGGTCTAAATAAGACAAATATGCAAAAAAAAATTTTGTCGGTTCGTCCGCCCGTTACCGTTCCAACGTTATCAAGCGACAAAAAGGGACTAATAAAGCTTAAAAGCTTCAAAATGTTAAACTTTTTAAGATTTCGTCCTTTTTGTTGTTTAACATTCACTTACTCTAAGAGTTGTTGAAATTGCTTTTCTCAAAAACATCGAAAGGGCGTCGTTGGAACGGTAATGAATTGGACTATCATAAAACAATACTTTTTATACTTTTCCAGACTTTATGTTAAGAGTGTAATTTTTAGAATAGGAAAACCCCCCGAAAAAGCGGAAAATCCACTGTTCCGATTTTTCGTAACCTTTCAATGTTTTTTTTTGAAGTTTTTGTATCAATAAAATATTTTGAGTGTAATTTAAAAACTAGAATAGTGTACGCCCAACTCACGCTACGCGACCCAACACGATATTGGTTTTTTTTTCGTGAATATTCCTTTGATAATGAGGTTTTCTGTGCAGTACTGTAGAGAATAAAGCCGAGATTTTTTACATGCAAGTGTAGGTCACAGGTTTCTCCTTAGGGCCCTAGGCTGGTCCTAAAGACGGTCTCAGCCAAAAAAAAATTTTTTGTTCATGGAAGTATGGGTCTTTTGTTTTTTTTCACCAAGAAATTCATTTTTGATCAATATAAATTTCAATTTTGTTCACCAGAAATATTAAAAAAAAGAGGAATGTATCTTTCAAGCGGCTAACTCAGCGTAGGTGTTACTAATTTTGCCCCTAATTAAGTTTTATTTTGTATTGGTGATCAAAATTGTATTTTCAAGCGATCAGAAGTAATTTTTGGGTGATCGATTATAATACTACCCTTTATTTTTTACGACACTTCAGTTTTCGACTGTAAATTTGTAAAATTTTCTTCTTTTATATTCACTTGTGACTTCACTTGTAATGTGCAATAGAGATAAATACCATACGCTAAATAAATAAATTCAAAAATGGTTTTTACAAATTGTTTTTAAAAATTTTCAAGTTCAAGTCTTATCGCAACATCTGATCTGTTTGTCACATCTTTTCTGCTGCGTACGATGTTTTCTTCAGAATTTTGTGCTCCGGGATTTAGTACGATCGCCATGTTGTGTAACAGTGTGAATTCCAACAGCTTCAGACAGTCCCGACAAGAGGGGGGAAGGGAGAAAATATTCAATATTTAAAGAACATGAAAAAAAATCGCATAACATTCAATAAACCAATAGTTTCAGAAATTCTTAATTTCTAAATTTCTAGGTGACATACACAAGCCTATAGGGTGTGTTTCAAAGACCGAGTCCGGCTAATGTTTGTGAGGGGGTGCCAAAAATAGAAAGGGGGTGGGAGGGGGGGGGTAAGCACAGTCAGAAGCATTTGCGTAAAACACCCTTCTGAACCCTCACCAAATTTCAAAAGAAAAAAATTTCGAAAAAAAATTTTGAAAATTTATTTAAAATTTTTTTTTTTCCAAAATAATTTCAAAAAAAATTTTAAAAACAATTTGTAAAAACCATTTTTGAAAAAAAATTTGAAAAATATGTACAAAAATCAATTTCTGGACTGAGCACAACCGACCCAGGGCCCAAAAGAGAGGCCTCTGACCCATACTTCTATTGAAAAAAAAATCGTTTTTTGGCTGAGACCGTCTTTAGGACCAGCCTAGGACCCTAAGGAAAAACCTGTGACCCACACTTGCATATAAAAAAAGTTCGGCTTTTTTCTCTCTCCAAACACACCCCCCGGGCCCGGATTTTCTCTCGACGTCTCTGGCTTCAGAATCTGCATCGTCATTTCAATCATAAGCAACATATAACAACTTCTGAATGACACCTAAAAATTTCGGTATTCAGAATTTAGGTAAAACATTTTTTTGGCTACATGCCTGTGCATCTTTCCAACAGCTTCAGAAGCTGAAGCGTCGTTCTAATTGAAAGCATTGTGCAACAGTGTGAATTCCAGTCTCTGATTAACTCGTACGAAGTATACGAGCCTACGTACGCAACTTACAAGGAGTGTGCTCGTTTGTTGTCGTATGGATGGCAACCTTGGTCCGAAGAAACTTTTCAAAACCAAACCGACCAAAATCCAGATGGTGTGATGCAGATTTTGCCAACCTGAAAAATGTGGTAGTAACCAGCTGAAAGACGTTAGCTGCGGATAGCTCTGGTTGGAGAAGGCCAACACCTCAAATTTAGTTCAATGAAACGTCAACTTTACCCAAGATTTAAAGTCGGGTAGAAACGACTAGTAACGAAAAATATGTGCAACATCAGAATGGCGTCACCCCGCATGATTTCAATATGTACAAGCTTGGCGCTAATAAACAAAAGCAAATAGCAAACATGTGCACTGTGACTAGATGACTATATCCATGCTAGAATCTTTGAAAGCTTCGTGCGTTTTTCATAAGTTATGCAACATTTTCTTTCTTAGTGTAGTTCTTATCGACAAATATAAGAATGTGAAACCATGCTTTTTCAGCATAGGGAATTCGATGATACTGAGACAATTATTGAAGAATGATAAATAATAACTTGAGATATAAACTTTTTTGCGATGCGATTATGATGGACTCATTAACATAATCAACGTTTTCGTAGTTTTAGAATCTCTATAATAATTCGTGGAGAGAATAAACAGTTAACTAAGTGAAAACGTCAACAATATCGTCCACACTATCAATGTAACGTGTCATAAAATGTAAATGAATTGGACGGCGCTACTTTATCGTATTTTATTTATGTTCAAGTCAATATCGCTTGAGATGTTGAGATGTAGTTCATAAATTTTCTTGTAATATGTAATTTCAGTAAAATTGTTAGACATTTAACTTGAAAAAGGCGGTAACTTTTTAAACATAAAATTAAGTAAAATCCAACGTAGCCAAAGTAACAACATGCAACGATGACATATTACTTTTGCATTTTTTTCCCCAATAAAAAGCTCCCTGTTATTAAAAATAATTTTTGTACATAAGAAAAAGTTACATAGATTTTTTTGCAGCTAAAACAAATAAAATGCGTATAAATAATTTGAGCGGAAAACCATTTCTTTAAAATTATATGTTGTAGAGCAAATTGTAATCACACAGAGATAAAACTTTACTTTCTACATAACATTTTATTTATTCGCAAAGTTCATGCCTCGTATTAAAAGAATGGTTATTTGTTGGTTGCATGTTTCATTTTAAACGCCTTTTGTCCATATGGGAACTTAAACGGCCAACAATCAGTGGCTAAAAACTCACCATTTTTTTTACCTTTTTCTTTGCAAGATAAGATCTCAAATAAAAACTGGTTGTAAAATTGTATACGACGATAATCAATTGGTGTATTATTTATAATTATATGGAAGGAAGGACTGTGAATGAATTATGTATTCTGTGTGCCATGCATATAAAACTAATGCAATTCTTGTAGGAACCACCTCCAAGTTTATGCGTATCATGTGTGCAATGTTGAATAAGATTTTTTCCTTTACTGTCCATCCAAATCTAACAAACGCCAGTACGTTTTTACAATGTATTTGTGTGACGTTTGCTATTTTAAGATAAGAGATCGTAGAAAAGGAGACGTTACATTTTACTTATACTGAATTTGTGAAACTTCATTTGCTCAGAACATTCTCTTTCATCTGATGACCAGACGACTCTGCGGGAATCAGTTTGTCATTTTAATATCAACATTCTCTTTCAGAATGGTCGCCACCTTCATACATCGTCATTCTCTTTTGGAATCGTCGCCAACTTCATACTAAACGGCTTATGTAAAAATACTTTTATGACACGATGCATAAGCTGTCCAACTAATGATATTAATTGGTTGAAAGCTTAAGCATCGCGTCATGAAAATCACTATAGTTTGACATAAGCCGTTGGCGCGTGAATTTTTAAAAGGAAAGAAATAATACAAATATAGAAACTGCAGCTAACTTCACTGTGAATTCCATTCGTGAATTTCACAGAATTTCTTTTGTTATGAAGAAGCAAGACAATTTCATTCGTTTAGCATGAAGTTGGCGTTCCATTAGAATAGCGAGTGCTGACATTTCAACAATGAATTTTCACCCGATTCATCACCTAGGTAAGTAGGCAAGGAGTATGCTAAAAGTATTCATTAATAAGTTCCAAATTCTATGATCTTCTATGATGCCTCTGATGTAAATCGAAAAATATAATACTTAACAATTCTCAAAATAAGAATTCCATTCACACTGTTCGGTAACAGTTCCATCAACCCTTCACATTTATACAATTTTTATCTGTAATCGAAATTCACCCACACATTTTCTCACAATACAAAAACACAAGAAAAATGTGGACCATTGAAACGTAGAAAAGTTTTGAATTTTCAATTTTTTTCCTATCTTGGGGACATTTACAACACAACAGTATACAAAAATACAGTCGATAGAGATATCGTCAACGAAATACTCGAACATTATACGGATTCATATTGCAAATGACAACGTAACTGATGTTGGGAAACTTTACCGGCTTTACGTTTATCAGACCAACGTCGGGCACGTGTCAGATTTACATTTTGACAGGTTGATCTGCACTATTCGATTTCATTTTCTCGTATTTTTTTTAGACAGATCGCAGTGCGTTTTTTCCTACAGAATTTATGTATTGTGCGTCGTAATTCTTATCTTGCATGTCATACGCACTTTATTTTTAGGGTTGAATGGAGATTGCTGTTTTATATTAAATGGGTGGTTGAGAGTAATGCATTACGTTTTGTCATAAAATCGTTATTGGATTACGAGGTTAAGCAATTTTATGGATTATGCTCATACGTACCTAGGGTATCATTGAATCCCAATTAATTGTTGAAGGAAAAGAACGTCATGATTCGAAAACGTCGGACTTTATCTTTCCCTTCCACGCCTTATGTATTTTTCCCAGAATTGTTCTGAAGCTGTTCTGTTCGAGTGCCACTTATAAGAGAATTTCTAAATATGGGAGGAAGGTGAAGTAGCCAAGTAGTAGACAATGGAAAAGGATGGAGCTAGAAAGGCTTCCGAACGACTTTGGAAAATAAAAAAAATGTAGGGGAGATAACGCACAGTGAGGTTCTTTTAGAATGCAGACCTCTGTCATTCATATGTGTGTGTGAGTACAAGTCTCTTATGCTTCAATTACACGATAGTCGAACACTAACAAACATCGGGTCATACTTGCAAAAATTGTACATTTACCAAAATTTAAATCAGAACTTTATAAACTTTGTACCAGTGTAGGGCTTTTCACACCGCGAAAATCTCGGCCATTTTAACGCCGTTTACTTCGATAACACATTTGACGTGGACGATAAATTGAATTTTACTTCAGTAAGAGCTGTGGGTCGCTAAATTATTAGCCGCCGTCTGAGATCCTCAAAAAATAAAGTTCATAACTTAATTGCCACGCACCCGGGTGACAGGTCATTGTTGAATATGTCAATGACTCAACGTACATTTTTTGAATCGACGCCAACTTCATGCGAAACCAATCTTATTATTTTCAATTTCGAAGTAAAAGAAATGAGCACAAATGTCAAAACTGCAACTGCAATAACTGTCGCCCTGGTGTTGCCGCCACATTTAATATCACTTGGCTGAGTGGCATCTCACACCTCTACCCAAATCTGGCTCTAATTTTTATGAAGTGGAAGGTTCGTGCACATTGAGTCTGTTGAAATCACAAATCGGTCTATTTCAGTTAAAATGACGTTTTCGAAGCGAGGTTGAGTATACGAGGAATCTGTGTGTTCGTTGACAGTTGTCCAAGAAAAATTTACGAAAAAAGGAAAGAAAAATCCAGCAGCAATAGCAGGTAGTTTGACGTTTAAAACGTCATTTTAACAGTTGGAAAAGACTGACTTTTGATCCCAACAGACTCAATTATGCTCAAAGTATGTAATGCTATTAGTAGAATAATATTCTTTATTAAACTATTATTTCGATTGATTCAGTGCCTGTTTCTACCGTTATAAAAAAATAAACAGGAAATGTTCTTAAGGGCTATACTTTAGCAGAGTTCAAAAGACAAAAAGCTTTTACTCACGATATCAGTCAGTTTTATATTTCCTTTTTCAGATGACGATTTGTATCTCGGTAATATTTATTCATGTAACAAACAGGCGAAAGTATCGCACGTGCTATCACACGTGTGTCACTCTGAACGCAATGCTCAGCAGTTACATAACGTTACTTAAGTCCAGAGACATTATATCCTAATTTTATATGCTTGTTATTATAAATACAGAAATTAGTGTGGAGTGATCCACACAACGTGATATTAAAGTCTTAAAGTGCAAGAGTTTTGATTAAGTCAATAATTTCGAAATTCGAGACGATGTAGCGGTATGACCAACGAAGCGAGTTCTTCATGTCACGTCCGCACAACAACCACTGCGGAGCCTACTATATTGCTCGTGAAAATACCGAATCTATTAGATCCGCAGGTTTCTTAAAAAGGTGGATGAAGTTCAGGTTTTAACAAGTTCAGGGCACTGTTAAATCCTTGAGTGTAGTGAATTAACAGGTTGATTGAATAATAACAGTTTTCGGAACAATTTTTCACATAAATTCCAAAGCTGCATTCACACCCTGCCAAGTAATCCATCGACAATCTTTCGATTACCGATCGTTCTGTTTGAAGTTATAATATCATAATTTTAATATTATTTGCAAAACGTACAATGCATTCAACTGAAAACAAACCTGATTTAAAAGTAATTTATTTTTCATTGAGGTTGACAAAGCAATTCGAAAAGCATAACATAATGCAGAGGGGTTTCCATCGTTCCTCGTTTAAATATAAGCAAAATGTGTATGTGCTTAGTATATTATGTGTGCACCTCCAACCAACCAAAGCCAAAAAAATATACATTTATAGGTAATGTGTCATGTGTTATGTGGCAATGTTATCACCCACTAAACTATGGCATTTTACAATGACACCAGCGAGCTCTGTATACTTTTTCCTGGCAGATGTGTTTTACATGGTATTGTTACTGTTGCTCCCCGGGAAAATCATGAAGCATTTTTTTTTCGCATTGGTTCATTCGCTAAGGGATACATGTTAGCGATATGTCACAATATTTTATAAATGAGTCTTCGTTCGTAGATATGCTTGCACATATCTCTTTAAATCGATCCCTTTTGCTACAATATGTGCCCATATGTGAGACATATTTAGATTTTATTTTGACTCTATCAATAATTTGGTATCTTTATTGTTATTGTTCTACATTTGATTTGGTGACGATTGTTCCATTGTGAGGGAAAGAAATTGTACGATTGCAATGATCAAGGGGTTCGCATATCATAATGTTGAAAGTATACAATGGGAATGACATGCAGTTTAATTCGATTTAACTTTATTCGAAATTGATAAGAAACAATGGAGCGCTGATATTTTTATGTTAATATTTGCCAGCGGATACGAATGTTGGAAAAGTTTGGTGATAACCGAGATAATTTGGAAATTCGGAAAAGTAGCAAATTCGTTTCTGTTCTTCTCAAGAAACTGTAGATGAAACAAGACACTGCCGACGTGAAATCGATCGGTGGCGGCGTGCCTTTTATATTTTATCACCGTCGCGTCGGTAACTTAATACAATAACCACGCCATTGGTGCCCTAACGTCTTATGTCAAAGTATAGTGATTTTCATGACGTGATGTTCTGTCAAAAGCAAGTGCAAGTAATATAATTGACATTAGCCGGTGACGCATTAAAGGCGTGAATTAATAGATTCCTTCATATTGTCTACTTTTTTCCGTCCCAAAGAATAGAAGAATTCATTTATTAAAATTAAATAAAGCTACTGCCTTCGTGTCGAAGGTTGCTTTGTTACACAGCGTACCGATCTATCACAATTTGACAATCTTAATATCTAACGTTAGGTCGCTTTTACAATTACACACAACTCAAACTTAACTTCTACAATTACGTCATCTATACACATGATTATATATTATTGCTATTGTCTTGATTAGAATCATTTCGAAAATGTCCTTCAGCTTATCACAGTTCATTTTAAATTCAACAATCCGCGAACTGACCAGCTTCTCTCACCAAACTCTTCTCTATATCTTTCCGAGTAGAAAGGAATACACTTTTCGTAGATTTCCTGCTTGATGCCTCGATGTGACTAACAGGTTACTCGACGGACAACTTCCAGTTACGTGTGCTATGGTTTCATTCTCTCTTTCGCATTTGCGGCAGAGGCTTGAAGTGTTTGAGACGCTTGGTACTGCATTGAGGTTAGCAGCTTCATTGCCGATGCCCACTCCGACGACGATAGTGAGTTCTTGTTGTAGACGAAGTCGTTACTTGCCGTATGTTGTTCGAAATGAATTGCGCCAGATCCCTGGTATGGAAGCAAGCACCATTTATCGAAGGCACCTTTACAAAGTTCTGCTCGCAGAATTTTAGTTGTGTTGCCGGTGACGTTGAGCGCTTTGACGCATTCTTCCGATTCTTGGACGCATGTCGAGATACTTTTTTACCATCATCGACTTTCATAAGTTTGTTCGCTATTGAGAAGTGTTGCAGGTACATTTCCCACTCCGCACGCAACAGTCCGAGTCCTCTCAATTTCCTAGGTGCAAATGGTCTCACTCAAGGGAAAAAGTATAGAAGCGAATAATGGCGAAAAATCAAAGAGTGAAATTCTAAAGTCTGCTATCAGTACGCCGATGGATTGGCGGCTGTAACTCGGCTTTTGTTTATTATAGGATTTTTGTGGAACACTAACATTAGATATTAAGAGAGTTTTGAATTGACCCGGTATTTTGGAGGTACGACTTAGGTGTGACGGATGGCGCGACAATCAGTTGAGATGACGAACCTAACGAAACCTTGCTGCGACCGAGGAGTATCAAATGACGAGACGCATCGAATTTGGCTTGTTTCGATCAAGACGTGGTGCAGATATCATCATAAAGTTTCACTCAGTTCGACGTGATAAGTTTAGAATGAAAGTGTAGTTTTGGTTATTGAAAGTCGTAACACACTGAGTGATTACATTTAATAAATTCAAGAGTACAGGAAGCAAGGTAAGAATTAAGAAATGACACCGCTGTTTTGTCGTGAACAGAAATGGACAGAGTCCCAATGCAAGGGGTGTAAAACTTTCAGGTTCATGGTTAAATCATATGATTGGTTTTCACATGTGGAGTAACATTTCGGCCATTAAGTTTGAACATTGATTTACATGGAATTTGGAACTATTGGATTATCCTTGATTCGAGTTGTGCGTCGTATCTCACACCCAACGTAAAAAAGGTATTAGTTATAAGGGGTGTGCACTATTAGGATAAGTTTTAAATTAAAGAAATTATTTCGATGATGCTAATGTGCAAATAATAAAGTGTTTAGTTTTAATGGAATTTGCTCTGTGATATTTGAATCGTGGAAAAAGAATCGTTACACGGCTACATCGTTCAACGATCGGCGCACATGTCTAGTTGAAGCTCATATGCAAGTAGGCAAAAGAATACCAAGTAACGTAGGGTACTTAGAAGCCGTTTATAAATTATGCAAAATAAGTCCCCCACTCGGAGCCTTACGTAATTTATGGACGGCCCATAATTGCCATTTCTTCACTCTAGAATATTTTATAAAATGCAAAAGATAGAAAAAGAGGCCAAGATTGCATGGAAGTCTAGGGCATGGATGCATGCATTTAGGTTGTCGTTTCCTCCATTCATTCTACGTAAAATCGTCGATAGATATTGCTTCCCTCGTAGCGCAAATAACTATTATTTACACGATCACAGAAATTTTACATGCAAGAACTCACATTTGACTTACCCTCTCTTGTGATAAAAAAAACTCATTCAAATTTTCTCATGCAGAAAATATCACAACCTGATTCCATAACATGAGATAAATTATTATTATAAACCTCTAGAATGATGCAGATTAGGGTTGCAATTGAGGGTAGCTGTTAGTACAATAGACATGAAATATTTAAAAAAAATCGAGCAATGGATAAGCTGAATACGATTCAGAGGGGCATAACTAAATGAATGTCCCTCATATTAGTGGCAGAAGTTTTGATTTGAACGATTTCATGTTTTACAGCCAAAAATATCTCTTTTTTGTTTGTTTTCGATGTTTTTAACTTGTACTTTTGTTATTCAAATGTTTATTAACTTTACAATAAATTGAATGATTTATATACACTGGAGGGTGAGTTTTTATAATTTCTTTCTCAAGTGAATAAATTTTTCATATAAATGTTTCCATACAAATTATTTGTTTCAATTCTCAAATCAATCAGAACGTGAGAATGACACCTACTCAGGAAGCTGTTTTTGATCTTGAGGTGTGACACTAATTTCTCACTATTTGACAAACAAATATGAAATGACAATGGATGATCGAAATCTGGATATTTTTTTTTTGAATACAAATTCCACGACAACATTTTTTTTTGTGGAACTACTCACGCTAGCTTTTGAATCGTTTCAATTGAATTATAAAAATTCAAATGTATCCGGTAGCTGTGTATTATAATTTAATGAGTTATTGTTAAAATGTTAACAAGATTATCAGGACTCTGGTTTAGATAATCATAAATATAAAAAGGCGTTGGCTGCTGGAATATTTAAATGAAGACTATCTTCACAATAAGTGGATGGGATGGTGGAATCATTTTTTTTATAAAGAATTATCTTTTTGTATAAGGAGATTAATGCAAGTCAATCATTTTGTTTTCAGTTAAGTGAAGTAAATCACCTCACTTAAGTCATTTGTGTAAAACATTCTCATGGTAATTATGAATTTACAAATGTAGCGGTAACACCTTAGACGTAAAATAATTTATAGTAACTTTCAGTGGTGGTATGTTACTCGTTCTGCATAAATTAGTATTTATGCAGCGGAAAGAGCCTAGCATGGTTAGGGAGTAGAAAGTGCACCCAACGGAATTAAACCGTGTGATGCACCATTCGAAAGGTCTTAGCCTAGAAGTACTTTTAATAGAATATGAAACTCCAAAATGGAGTTATAGTGGAGTTATTAATGAAAGTGTGAATTTCGTTTTTATCGTTTTTCTCTGAAGAGCGTC
Organism: Pseudolycoriella hygida; assembly: GCA_029228625.1. NCBI lineage: Eukaryota > Metazoa > Arthropoda > Insecta > Diptera > Sciaridae > Pseudolycoriella > Pseudolycoriella hygida. Next base: position 8,910,055 of record CM055405.1, on the reverse strand, counting down.
AACGAAAAATTCTGAAAAAATTCTTAAAATATCTCTGCACTAGGAATAACATCTGTTAATTTTTTCAGAATTTTTGAACTCTTTCTTAGAGGGAAAAAATTCTTTCAAAAATTCAAAAAATTTATTTTACATGTTAGGGGTGCAGAACTAACTCGTTATTTTGAGCATTAATTAGTCGTTCTGATATGTACCTTACATGATTTTTTCAGATTTTTAAAAATGGTAGATCACCACCAAAAAAATATTTGAAATTTTGAATGAATTTTTTTGACCCCGAGATGTGGTTCAAAAATTCTGAAAAAATTCTCAGACGTTACCCTCGCTGTAGAGATATTTTGAGAATTTTTTCAGAATTTTACCTTAACTCTTCTGGGAGAAAAAAAATAAATACGAAAACCACCCCTTCGTTGATTACTCCTGTATTACGCTACTTAAAGTGTTGAAATTTTCCTTAAAACATCTCTACCCTAAGATCCTTCGAATACGCGATAAAAGTTTCGCTCAGATAAAATTTTTCTGCACATGCAAAATAAATTTTTTGAATTTTTGAAAGAATTTTTTCCTCCCTAAGAAAGGGTTCAAAAATTCTGAAAAAATTAACAGATGTTACCCCTAGTGCAGAGATATTTTGAGAATTTTTACAGAATTTTTTATTGACGCACTTCAGAGAAAAATGATAAAAACGAAATTCACATTTTCATTAATAACTGCACTATAACTCAATTTTGGAGTTTCATATTCTACCAAGAGTAGTTCTAGGCTAAGACATTTCGAATGGTATCACACGCTTTAGTTCCGTTTTTACTTTTACTCCCTAACCCTGCTAGGCCTTTTTTTTTTATTATCGTTCCATAGAGTCTGTTGGGAGCAAAACCCAGTATATTCCATATGTCAAAGTGACGTTTTAAACGTCAAGCAAAAAAAATCTCGAAATATTCAATTCCTTAACCCTAACAGAATGGTCCATGACAATTTTGACAAGTTGATTTTAAAAAACGTAAAACGCAATTATAAGCAATAAATTATTCTACAGCATACCTTCAAAACGTGCCGTTTTTTTTATTTTGTTGTTTTTCTTGAAAAAAATTACAAAATTTTAGCCCCACATGACAGCCGCAAACGAACTGACGGAGGCCGAATGTACTATCGAATAGTATTTACTATGTAATGAGCGGTCTTTACGCTGGAAATCAAAAACTATACAATTTTTAGGGTTATAAAGAGTTACATTGTGATTTTAAATTTTATTTATGTGTCCGCCATCGCTCATTTTTTTCGATTTCAGCGGCTGTACTAACTGAACTGCTCCTTGTAGCATCACATCAAATTATACATCCAACTACACCACTGTATCACATATATGGTTTTTCATATGAAGGTGAACATGACCATCCTTTTATCTCTTTCATACGTACCATCGAAGAATGAGAGGATCATAGTAGGCTGTACACTTTCATATGAAAAACCCGGTATAAACACATCACGACATCTACCAGCGCATAGTAAACATCTCACAACATCACATCGGGATGGCGCAACAAGTTTGACACAAGTTCTAGAAAGATCCAGACAACGCAGCCATGACGGTTTTTGCTGCTATATAAGGCGTAGTAGAACTTCAGCCACTTCACTCAGCTTTCGATTGGCAAATCGCATACAACTTACTTTTAGTTTGTGCAAGATAAGTCTAATAGAAATCTATTGTTAATAGAACCTTGCTGTTTTATTTCCAAAGTCTTTCACAATATCGAAAGAGTACGCGCCTTACATTTAGACCGTACCGTTGATATCTGTTGAACGGCCAACGATTCGAACCGCCAGCCCCTTCATCGTGACACCGTTCTACATCCTTTAATTTATTACTTTAATTAATGTTATAAAAAAATTGGAATTTTTTCGGCATGTCGTAAAACAACTTTTTGTTTAAAATAATATTTTACGCCACTTTTGTCGGATATTTAGATAAAATTGTTTTTTTGTTTGAAGTTTAAAACGTCACTTTGACAGTTGGAATTGCCTGTGTTTTGCTCCCAACAGAATCAATATACAGCAGCAGTCAATTTTTTTTTATTTTGAGACATTGATTTTGTGGTTATGTTTCACCCACATTGACAATTGGCCCCCATGTCGTTCAATTTTTTCACAAAATCTCGGTTATGCTCCTTCTTTCTGGCTTGCCACGCAACGCCATCCAGGTATTATTTCTCTGTTCATCATCATGAAGAATGTTTAGGTTATGGTCATTCTACTTTATGAAATTCGACAGCTCAAAAGACATTGACACAGATCTATCGAAAATAACCGATTTTGGAGTGACATCCTTTAGGAACGAGCGCTAATTCTGCCCTAATTTGCATAAGAAACTTAGTGTGAAAGAGACAAACAATTTTGTATGGACTTTTGCATGGATTTTTTTTTCTCTCTTTCGCACTAAGTTTCTTGCAAGTTACGGCAGAATTGACAGTTGTTGAATTCTGACATCTAAATGACAGGTTGTGATGTTCGGTTTTGAATGAAATTTTTGTATTTTACAATTTTAATTACAATAATAAGAATCACCAAGTCAATGATTTTACACCACAAATAACTTTTCAATTTTGAATTCAATCTTATTCATACAGTTTAACAACATTAAAAACGAAACATTAAATCTGTTGACATTTTTGACGTGCTGAATTGCAATGATATGAAGGTTAAAATTGAAAAAATTCGATTTTTGTCGACGCGAGGTTGACCATTGTGTGGGATCTTATGAATGCAATTTCATGTTGTTGCGACGATTTTTTTGGCATACGTCGTCGCTACCTAAATCAAAATTAGGCAGTCTTTTTAAAACATTTCTTGGGAATCATTCCTTCTTCCACACAAAATATTTCTTTGATGCACAAACACCAAAAATATTTTTTTCCTAATTTTCTGATAAACTCTTCTTTGTGGGAAAATTCGGAAAAGGGAAATTTCTGCCATTTTAGTGGTTTTCTCCCTCCTTCCGACAAGCCACTGTCCCAAGGTCTTCAAAATTGTTTTCGCCTTAAAGTTCATTTCATCGGCTTTCAAATGATACCGATGTTTTACGATGAAAATTAAAATTTTGACGACTCTTAGAGTGAGGTCATGTTTGGCTACATCTTCATCTTCTTAGACCCGTACGAAGAACGCAGTGCTTCGAAAAGGGGTCTATTGCGTTTACCACGACGTTTATAACCAGTCGAGTCTCAACCCGGGAGTAGAGGGGGAGCATCGATCATAGTCCTTAGATCACGAATCAGCATTAAAAAAAATGTCCGTCATTCTGTCACTGCGATAACTTGAGTAAAATTCAACCGATTTTCAAAAACTTTTTTTCCCTGAAAAGTAATTGAATTGGGATTGAATCTGGGCACTGTCGGCCCAAAGGCCAATGATCTGGGGCCGTTTAAGTGGTTTCAGGTCTTTGTACATAACTCGAGTAAATCTTTTCCGATTTTCGGAATTTATTTTTGAATTTTCAGGAATTTTCGGGAATTTTCGTAAACAAATAATAATTAAAAAAAGCTGTGAATTAATGAAAAACATGTTTTTAACCATTTTTCTAACGAGTTTCGACAATTTTTTCGACTTCATTTTGGTCTTTCGCATTTTGAGAATTGTCATAATCAGCACGATCTACGTTGCTATCATTCAACCGTTGTTCGTTTCGGAGGATTGAAACTGATAAATCTTTGGCAGGTCGATCAATAAGTCTCTTAATAATTGAATCAGATTGAGATTCGGATTCAATGTTATGATTTTCTCCATTAGATTGGTACGATTCAATCATATGACTTTTGAGCATATATTGTCGTAGAGTCGAAAAATACCATTTGCATCGACAGAGTCTTGTCTGAGCTTCTACTTTTGTTTTATAGGAACTCTTATATTGTTGCCAAATTACTTTATAGAGTCTGCTGCAGTTCGGATACGGACAGTTCCATCGCGTGGAAAATGTAGCAAAATTGAGACTGAAATCTATTTACGCGCTGCGGGCGAAATTTTTGGGTAGTTTTTTAATAAATTGAATAAAATAGTACAGCGAGCGAAACATTTTCTAGATAATTTCTCATCGTCTGGTAATTTCCACCTTCAAGTTATTTTGCTAAGCGTTTTTCTAAAACTACACATTTCACATCGTCAGTCAACTTGCCATTTTCAAGTTATTTCACAACATGAGACCATTTCCCAAATTCTGCTAACTTTCCAACGTCAGTCATTTCCCATTCTCATGTCATTTACCTAATTCTACTAATTTTCGATAGTCCTATCGTCAGGTTATTTCACATTTTAAAGTATATTCCCAACGTCAGGTCATTTACCACGTTCAATTTATTCCTAAATGTGCGATCATCTTCCACAAAATCCTTTCCAAATTCTACTCATTTTCCATCGCCGTATCCAATCGTCAGGCGATTTGCGATTTTTGAATACTTATACCCATTTCAGTCAATTTTGCATCTTTAGCCAATTTTTAATCTTCTGGCAATTTGCCATCGTCAGGTCATTTTCTATTTTCAAATCATATCCTTACGTCAGGCAATTTCCGATTTTCTAATCATTTTGAATATTTTCCCATCGTTAGCTGATTTCCCAATTTCAATTCATTTCCCATCGTCTTTGGAATTTGCCATCGTCAGGCAACATCAGATCATTAGCACATTTCCCATTTTCAAATCATTCCCCATTTACTCTTTCCTTCAATATTTTTTATCGCTTCCCAAAAATGTCTTCCAGCTCGTCTCGATTTCCCGGTATCCGAATTTTCGATCCAAAAACTTCCCGGTATACTGGATACCACGGATACACACTTTTTGCAGACGAAATTGCACCTTCTGAACTTTTACTGGAGCTTCCTCTAAGCACTTGAAAAAACAACTGTATTTTCTTGCTTTCATTACTGATGCATTGACGCGCTTGAAGAAAGTTCAAAAAAAGTTCGAAAGTAGCACTATCAGTATTCTGAATATTCAACCGATAAAGCGAACATCTTGCGAAACGCAATGAATTCACCTGGTAACGGTTGGGAAGAACTGTTTCTAGCGAACGTTGAAGTCAGGAATGATGGAAAACATTTTTACGGACATAAGTTATTAGAGAATCAAGGACGATCTAATCGAATGTCAACTAGTGCGAAAGTCCATCGTTGATGCATTGCTTTCTCAATTGAATATCAGACTTGATTACGACATTGAATTGCAAAAGGCCCTGGAAGTTCTGCTTGAAATAACACCTGCGGTTTCAACGGAAAGGCTCAAACTATGTCACACAACAATTGTACCTGATCGCGATGAAGCGAAGTTCTTTCTTGAATATCGACGTGCTGCAGACCTGCTTGCTGGACATGAATTCACCAATCCATTAAGCAACTTACAGGAAATATGTATGCTTGTACCCGAAGATCTCCCCATCATGAAAGTAGCTTTGGCTCTAGTTGTTGCGGCGAGGCCCCATTCGGTCATTTATACCTTATGTCGATCTTTCTTCACTTCTTGCACTGATTTATACAGATGAATATAAGAAACTAAAAGCAATTGACCGAACAAGTTTGACTGGGTTGACATTGTTTAACTATCTATATGTTAATGTAAATATGACGACGGTCGCAGAATTTGATTCGAGTGCTGCGACGAGGCTATGGATGTATCAAAAAAACAGACAACCCCATGAAAGCTCAACACGAGTGGTTTAAAAAATCTTTTTCCAGAAGCACACCATCAAAAAGGGATTTACAATACTCGCAAAATTAATTTCAAAACGACATGACAGATTTTTTAAGCCATAAATGAAATTAATGAATGAATTGAAGAAATTTTTTAAAAATTAACAAAAAAAAATAATATTGCCGAATTTCTTATTTGGTAATTCTTGGTCATTTTCAGTAGTTTTTAGAAATGTTCTTCAATTTTTAGAAGTGTTCTTAAAATAAGCTTGCTTTACGCTATCAGTACTTAGTCATCAGTTCAGAAAAAAAAAAATCAGTGACTTTTGGGAATTTTCGGGAATTTTCAGAAATTTTTAGAAATTTTTAGAAATTTTCGGGAATTTTCGGGAATTTTAGGAATTTTCCGGGAATTTTCAGGAATTTTCGGGAATTCGAATTCCCGAAAATAGGCCCTGGTCCTAAGGTCGGCCCTAACCAAAAAAAATGTTTTTTGCTATGTTGCAGAGCAAATTGAAAGAAACATTTTTGTCTACGGAAGTGTCCGAGGTCTCTACTTAAGGCCCTAGATCAGTACTAAGGTCGGCCTTGCCCAAAAAATGGTTTTTTGCTATGTTGTAGACAAAATTGAAAAGAACATTTTTCTCTATGTGGAGGTCACTTTTGTGCGTTCGGAGAATTTTTTTTCACCGTTTCTTCGGACGGGTTTTTCAATATTGCCCTATCGGCAATTTCCAATACAATTTAATGTGAACGCAATATTTACTTAAATACGTTCCAGCCTTTTCGTAACATCAACTCTGTTTGCCGCATCTATTCTGATAACTGATAACTTTCACACGTTTTTCATCCTTTTTTCGCGCAACACACACTCTAAGAGTCGCCAAAATTATAATTTTCATCGTAAGACATCGAGATTTTTTATCATTTGAAAGCCGATGAAATGAACTTTAAGGCAAAAACAGTTTTGAAGACCTGGGGACAGTTGCGTGTCCCACCTTGCGGCTTATCGATATGATTTCACTTGTATGGCTGTTTTCCGATTCATTGGATAGCATTTACCGTCAATCCAAGCTGTTTTTGTAAGTTGTTAACATTGACAAGACATAATTAACCCACTCTTCATTTTCGAAAATCCTTTTATTACATAGTCTTAACTTTGCCCAGGTCTTTGCAAGAGAAAACGTTCAATTTCTTTCATCAGAAGCAACTCTGCTACCCAACCTTCAATCTTCATTTTAAAGTTTAAATATTTGTCTACTAAAATTAGGGAAAACAATAACAAATATGAAAAGCGACGCATGTAACGACAGAACGAAAAAAAGATGTTCACCATATTATCAAATCAAATACGATATCTCATTGCTGTGAATGGAGTGTTCCATTGTGAAGAGTAATTTTCCGCACGGGTGAATTTAATGCCTCAGGAGAAATATCAACCCTAAAGCCCATTCGTATTACAGCACAGCGTTGGCTTTATAGTAACATCGTACAGTAATATGGTGAGCATTGTTGTATCTTTCTGATTGTCGTATCAATCCTATTCATTTCTTTTGATAAGGCATTCAGCTTATCCGACTTTGAGGATAATGTTTCTCAATTATGCACATGCCATAGAATGAAGTTGGATTTCGTCAATACTTTGACACAAGCTTTAATAGGCTCAAAAAAAAACGCCATGCACAAAGTTGAAATTGAATGCTCTTCAGGATTAAGTTAGAAACAATTTTGTTATTTCTTTAGAATTCGTTGCTTGTGATATTCTCACGTCAACCTCGTAACCAAGTTCTCCATCATAATCTGTCGAAAATATTGCGACGAACGTTTTCACTCTCAACTGACAAATTTAGTAATCATCAAAATATTCTAATCAAATGAAACTACCCAAGTTACCAGGGCCGTGTACGCAGACTGAAACTTCAGGGGGCGTGCGCCCCTAAAGTTCACCAGTATTAGGAAAGTAGATTAGCTGTAGGTATTGCAATGGAACATTTCGGAAAGGTGTTATCAAGATTTTTGTTAGAAAGTTACCATTCACACACAGTAGTTGAACGTAAAAACAGTTTCCTCTTTATAAATTTTGCTAAATGTACAATGTAAATGGTAATGTGCAACGTTGCGAGCGGAGCGAGCCAGCGAATTTTTACAACTTTCATAATTAAGTCATATCAAAATTGTAACCTCAGATTTAGCCCAAAATGCCTGTAGTACTCAACTAGCTCAACATGAGACTTACAGACTTTCACAGTTAGGTTTAACTAAATTAAGTGTTTGAATGAAATATTCCCAGGTTCTTCTTTATACAACCATAATTTTTCAAAAAGTGAGTTCATAATCCTCTTCCCAAATATGTAATTTTTGAATGAATAATAAACTTGTCTGTGGAGATAAGATGAATCTACTATGAGATTAGCCAGCAGATGGAATAAATTTGACCATGTTTGCACAATTCGATCGAAGAGATTCTAGTCTAACTTTATTCAAAGCTACTTCGAACATCGCAAGTTAAATGAAACGCTCAGAACTTTAACTAAGTGTATAATCGATAATGACTATAACTTTTGCTTACTAGTGTAGAAGAAAAAATGAAAGTTGATGAAATCTGAAAATCTCTGGGGGCGCTAAAAAAGATTGGAATGGCTGCGCCCTCAATAGCCCCTCGTAGCTATGGGCCTGCAAGTTACCCAAGCTGCCATGTAACACATGAAAACCTTACGATGAAAGAGAAAAAAGATTTGTTTCAACTTATTCATATGAAATCTTTTCTCCCTTTCATCGCAAGGTTTTTATGCGTTTCACGGTTGCAGAATTTGGGTACATTTACAATGAAATCGGAACTATTTATTGGCACTAGTTAAAAATTAATTTTTCTAAAGTTTTTTTTTGTCAAGTTGTTTTGCTATTTTGTCAAGTTGGACATTCTCCTTTTACAAAATGTATTTTTATCAATTAATCCTTAGTAACCCACTTTACCCGCTTTAAAGAGTATACCGAAACATATTTTTCTTGTACGTAAGTGTTCTGTCGTAACAACAACATAATAATAACCCTTGTATATCGAACCGTATACAACGAAGCGCGGCCCCAATGGGCACGCCCAATTAGGACGAGTCCCCGTCGCCGACTGTTTTGACTCAGTTCACTATCTACCACAACCCCCGCGTTGCAGCGTCATTAGACACCTCAACCAAACGCTGGGGCTGGGTACGGCCATATCGCATGACGCACTACACCCGATGGCCACTTCGGTAACAATGTGCACTCATTCCTGGTACCGCTGGACCAGCTCAGGAAGCCATGTTGTCGCTAATCACCAGTGGACCAACCGGACACGACAAGCAGAGCTCTCTGGCGACCAACCCTGTGTGGCTAAATAACACTTAATGGTCTTAATGATGCCACTGACGAGATTCTGTAGTCAAGACCTAACTACCGTTAGACTTGATTATAGATATGCGGGAGAACCAATGTGGAAAATTATGGTATCATCCTATTTACCCTATGAAGAAGACAATCCTCCAAACCAGTTGTTTCAGGAACTGATAGAGTTCAGCAAAAAAGAAAACTTACAAATCGTTATAGGGTGTGACGCAAACGCCCATCATTTAGTCTGGGGCAGCTCAGATATTAACAAAAGAGGTAAGTCCCTGTACGAATATCTGAGTTCTACGGACATGGTAATTCTGAATAGAGGGAACAAGCCAACATTTATAAACAAAATTAGGAAAGAAGTGATTGATATCACTATTGCATCTCTTGATACATCAAGAGAAATCTCTAATTGGAAAGTATCTCCTACAGTAACATTTTCAGATCACAAGTGGATAACTTTTGATATGATATCAGACAGAACTGAAGGACGAACTTTTAGGAATCCTAGGAAGACCAACTGGGAAGAATATAGACATTCCTTGCAGAACTTACTGAGATTTGTTCCTCCGTCCATAAAGACGGAGGAAGAGATCGATAGTTGCTGCGAGATGCACCGCTATAATTGAGGCTTTTGAGAGTAGCTGTCCGCTAAGCAAACCCAATCCAGTAGGGTGTAGGCCAGGTTGGTCTGCTGAGCTAATGAAGCTAAGGAAAGAAGCCAGAAAATCATTCAATAAAGCGTACAAGATGAACCATGCACCGGGCAGTGAGACTGCATGGGAAGAACATTATGCTGCTAAAAGAAAATTTAAGAAAGCTCTTCGCGATAATAATAGGAAGTCTTGGAAGGACTTTACTTCTGAAGTTGAGTCCTTTAAACCTATGGCGAAGCTTAAACGAGCACTGGCTAAAGACCCATATCAACCGGAAGTCATCTGTGACGAAAAGGGTAAACCATCAGCCTCGAAGAGGCACTGAAGATTCTGTTAGAGAAACATTTTCCAGGAATTAGGACGACTAATCCCAGTAACTTGTATTATCAAAGTAGATCACGGAGTGAAGAGGAAAAAGTGACTATATGGGATAAAGCAAATAAATTCATCACTGAAGAAAGGATCAAGTGGGCAATTTTGACCTTCAAGCCTTTCAAATATCCAGGGTATGATCAAATTCTACCAATCTTCATTCAAGAATCGATAGAAATTGTGATGCCTTATTTGATTAGTATGCTTAGAGCAAGTTTAGCTCTATCTTATTTGCCACAAAATTGACAAGAAGTGAAAGTGGTTTTTATACCCAAACCAGGGAAGAATTCATATGCCAAAGCTGAAGCGTATAGACCAATCAGTCTAACGTCTTTTTTGCTAAAGGTAATGGAAAGAATCCTGGATAGATATATTAGAGATGATCTGTTGAGACGGAAACCATTAAATAGTAAGCAACACGCATATGTGGCAGGCAGATCCGTTGATTCAGCCGGTCTGGAAATTCGAAAAAGGTCTGAAAAATCGTCAACACGCCCTAGGCTGTTTTATTGATATTGTCGGAGCATTTAATATGATTTGTTTTGAATCAATTAGGAAAGCTGCTATGCATTTAAAGGTAGATCCTGCAATTATTGACTGGATAGATGTAATGCTGCGGAACAGAATTGTTACCGCAGTATATGGTGACGTCTCCATGAAAGGGCGGTGTTCTCTCACCGATTCTGTGGAACATGGTTATAAACGGTCTACTGACCAAGCTGAATGAAGCCGGATATAACACAGAAGGCTTCGCAGATGACATAGTCACCCTACTAATAGGACAATTCGAAAACACGTTGTGTGAATTGATGAATTCAGCGACGACCATAGTAGATAAGTGGTGCGTGGAGAATGGTCTGTCTGTGAATCCCCAAAAGACGAGCCTGGTTCTCTTCACGAATAAAAGGAAGCTTAGGAAGATGAATGTTCCAAAGTTAAGCGGGGAAAGATTAAAATTAGCTGATCATGCTAAATTCTTGGGATTCTACTTAGACAAGAAGCTCAATTGGAAGAAGCATATTCATGAAAGAGTTGCGAAAGCAACAAAGATATTCTCGCAATGCAAAAGTGCATTCGGCAAAAATTGGGGTCTAAAACCCAAAGTGATCCACTGGTTATACGAATCGATAATCAGACCTATACTTTCGTACGGATGCTTTGTATGGCATCATAGAGCGAAAATCAAGACCACGCTGGCTGACCTAGAACATGTTCAAAGGATGCTGCTGTTGGGAATGACAGGAGCGATGAAAAGTGCTCCAACGAAAGCTCTTGAAATGATGCTGTCAGTTTTACCAATAGATCTCTTTCTGGAGCGTGAATCTGTGATAGCATCGTTAAGGCTAAAGAATGGAGAGTGTTGGCATGATTCA